>JACCHV010000078.1:1200000-1539959 GCA_018907245.1 Eupristina koningsbergeri
TAATTACTTTGAAACGTATAGTATTCTAAATCATTAAAGATAAATTTATCCAAGCTTATAAATAAAATATTCATGTCATAAAAGCTATTTATCCTACAACTACCTGAATTTTTAACATTTGTCAATTATGCTTCCCCCGACTTTTTTGATGTTAGCATATATAAAAAGTATTCGATATTGCATGGTAATTCTAAATAAATAAAAGAAATAAATGTATATTTTTTAGAAATCATCAAGCTTATGAGTATTTTCTAAACATTTTTTCTTTGATAGACTTATTTTTACATTGTTTTTATGTTGATAATTTTCTAATTATATTAATAAAAGATATAAAATATTTTGAAACCATAAGTATTGGTTTTAATCTATTAATAATTCGCAACCATAATAATTAATTTTAAATTATATTAATATGTTAAGAGAAATTATAAGCAGATTATTAAATTGTTATGTAAAATATTTATATATTTTATTTTGCTCAATATGTCTCTAATTTCATTTTATCCATTTCACTTATATTTCTTATGTATCATTGGAATGAATAAATTCATCAGTTTTATTTTCATAAAATTAGAAATCACATGTAAGAATCTCTGTAATTAAATAATTTATCTTAGCGATTATAAATTATCAAATATGAAAATAATTGTCTTATATATTATATTACATTTTCAAATATATTAAATGAATTTTCGCAAATAGATAAATTATTTAATATATATCATAATGGCGATGACAACATTTTTTTGACCTACATATAATGAAATAAAATGTAGACTTAATATAATTATACACAATTGTTTATAATTAATTTTAAAAAATGAAAAAAAAATTATATAAAAGTTGTAATTTTAAAAAAAGTTGTAATTCTAAAACAAAAGCAGGCAATGAAATTCATATATTACATAGAGATTGGGATGCATAAGCAACTTTGAATAACTTTGCGCCTAGTTTGGTACGTCATTATGCCTGTGGAAAGATGCAACAACTATATAATATTAATTGCATAATATTATAAAAAGTATTGCAGAAATATAATAACAACATAGTATTATTTTATATTTTATTCAAAAATTAGTTTTTAAATAAATATTCGTACGTTACTTTTATTCCAATTGACAAGTTACCATAAAATTAATGTATTATAAACTGCTATTAAATATCATTATAGGATAATATCAGAATTTGTAATCAAGTTCACATTATTTTTTAAAAAATAATCCAGTTAAAAAATTAAAATTAGGTATTTTTATTTATACAAATGTAAATGTTTGTAAAAAAAAATACAAAAAAATAAAGGAATAGTAGCCATTAAATATTTTTAAAAACTATCTATCCTCAAATATTTAGTAAATTTATGACTTTTTCAAATAACTCAACCTCTAATTTTTTTATTGATGTTTCAAGTAATTGTATAGGTTAATGTTAAGGTAAAAGTAACAATTTTTAAATAGCATTCTACGATAGCAGTACATCGTTTACAGTAATGAACAGATTTTTACGACTACGGAAGTATTTAATTATTCAAATAAACATAAACATTATTTAATTTTTTTTTTTTTTTTCAATAGACTACTAAATCTAGCAATATATTAATAAAATTTCTTCCTCTAGGCATTTACACACTATTGAATATCTAGTAAAAACTAAAGAAAAATATTTTTAAAAAATTGGGTACTTATTATGTAAGGATAAGTGTTTACCCGGTACCCGGAAGATTTTATTTGATTACAAAATTTTCAGATAGAAACATTTTATAGAGATTATGGGTTATTTCGTATATAATATATATAATAAATAATAATTTTTAGAAATGAAAAGTAAATAATTTACAAATATATAATGGACGAGTAAAAATATTTCTTAAATAAGTCGAGTAGTTCGCTTTGTGATGTTGTTAAAAGAAAGCTTTATCATGTAAAAAATAATTTACACTTACATTCATAATTATTAAAATATTAAATTTACTTTTAATTAGTTGTTAATTATTGCGGTTAAATGGCTCAAAGGTATAGAACTATTAACCGTGGCAATACCGAGCGAAGATGTTTATATTCCTCGTATGGATGTTGGAAGATGTAATATTTCCATTTTACATCCAAAAATTATTTATTTCAAAACTAGCGAAATTACGCAAAGAGGGAATTTATCGATATTAATTTTGAAATAATTGAAGCAATTATAAGCGAGAGGCGAAGGAATAATTTTCAATTTGGATCGTGTCGGATTTGTTTGAAAGGCTGATAACGGTAATCGGTGCAAAAGTCACAAAAGCGCGATCGATAATCACATTAGAGGTAAATGTGTTGATCGGCGATTTTCTGTATTTGAAAACTCTGAGGATCTCAGTCCTCTTCTTTCACCTCCTTCTCCTCCTCTTGCCCCATGGCCCTCCCCTCCCCTCCCCGCCCGCGTTGGTCGTGCTCTCGCTGCGCGGGTGAGTTCCGTTGATTTATATGCAACGGAAGGACAGACTTGACGCACGCGACGAATCGAGAAGGTGAGCGTAATTGATAGGAGCGTTTGTGTGCCGTGGATGAAGCTATTGCATAAGTGAGCGAGCGACACATGCGCGCGCGAATGCGTTTGTGTGTCAAGAGAAGAGAAGAGCGAGTAGTAGTTTGGATTTTTTCACGCGGGGGTCGGATTTAATGGGTTTGGTGAAATATTGTGCAAAGTTCCCTTGCTTCCAAGACTTTTTTTCATATGTATGCCAAATGGATTTCTTTTTATTAAGATACAATCCACTTGGAGCAATTTCGAAGATTACGCGCACAATATGTTTTCATTCGTTCCATTATCTCTTACGATTTTCGAACTCAAACGCCTTTTTTTTTTAGAAAATATGTTAAGTAGTCCCATTGTTTGAGGATAATTATGCTTACGTATTTATTATTTATGCTTTTGATTTTTTTTATATTCACTTTTTGATTTAAAATATCTCTGATCCGATGTATAAAGGAATATAATTTTACTTTGAAAGGCTTCTATGAAAAATAATTTATTTATAAATGAATATCCCCTCTGTTTTACTAATACTTATTATTTATCATTATTATTACTTATTTATTTATTTATTACTTTAAAGGTGCTGGGTAATATAAGGAAAATATTCAAATTAATGAAAAGTTTTATCATTTTCCTAAATTTAAATTTACAACTATTTTCGTATGTAAAATAGTTTTGAATACATGAATATTTGGATGCTTGCTACATTGGCGTGCAGTAAAATAATTTTTTTTTTTTTTTAAATTAGTATAAATCTTTGTCAAATAAAAATTTTTGTAGCTGATGCCGTGGGTATCTTTAACAATTAATAAGCAATATTTTAAATAAATCTTTATCGTTTAAAAAATTAAAAAACTGAATAGCACATATCAGAAAATTACTAAACTCCTGTAATTTTGTTTGACATCTTTATTTGAAAACTATAAACCTTAATTTTATATGTATATTTTTAGATAAATTCAAAGATAGATTGTATTTGCAAAGTCTCAAATAAGTGTCAGTCTGCAAAAAATGAGTAAAAAATGGATGTAACTGGTATTTTTGCAACAAATTTGAGCAATAACTTCCATATGATCTATACACATTTAATGTACATTGGAGTCATTAAATTTGTGAGAAAATGTTCTATCTAATCAAGCCTTAAATTAGTTTTGACTCAACTAATCAATATATATCTAACATAATTATGGAAATACTTAATTGGTTATGGTAAATTAATATCTTTAGCATTGTTAAGGAAAATTAATTGTATGTGAGAAATCATAAAGACAAAATTAATAATTTATTTGAAATGAAAAAATTGTAATTTTAATTAGAAAATAAAACAAATTTTTTATTTAAATGAATTTATTTTATACTATTTAAAAATAAAATTCTTCGAAAAACATGATCTTAGTAATTTATGATCGTATTTTAACGTACATATATTTTTCTTGGTAACACAATATTTGTTTTTTTTATATGAATATATAAAACTTATATTATAGTTGATTATTTTCTATAATAATTTTAAAAATATTAAATAAAATTATATTACTTTGTTGAGTAAAAAAATGTAAAAAGCTTACTGTTTATCATTCAAAGAATCTTTAATATTTAGATGCTTAATAATATTTCAGTGATTTTATACAATTTATTCTTTTACCAATTTTTCATTGATTGAAATTCAATACTGGATATTGGTAATATAAAGTTACATAGAATCTGTTATAAATGAAAAGGATTATTTAAGGTTGATAAATTATTGATATTTAAAATTCTTTTTATGTAAACTTTGAAAATATCTTAATACAATAAGCGCTTTTTAAGCATTAATAATTTTATACCATATCAAACTATTTGTGAAATGAGGATTAATTAATTTTATACACAATTTAAACATTTTAATTGGGAATTATAATTTTTAGAATTTATATTTAAAAAAAAAAAAAAAAAAAAATTTTTTTTATCTAGATCTGTGTTGTAATAATCTTGGATATAAAACTTTTCCGTTTTAAGAAATATAAATTTTAAAAATTTCATACATTTCAATTTTAATCAAAGCATTTATAAATTAAAAAATCTAAACGTATATTTATGATATTAATCTGTACCAAGATTATAGATATATTTGTAGAATTAAGAATCCGAAATTTTTAGATACTCGTTGTTTTTATTGATTATTAATTGATTAATATGAGTAAGATTTATATAAAATTCAACGTTTTATGAGTAAATTAGTATGAAATAAATATTTCTTTCAGTTTAAATATCAATTTCTGAAGAAATCTTTATCATTTTAAAATCCTTGCAACATGCGATGACTAAGAATACTTTTCAAATGTAGTCACGAATAAAATCATCTTTTGAATTTTGTTTTTAGTATGGAACAAGTACTTATTTACACATCATCTTCACATAAACATATTGTACTTATACTTTATGTAACTTTTATTTTCAATTTATTTATTTTTCTATATATACTATCAATAAGACTTGTATATTAATAAATAATATCTACCTATGAATTTGTACATTCATCAACTGTTATCACTGTGTTTTAAAACATCTAGTTTGAAGTTAGCGACAGAAATTTTGAAATTTTGATTTAAACAATAATTTCCTTGCATTTTTACTGATATTTTTGGTTCAAAAGAATTTTAAAAATAATTTAATATTGATTAAGGTATATTTAATAATTATTTAATACAAATTTTAAATAATTATGAATGTTTGTTTATATATTTTATTTATAATATACGAAATACAATGTTAGTTTTTTAAATATATATATACATATAATACACAGAATATTCTTAATTTACATTTTATGTTTAATCTATAATTTACATTAATTACGACATATATAAAATAAATGTAAGAAAAATTAGTTAAAAAATATTATTATATTTGTCCTGATAAATATTTTATTACTGTATATTTTTGAAAATTGTATTTAAATATTACTTTTTTGCATTATCATTAATCCTGATATACTTGATAATAAAGTATATATTTAACATATTTTTGTTTATTTTTTTCAATTGGTTAATTTATTATGTTAATACATAATTTTAGTTTTACAAAATTTCATAAACTGATTCACGATGGCCACAATTGAACATATTGTTTTAAAAGCCAGTATTTTAAATATTACAGAAGGTAATAGTATTTCATTTATTAGAACTTTGTAAATAAAGAAAATGTTTATATAATTAATAGATTTGATGTTTATAAATGAAACAATAATATATAAGTTTTTGATATTTCCAGGTGATAAAATTTTTATAATATCTTAATTATAAATTTTTTTTTTAATTGTAATAGTCCCAAAAACAAGTAAAAATATTAATATAGATTGATGAACTTACTGAGCAGTCACGAATGATTTATTGAAATATTACAGATATTTTATGAAATAGAGGATTTAAAAATGTAATAACTGTTAGTATTTAATGAAATATTTTTTTGTTTACCCATAAATCATATCAATTGAATTAAAATAAAATCAATATAAATTAGAAATTTGATATTGATATTTGTAGTAAGATTTTACAGTAATTATGTAAATAATTACCATAATGATCTCACAACCAGGGTAGCGTTACTCGACAACTAATTCTTTACAATTAAAGAAAGTATTTATCTTTAAAAAATGTAGATAAACGTATCGTTGTAATTGTAGATTTAAGAAGCATAAAAAATTAGAATTATAAATTTTCGTGTTGAAACCAAAGAAAATGCAAGTGCACAAACCAATCATGTGGTTTCATTTGACAGTTTGTGAATTACAAAGAAGTATGTAATTATTGAAAAATATTGGTCTTTGGACTCCGTTAAAGATTACATTGGTCCGTGACAAGTGAAAATTAACTCCGAGTCTCGGTGTTAATAAACTCCCACGCGTTCACACTCTTACCGGGCGATTGAAGGAAAAGCAAGTAACAAAAAATAACAAGTGAAAAAACAATTAAAGGAAAGTGCACCGGCGCCTAGATGTCCGACCAATTCGTCGGAGAAGTATCGGGTCGGCTAAAGTGAGTCGTCTTCTAGCGGTCCGTTATCACGACTGCGACCGCGAGGACGTCACTCCACTTGCGCTGGGCATTTCACTTTCACTAAGTCCTCGCCTGCCTCCCACAAACGAGTCTCATCTCCCGGAGGCATTCCGTTTCTCCCTCCCCGGCGCCGGGTTACTTGCATCCGAGCCGTGAGGTCGTTCTTCGCAACTCCTTTCCCCCTCCACCGTGCGTGGACCCCTCTTCGAGACGAGGCTCGCATCTTTTGCTCCGCTGGCGACTCCTCGTGTTTTCGCCTGTCGCGGATTTCCCTCCTCCTCTGGCACAGAACCTCAGAAGTGCTGAATTTGGTTTACCTTGGTGCTCCTTGGAATTATTAGATTTCTCGAGAATTTATCTATTTTTTCCTTCCACGCATCGTAATGCCTTGCGCGTCGGCTTGCACAAATTCCCATTTGAATTTTATATTCCTTGATAAATCATAAGGACTTCGATATCGTGGACATCGTTTCGTGTGATGCATCTTCACCTCAATGATTAATTCTCCACTATAAAAATATAATGTCATGAATGGAACATAAATTTCGAGCTCATCAACAATGATGTTGGTATTTGGGTTCAGATGAATATTTTATCAGATGAGTTAAACAATTAAGTGAATTAAGGATTAAGGCCTCCAGTGAAAAATTATAATTGCACAACGAACGCTTACCTTTTGGCGAGTAAGCGTTTATCGGGAGAAATGTAAGCTAGTATCGGGGCTTCTTATGGTGTATAGGATCCCCAGCCCCCAGCAGCACGACTTACCTCATCCTCTTCGGGAAAAATTAATCAATTAGGCAAATGTGAGGGAATGCCCCCGCATTTGCTCACATTCGCCTAATTAGCAAACTGTGGCTCGATATGGGAAAGCTTAGGCGGGATTTTTCATGTGCCCCTCTACGCCACCGTCGCCTCTCCACAAATAGACAATACGGGCTCGTGCCTTTTCCACCTCCTTCGGTTTCTGAGGTAAAAAGGTTTGTCGTAGGAGTAGGGGCTGTCGAAGGTAAAAAGGAACGAGGAAGATCCAGGGAAAGGAGTAGGAGGAGGAGACGTGATGGTTTATTCGAGGCGCCGGGGGACGAAGGACGACGAGGAAGAGGGGAGAATCATCGCGATCATCGGCATCGGCATCGGCATCGTCATCATCGTCATCATCGTCATCGTCATCATCATCATCATCCCGCCCCCTCCCCCCGAGTACGTCAATGACACGGCCCTCGTGTGTGCGTGCGTGCATGTGTGTGGCTGGCACCATGTGTGTCGCCGCGGAAAATGGGAGGGGGCACCGGAGCGAAGAAAAGCGAAAGAAGAAGCGCCTACATTCGCTCTCGCTCTCCTTCGTGCGTCTCTCTCGAACTGGGTATTTGTCCGTGGGGTGTGTGGCTTAACCAGGGGGCCTATATATGATCAGGACGACACCTCCACCATCAGTCAACTGTCTGGCTTACCTGCAGTGCGCTAGACCCCATCGTCGCACAGTGTTATTCTCAGCCCGAAAGCCTTCGGGGATAGGTCGGGTGAGTGCCAGGACGGAGGATGCATGCACTTACACCACAGAGTGACGCGACTTTGGAGCCGGAGCTTTTTCGATTGAAACTGAGAGGAGATCGAACGCGAATTTGACAAGTGCAAGCCCCTTTCACGTACCCGGACCATTTTATTTTCATTTTCTCGTGCGCTTTCGCTAGTTATTCTCATTTTTATATAATGCATTAGTGATTCGTTTTTTCCGAACCTGTATTGAGTTTTGTAAGTAGATTTTTTGCTGATATTTTAGTCCCAATGTCAACTTCTTAACGTGTTTTCATATCCTTCAAAGTGCAATCCCTTTTTAAAATACTTAAAAATTAATTTTATAACAAGAGTTTTTCGATTGAAAACGTAGCATTAAATTAAATTAAATGAAGTTAAGCTTCAAATGCATAATTCAACGGTATTTTCTCGGGCATTTGATTTTTCTACAATCGTAGTGGTTCTTTTTAAATACTTTCGTAATATTTGATAAAGTAACAAATCGAATTAGTTCTGCATTAGAAAATTTTTTGAAAAGCAATTTAAAACTATTGTACTTATTAGCATTATTAATTAAATAGGTCTCATTCGATGTTGATTTTCGCCTGATAATGAGATCTCAATTAAGGTATTATTATCATTATTAAACGAAAGCTGATCATAGGATCTTTTCTTTAATTCATTGTTCGTGAAATTGAAGGAAACCATTAAAAGATTGAGATTGCACGATCGTGGAAAAGTGGCGTGTAAATGGAAAGCGTTGATGGACGTAAAGAGGAAATGCGGCTAACTTCGATACCGATCGGGAGATCATTGAACGCATCACGTGACGTACGGCGGAATCGTCAAAGACCAGCCGATTGAAATTGTCACCACAAAACGGACGACACCGTGTCATTGTCGTCGTTAAGATTACAGATTTTCTCTTTCCGAAGTCATTAATAATGCAGGATTCTCCGGTGAAAGAAGCGAGATAGAAGAAGCTCCGACTGCCAATGTCGTGGTCATTAAATTCAAATTCTGGTCAATCATTACTTTGCGCAAATAAAGATAGATTATTGTTCTATTGCAGACCTAAGCTTCGAGGAAAGCATCAGCGGCAACAAACATGAAGCTGCATTTGTTGTTGTCAGGTACGTCATAGCTTAAGTTTTAAATTAAGATTCAACCCATATTCATTAATCGATAAACATCAATAACTATGCATTTATTATCGATCGTTTAGATAAAATTAATTATTTTGTATCATAAAATACCATAGATAAATGATTTATTTTATTTGCATTGAATCGGATAAATTATTGATCAGAAATAATTATCGATATTTCACCTTTGACTTAAGCTCATTCCTTCCCTCGGAATTGTTGGACATTGATTTACGTAAAAAAAGGTGTGTACTGCAGTAAAGTACGAGTTTTATAGAAAAGAATGTTTCAAAGATTATACAAATATATCAGTAAAATAATAAACTTCATAATTTTATACAATTTAAGAAAAGTTTTAATAAAATTTTTAAATACTGTTCATAAATTTATTGGATGAAGAAATGCAAAGAAAATTTGAACAATAATATATTACTTAATTGAAATATGTAATAGGTTCAAAATGAAATAAATTTAAAATGAGAGTATTTTAATGTGCATTATTACATACATTAAATCATGCATTTTCCATTAAATTAAAAACATTTTTTTGATTTGACCGATTATTCGCTAATCTATGAATTCAAATACAATATTCTTTATGGTGCTGTGAAAAAATAATAAATATCATAGCAGATAAATATCATGATAAATATAATAAATATCATAACAATAATAACAGCAATTAGCAGGGGAATTTCGAAAAAAATTCTAAAATAAAAAGAAGCATTTTGAAGCACATTGTTGGTGTGCAAATAGCAGTACGAGATGTGTTGTAGTGGATTTTATCTCTGGGTTTGATAGTGAGATAGAAAGATAGACGAGTCCTCTTTTATAGCCATTGGCGTGCATATCTAAGAAGCAGTGGATGATACGGGGTTTTTTTGTCTTGACTCTTAAATGGTTAACTTTTTTCTTTATACTTATATCGGGCTCTAAGCCTACAACCTTCGACGCGCTACTTGCACTCGTCGGTCAGATAAAGAAGAAAAGCTCTTGGTCAAACGTTGTGAAATAATTACGTATATTGACATATTGTTCTTTAAGATACAAATTAATCAAAGTCTAGTTGAGTTGCTCACGAAATTAAAGATCTTTATTTGGATGTACAATCCTTGCGTAAAATTCTTAGAGCAAACTTCAAAATTTACTCGAGTGGATACTCGAAGGTTAGAAAATATTTTGGATATGTAATGATTGAAAGTGAATGCCTAAACATAATTAAATATTGAATTTGTTCACGATTTTTGATTGTACAAAATTAAATTGTGTAAGAGAAGTAATTTTCGGTAGTACTTGTGGATCATTAAAAAAATTATAATAATAAATATGATTTTTAAATATTTCTTAATGCAAATAAACGTAAATTACCTGTTAGACATTTATTGTCTTCATTATTAATCACTACTATTTAAATAATGCATAAATAATCTGAAATTAGGAATTGTATGAAAAATCTTGTTTTTTATAAAACTGTATTAAATTTAACTATCTACGTACGATAATTTAATGCAATTTCAATAAATTATAACGATAAATTTTATTAATATTGTTTATTAAAATGTTTAATTAAATTTTTATAAAATTCAAGCATGTCATTTTTTGGATTGTCTACAGTATCATTATTGATTTATAATCGATAAAATTTTACAAGTTGTACTAAATTACTAAAAATTTTATGCCCATTAGAAGCATTTAAATACTTTTAAAAAATTCTTTCTTGTTTATTGATAATATAATTAAAAATTATATTTAAAGGTAAATTTATCAATTATTTTTGATTTATATATATGAAATTTACAGTTAGAAAAGTGTTTCATAAAATTTTATTTCGTTTTCACTTATAAATGCTAGATAATTATATGATTCAATAGTTTTAATCAATACAAAATTTGAGAAGTAAACTGTTATTAAAATGTAACTTTCATTTAATGAGATTTTAATTTTGAAATAAGTATAGAAAACAATTTAATTTTTAGAAAATTCGTCGATTACAAATCAAGTGTCCTTTAATAAAATTCATATACTGCATACATTTTAATGTGACAATGTTGACTACAAAAATTAAATCTTAATCAGTTTTAACTATTATAAAATAATTTTTAAATTTTAAAAATTTTTAAATTATAATTTAGTACATTAAAAAACTAGAAAAGAAAATTTTTCATATAAAGCTAATTTTAATTGTTTCAATTAAGTTTATTTAAAAAAAAATATTCATTTAGTACAATAAATTATTATAAAATATTCTTATGTTTAGTTTCTTGTTAGTTATATCTAAACAAACAATTTATATCTAAACAAACTTACGCAAATGAAATTTAGAAGCATGAGATCGTAATTAATTTTTTTGGACCGCCGTGAAGAAAATTTTTTTTAATATTTTATCTGTAAAAAAATTTATATTCACTTAAATGATCATTTAGGATAATTCAATTTATTTTTTATCGCTTTAATATAACAAATTGTATAAAATAATAAAATGTAACCAATGAAGTAATAATTGAAAGCTATAAAATTATTAAATATGCATAGGTTAAATCATTAAGTTTAAAGAAGGCAAATCCAACAAGATATTAAACGACAACTTTCTTTAATACTTTTTTTATGGATTATTGCGATATACTTGTTCAGGAGTATAGAGTAAATTTTAGTGAATATTAAAACTTTATTATTAATTAACGTCAATTAAAAATTGTATTGGTCTGAATTAAAAAAAAATTGATAAATAGATTCTTTAATCAATAATATAATTCTACAATAAATTATGCTTGTATTCGATTTAATTGTTACAAGTTAATTATGAGAGGACAAACTAATTCATAGAACTTTGCGCAATTGTAAAATAGATGTCTTGAAAAGCTCTAAAAATTCATGAAAACAATAAATAAATCGCCCATTTGAAAGATGGTTGACTCTTAGAAAATAACATGCACATCTCGTAATAGATAAAGATCTAGGTTCTTCGAGCAATCGCGCATTCATTAATTGCTTTTAAAAATCCGTGCCAATAAACGATCAAGTATTGAAATAAAAACGAAAGAAGCCTATACAATGTACGCAAATCTAAAAAAACCATACAATGTAGGAAGACGCGAAAAAGTCCATACAAAGATGCAAGGGAAACCATGGCGCGGGGTAAATTTCGCAAGAGTCCGAGTGTTGGATGTAAATGAGGGCCGAAATTTTCGTGGACCCCCGAGTAGTACGTGCGTCGCTGATTAGCACTGGAAATTTTCGTAACTTCCTCCCTAATTAAAATAAATAGGAGATAAGTTCCAAGCTGGGCATTGTTTGGGAATGGTTTTTTTTGCCCACAATCGCCCTCCCCCCCTCCCCCTTTCCCGGTCTTGCGCTCGGTCTTGCCTGCTCCTCTCCTCCCGGTCGACTATTTCGGATTTAAGAGGATGATCGCGCGACTGGAAATAAAGGTCAAGTGTATGCAGACGCATTTGTAGCCGACGCCGCGGATCTTCGTGGCGCAATTATTTCTGTGTCCCGTTTACGAATTTACGGGTCCGCTGCACCGATTCAACCTCCGATTGTATCGCCTTTTTTCCCCTCTAATATTCGTCGTTGGGAAACGATTTTGAGGAGTCATTCTTCTTTGGACCAGGAATTAGGCCAGTGTTGCGTACGCCGTAATTATATTTTATGTGCCCCGGGCACTTGGCGTTTTTGTCCTTCGATCTCTAAAGCTTAGAAAATTTTAGAAAACTCGAAGAAGCTTTAATGATGCTCCGAGTATTTATATCTTCGTGTAAAATTGTTCATTTATGTATAATTTGAGTAAAAGGGATATGAAAGTTGAGAAAAGTACTATAATTTCAAAGAGTTTAAAATGCGCGTTGTTCATGTAAGCCATTGCGTCATTTAATATACAAAATTAACCTTTCTATAAATTTAACATTTTCATTATTCATCGATAATTAAAAAAAGTTAATATAATTTACATACACAATTTACATAATTTCAATGTTCGGCGATTTACTCAATATCTTCAATATGAATGGTTGGCTTCCTAATTTAGCGATAAACACTTGACTCTACTGAAAATATATTTAATTAACTAGAACTTTAATTAATAATTTGACTGATTTTAATAAAATAAATTAAACAAAGAAATATATACCGTACTAAAATACAGTTAAAGACTCAAAATATATATTTGAAATGATTAGTTACTTTAAAAATACTAAAGTTTGTTAATAAATTTTTTTTGTAAGTCAATTATACATGGATAATTTGTATCTTTTTTATTCGTTCATCTCTAATCGTAGTCTAATTTTTATAGTTTCTTATTGATCTTCATGTATAAATAATATTCTCAATTATATAGCAGCACAAACTTTTGGCATATAGTAATCTTTTTCATTAATATAATTATGATTAGATAAATAAAAATACTTTAAAACATTGTTTCTCAAGCAGAATTTGAAATTACACTTAAACTATTAGACTCTTTAACAGATAATCATGCGTTACAGCTTAAATAGGTTCTGATTAAAAAAAAAAAAAAAAAGAAATAGAAATATAAGAATAAAAAGGGAATTATTTTTTCAGCGGCATACACGCGTAACACAGATATTATGAAGCGCGGGAAATATGCCCGATGTACTTCGTGCGAATTTCTCGCGCATCTAGACGCGAGAGCAAAATAATTTAAAAAATCTCTGACATAACTTCCCGGTTAATTAATTAGGGGCGCGTGCATTGTCGGTCTCTCAAACATTCGTATAATCTCATTCTCACATACTAACCCACACCTAAAACCGTATTTTTTCGAGTTCGCGCACCGGGGCCACTTGCATTACGAATCATTGTGTTTGTCCCTCGATCTTGCGAAATTTGTATTGCATATAAACACTTTATGCCAACACACTTAAGTTAATTTTACTCTATGTTTTTTTCTTTTGTTTCAGCTGTGCTGGTTATCTCCCGCACAACATTGGTAAGTTCGTATTTAATGTAGAACCCGTACTCAGATTGTTAAACTTTACATTATTTTATCATATCGCATTCAGCACGTCGGAATCGAATGTTGCAAAACATTAAATATCAATCAGGCATTAAACATAATTTTACTACCCTTCTTTTCAGTACAATATATTATTAAAATTACAAACTATTATAATATGATTTAATTTTATACAATTTCATCTAATATAATTTATCAATATTCACCATTCAAAATTGTTGTACGCTAGCTTTCTAAATGTTCTCGTGGATACCTTCTTAAAAACTCTTCCCAATATTTATCGTAACATTATTTTTCTACGATACTGAAAATCATTACGATTACATGTAAAGATATTGATTTAGTTTCTCAATCTGCGTCAATTATCAAATTCACGAGCTCTTCAAAATGATATCCAATAATAAATAAATAAATAAATAATAATTTAAATGCTTATAAAGATCTAATACGCGTACATAAAACTGCTATCTTAGAGAATGTAAAAAGTAAAAAGGCAAAAGATGATATTAAGGAAAAAAATAAGTGAGTAATGATGCTTCAGCTGGGATGCTAACACGGACTTTATATTAGCGCTCGAATCAAAGAAAGTCTCCTTTTATTCTTCTTCCTCAATGTTATCGACGAGGTTGGCGAAGATTGCATAATCGAGGATGCGTCGAATGGTGCGCTTCGTCGATTGCGGGTCCTATGATCACTTCGCCGGTATTGCTCAGGCGCATGATGTAATCTCGCACGAATCGATGACCAGAATATGTTGAATAAAGCATCTTACTTTTTGCACTCTCTCTTTTTCTTCTACTTTCTCGCGCGTGTTTATTTTGACCTCAGAAATAAATGATCCACGTAGTTTTCATAAGCCGATCGTCTTCTGTGCAAAAAGATGTATGTACAAAAATTATGATTACGAATGCATTCAATTTTTATTGTACTGTAATTCAATTTATATCAAGACAATATATTTTAATAGCGTTTTTAGCCTATTTATTAATTTTTAATTAATTATTAATCTTAATTTTAAACTAATTTAATAAATAATTAAATAAAAATGTTATCTATGAATATTGATTTTGATGTTGTAATAATTTAATTTAAAAATTGTCGTTGCATTTTCATTTACATGTTATAACAGATACTTATCGGAAAAAAAGTAAAATAGGTAAATTGTTAACATTTTGTACAAATGATTAATTTACAAGATTTGATAATAAAAAAAATATATTTTTTTGTTTGTATTATTCCGACAAAAACTATTTTGATTTATAGTATATTTAAAAAAATTTATTTTAGTACAGTCATGATTAATAATTATTCTCCGATATAAAGGATGTAATAAAAACTGTATAATTTTATTAGGCTCAAGATGGCTACAACTATCCCCGACCAGACAACCCTCTAATCCCTGGAACATCAAGCTCCACTGGAAGTTCTACAAGACCCGGCAGTAACGGTCCTTCATATTCCACAACACCAACAGATGGATATTCTTCTGGAACACCATCTCCGATATCTGGAACTAAAACAAGTGGAGGTTACCCATCAGGAGGTCCAAGTGGATTTTCTGGTGGTCTAGCACCATCCAATGGAAACGGTTATCCGCGACCTTCAGGAAATAATGGCTATCCATCTAATCAAGATAAATCTTCTAATGGAAATGGTTATCCAAGTAATCAACGACCTTCAGGAAGCAATGGCTACCCATCTAGTCAAAAAAAACCTAATAATGAAAATGGTTATCCAAGTAATGAAGGGCCTTCCGGCAACAACGGTTATCCATCTACTGAACAGAAACCTAATGGAAATGGTTATACAAGTGGTAGGCGACCATCTGGTATCAAAGGTTATCCATCAACTGAACAGAAGCCTTCTAATGGAAATGGTTATCCAAGTGGAAGGCGACCATCTGGCAGCAACGGTTATCCATCTAGTGAACAAAACCTTTCCAATGAAAATGGCTATCCAAGTAATCAGCGACCTTCAGGAAATAATGGTTACCCATCTAATCAACAAACACCTAATAATGAAAATGGTTATCCAACTCATCAGCGACCTTCTGGAAACAATGGTTATCCATCTGGTGAACAAAAAACTCCAAATGGAAATGGTTATCCAAGTAATCAGAAACCTTCTGGTATTAACGGATATCCATCTGGTAACACAGGACAAGGATCTTTCAATGGATATCCTTCTGGAAGACCTAGTGGTACTGGACAAAGACCATCACCATTTTCTAAGGGAAGACCAAGTGTGAGTGGACAAACTCAGAGCTCTACGAGTGAAGGTTACCCAAGTGGTCGTCCATCTGTTCCATTTCAACTTCCTAATAGAGACCAGCCCCAGCAAGGTAGTGGTCGTCCAAGTGTAGATTATCCTTCGAATCAAGAAACAGGTGAACCTACTGATGGAAAAAGTTATAATTCGGGATATTCAAGTAACGAACCTGGAACAAGATCAAGCACTTCTCAAACTCCTGGATTCCCAAATGAAAGTCCAAGACCTGGAACCCAGCCTCCCGAAGGAAACACTGGTGGATACCTAGGTAAATAAATAGTTTATAAAGGTAATAAATTAATTTTTTTAAATAAAACAACAAATGAAAACGTATATAGACATTCAATTTTGATATTCGGATGGTTATATTAAATTATATATTATAGCAATAATTTCAATAAGTTTTTCGTTATATATAAATGATCTTTTTCATGACATTCATAAATTAATAATTATAGTTATAACACAAATTATAATAAAACAACAAATATTCTTTCATTTTTATAAAACTAATAATAAGAAAAAATTTATACATAACATATTCGTGTAAGATATTTATTAAAATTAATTTATGTTTTATTTATGTTATGAATAGAACAGTAATGATTAAACAATATTTTATTAATGTATATTATATTAATAAATCACATTTAACCTGAGCTTAATATATATTAATATGCAGATAAAATATATTAAATAATGTTTTAAAAAAGTGATAATAGTAAAGCTTCAAACCAAAATATTATACAAATGAATATTATTAAGGAGGACGACCAAGCGATGATTTTCCTAGTAGTGGGCAAAAAACAAGAGGACAGCAGCGACCTGATTCAAATTCAAGTGGAAGACCAGGTGGGAGATATCCCAACTCTAATCAAATTCCTGGTTCTGAACAAGGTTCTCAGAGACCATCAACTGGCTCTGTAGTACCAAGTAGAGGACAAATACCTTCTCCAGGAGGTTATCCGAGTGGTCGTCCATCAATTCCTTTTCCAAATTCGGATGATGAAACACCACAACCTGGAGGTCAGATATCAATTGAAAACTATCCATCAACTTCCTCCGGAGGTAAATATCCTACAACTCCATCTCGACCAAGACCACCTAATGGTCTTTATCCTACTCCTGAAGACAGTCCAAAATCAGGTTCATCCAAATCATCATCTCCAGGCACATCAAATATACCTAGTAGAGGACAAGGTTCAAACAGAAATGGACAAAGTCCATCTTTCAATACATATCCAGGTAAATAATTATAAAAAATTAAATTTTGTCGATGCAAAGTATTATTAATTATATTGATAACTACAATATTTTCTAGAAATTGTATATACAATTCTATTTTATGTATAACAATAAAAAAAGTGTAAATTTAGTTGCTTTAAAAAAAAAAAAAAAAAATTACAAAAATTGTTGATATTCAACTACACTTTAATTAAATTTTATTTATTAATAATTTTAATAATGAAGATCCTTTAGAGGTGCCGGAGAGTAAATACCAAATTTCTTCAAATTTGATTTTGTCGACGTTTCGACTAGGAATCCCTAGACACTTTATTGTAAAATTGATATTAAAATATTGGTATATATGTAAAAACTTATGAATAATAACAACTATTATATTTACCACTTAGTTAAGAAAATTAACAAATTTTACACGATGACACAGAATGTTTGTAAATATAAGTAAAATTCACCTTAATATATACGTACTAATGACGTCATACGCTACGTCATGTTGTTGTTTGACATATTATTGATGATGATCATATAGTATTTCTTATTTAAATTTTGTGTATCCTCTTGTCTGTTAACTATATTATTGCTTATTTTTATGTATACCATTTATGAGATTAGTCTCTTTTTATAATTCGTTTCGCTATCAAGAATATTTAAATTTTCCCAATCTATAATATGATTGCATTTTAATGAATGCGCCGATATTATAGATGTATTATTATTGTTTTTAATATATTCATTTATACGTGTTCTTAATTTACATTTGGTTTCACCTATGTATACAGATAAGCAGTCTTTACATTTGATTTTATAAACAACATTAGTTTTGTCCCACTTTTCGGTAATATCTTTTCGTTTTTTAATAACTGCATCTAATTTATTATTTATCTTGGGCATTAGATTTATACTATATTTTTTGATTATTCATTATATTTTAGTAATCGTCAAAAAAAAATATAAATCTTTTGTTATCTTTTAATAAATAGAATTTCTTGTTTATACTTTAATTTAAAATAAAGCAAATTAATTTAAATTACTTATTTTAAAGATATTTTAAAACCGATAGTTTTTTACATTTATGTTTTATAAAATTAAGCTATTAATAAATTGTACTATATTCATTAAGAATTTAACTTTTCAATTTTATATTTTAAAAATATAAAATAATGTTAAAATTAGGAGAGCAATATTCTACAGATGAGGAATACCCTGGTCCAGCTCCACCACAAGGTCCACCAACAACTAAATTTCCGAGTAAGTATATATGTTTTATAAAATTACATATGCTATTAATATTTAATTTTTTAATTTGGTATATTCAATTTTTTTAGTAAAATTTATTAGTAAAAGTTTAAAATTAAACAAAAAATTTATACGAATGTATTAAAATTTGTATATATTTATTTACTTTAATTAAAGAAATATAATCTTTATATTTAATAATTTAAAAATAATTTATTTTAAATAAAATCCTTTAAGATAATACATTTTTACGTTTGTATTAGTTTTTATTTAAATGACGTTATTTTATGAATTAGTAGTTTAAAATTTTTTTATTATATTATAAAGTTATTTGATCTTTGATTTGTAGATTTAAAAATTTTTTTTAAATTCTTTTGCGATAAAGAATTTTCTATTCAATATTTGTTTACATCGTTTCTTATGTTGCATATTATATTTATTTAAATTATTTATATTGCAGTTATATTTTGTAGGATAGTTATTTTTGTAGAAACATTAGCTAATTATTATTAAAAAAAAACTTCATCTTAGATTGTTAGATCATTTTTATGGAGATGATAAAAGAGTTTTATCTATTATGTAATTTTATGCCATTGTATTTAAAAGCCTGTTTCCATCAAAAAATAATCTTATAAAGTTACATGAATTATTAAAATAAAATGAAATCTATCTTTATGAATAATTAAAAAGAAATATAATTTTGAAATAAATTTTGAAGAAAACAAAGACCATTATTATTAAAAGTTTATTTATTATAAATTTGTTTTATTTTCATCTTTGCTTAAATATTCAAAATATAATAATGTTACTATTTTTTATCAGGTGGAGTTGATTCATTTCCGGGAGGTCCTGGTCAACCATCTCCAGGCAAACCATCTACTGGATATCCGTCTAATACTCAAAGCCCATCAAGTGGGTATCCCAAGGCTGGTCAAAGTCCATCATCCGGTTATGCAAGTTCAGATCATAGTCCATCAAGTAGTTATCCAAGTGCAGGTCAAAGCTCATCAAGTGGTTATCCAAGTGCAGGTCAAAGCTCATCAAGTGGTTATCCAAGTGCAGGTCAAAGTCCATCAAGTGGTTTTCCAAGTGCAGGTCAAAGTCCATCAAGTAGTTATCCAAGTGCGAGTCAAAACCCATCTACAGGATATCCTAGCGGTAGACCATCGATTGGATTTCCTACTGGTGGCCAAGGATCATCGGCTGGATATCCAAATGGAGGACAAAGACCGTCTGCATATCCCAGTGGAGGCCAAAAACCCTCGAATGGAATACCAAGTGAAACGCGAGGACCATCAGCTGGATATCCAGGAGAAGTCCAAGAAACATCAAGAGGATATCCAAGTGGAGTACAAAGACCATCTACTGGGTATCCTAGTGGTACACAAAAACCTTCAAATGGATTCTCAAGTGGAAGTCAAACACCATCAGGAGGATATGCCAGTGGGAATCAAGGACCATCAGGGGGATACCCCGGTGGAAGTCCAGGACCATCAGGAGGATACCCTAGTGGAAGCCCAGGACCATTGGAAGGATATCCCAGTGGCAGTCAAGGACCATCAGAAGGACATTTCGGAGGAAGTTCAGGACCATCGAGAGGATATGCAACTGGAAATCAAGGACCATCAGGAGAACACCCCGGTGGGATTCCAGGGACATCGAGAGGATATCCAAGTGGAGGTCAAAAACCCAGTGGATATCCTAGTAGTGCACAAAATCCATCAAATGGATTCCCTAGTGGAGCACAAGGTCCCTCAACTGGATTCCCTAGTAAATCTCGAGGTCCCTCAACTGGATTCTCTAGTGGACCACAAGGTCCTTCAACTGGATTCCCAAGTGGAGTTGAAGCTCCGTCGGGTAATTTGCCTAGTGGAGCACAAAACTCGATTGATGGATTTCCTACTGGATCAAATGACCTACCAGGTAGATTCCAAACTGGAGGTGGATTTAATTCTATTGGAGGATCTGATACATCTAATAAATTTCCAAGTAACCAAGGCTCTTCTACAGGAGATGATGACAATGGCTCTGCTAGTGATGGTGACCTTTCTGCTATACCAGGCACACCAGGTCAAGACTATCCTATATATTCTGAAATTCCAGAAACAAGTTTCAGTTGTGATTCCCAACAATTTCCAGGTTATTATGCGGACATAGAAACCCAATGTCAAGTATTCCATATATGTATAAACAACCAAACATTCGATTTTCTATGTCCTAATGGTACGATATTTAATCAGCAATACTTCGTTTGTGTATGGTGGAATCAATTTGATTGTAGTTCAGCTTCTGAATATTATTTCTTAAATGAAAATATATATGATTATACAATAATGGCGAATCCACAACAATCCGATATTTTCCCACCAATACCACAAGGACCACCCGGTACTTCTGGACCACTTGGCCCACAACCACCTCCAACATTTACAACAAGTAGACCAGAAACACCAGAACCTTCAATTATAGAAAACAATGGAATAATGAATAAATATCCAGGAAATAATGGGCCATTTACACCTGGATTTTCGAATTTCCCATCCTCGGATAATAATGAAATATTAGGTGGTAATTCACAAGAACCAGGATCATTCTCTGGTAATGATAAATACCCTAACACATCTCGTCCAGGAAGCCCAGGAGGATATTCTACAGGACCTGGTAATAAAAAACCTTATCAACCTGGACAGCAATCAGGAAGTCCTGGACAATATCCAAACACTCAATCACCTTCATTTTCAAATGGAAGGCCACAAGGACCACAAACAGGTGATGGTAATGTAGGTTATCCCACTGGTAAACCAAGTGGTCTTGGTTTTCCTTCAGGATCGCAAGGGCCAAACAGTTATCCAGGTGGAAAATCTGAAGATACCTTTGGTCCTGCCCACCCAAAATCTGATCGTGAATATTTGCCTCCACGAGCTGGCTAATTAAAATTATGTTTAAAATAGCTAATGCTTATAACAAGCTTAATGCTGTTTTACTAAATAATACTGTAAATACAAGAATTTTCATACCTACTAATTTTAGTAATATGTGATGCAACTAAAATGCATCTACATTAATAAAAATAAAAGAAAAATAATTTAATTTACACTAATCTTCATGTCAAATAATACATTTAATGTATGAAAGAATTAAACATCTAAAGATCATTTTTTGAATATATTTTTAAAATATTTTAGTAGCATACGCAATCAATACATTCATTAAAAATTTTTAGTTATTTGAAGTTTCAGTAAAAGCTGCAAAGTACAGACTTACATAGCAAACTTGAAAGAATCGTTTAATTTATATAAACGGATTTTCATTTTCTAGCCAACTATGAGTATTATTATGTCATAATTATTTATTCTGTTTTAATAGAAATGAAGTTATTGGACAAAAATACCATTAAGATTTTAATTAAATGGTATAAATAAAATTCTAAGAATTTTGGCTAAGTCTTTTTAAAGAATTGTATATAATGTAGCATTTTGATATTTGAAAAATGTCGGAAAAGAATGCGCTTTAAAGATTAATAAGATTATTTTTAAGCGGCTTCTTTGTTCCTTGCGAATTTGAGAAAAAGCTCATTCTAATTCAAGATTACTATTTTTATATGTAGCCAGTTTATCATACAATATTTTTAATTCTATACAATGTATTTTTTATAATAATGATTTGAGACTCCTAACTAGGATGCCATTATGTATATTTTACACGCGAAATAAAGAAAACACCTCTGCAAGCCATGTGCCATTCGATTTTATAGCCTGAATTACTGAAACCCATAAACGTGTCCTTACTATTTCCCTTCTTACTCAATATTGTGAACAAAAAAGAAATATTTTAATCCATCTAAATGAATGTTTAAATGATTTCTTAATGTTTTAAAGCTCATATTTTGTACACATTATAATGTCGAATAAAATAAAAGATTAATAATAAAAAAAAAGTAATAGTTTCATTGTTTTAAAATTTTCGCGAAGATATTCATTGAAATAATAATATACCTACTTCTTATTATTCAAATTTGTAACAATATTGTTAAATTCAAAAATTTCTATGAGATTTCTAATAATGAATATTATGAATCTCATTTGCAGACACGTAATGTCACGACTATAGGCGCGATGAATGCATTCTTTTAACCGCAACATGCATAACATGAGATAGACAAACCACGCGAACTGCAAGCAATAGCGCTTTCTGATTTTGTAATTATTCATTTTGAGAGAGAAAATAAAGACGCAATCGCAAATTATCCTACATATATCCACTGGCAATTGGATAGAAGGATTCTTTTAGTTGATCTCATAATGGTTTGCATTAGAGGGTGGATAATGCCCACAAAATATCGTTAAATAATGTATGACTCGAAGTGAATGGATGAACCACTAAGTAAAATCGGAGATGTGACTCTGGATAATGTCAAACTCTATGATTTTGAAAGTAAATCAGTACATATTATTTGAAGTTTGAAAATAATTTGCAAAATAGGAAAATGAATATTAATTTTAGATATTAAAAAAAATTAAAATTTGTATTTTTTCTATGAGAAATGTTTGGTATAGTAACTTAATTTAAATTTATTAATTTTTTTTTATATTACTAAGTAAACAAATAATAATAAAATAAAAACAAAAAGTTATAAGATATTTATAAAAAATAAATTTAATTAAAATTTATAATAATTGTTATATATATATGTAGATTTATTTTCTTATGAGTAATATTAAATGTTTATTTTTATCGATTCTATAATGAAAATTAATAAAAATGACTCAGATTTATTATGAAATAATGAGACAGCATTGCTGTAATGCTGACAAAAGTTGTATAGTATAATTGTAATAAGCATAAATAAACAAGAGCAATCAAGAAATAAGTACAGGGAAATGTGAGAGGACGAGTAGAGAATTAAAGGATGCCGTAATGAAAGGGTAAAACGATCATAAAAGTATCGACATATCCCACTCTCGCATTATTACAAAACGCAGATTTGTACCGTTCAAAGCAGCTCCAATGCGATTACTTCGGGTACCAACGCGTCCAAATTGATTGATCACCTTCGTGGGTCCTGTGCGACTGGACGACAAGGAATAATTCCATGGGTGCCAACTCTCGGTGGCACGTGCTACCGAACATCGGTATCTCCGTATTTCACGAGGACCTTCGGGATGCACGTGGGAATAGATGTAATTACGTTAGATTTGATATATTCGCTCATCATCGTCGCCACAATTGCGATACCTCACTCTTGCAGCGAAGAGCCAAGATGGAGGAGATGCGATTGGAGATGGGGACCAGACAGAGCTCAACATTATAGTGCCGGCGATGTGCATCCTTGGCTTTAGGAATTACCTAAATAAGAGACATTCCCTTTGACTGTGTGTGCGAGCTGCCGTTGCATTGTGACGTTTTGGATACTCACTCGCAAGCTGTCCATGTTACTTTCAATACAAAGAATAATGGAATTTATGCAAACTTTGAGACGATAATAAATTAATTATAAAATGCTTCGGACTATCAACAGTTTGCTCGCTCATGAAGAAAGCCTAAATAACTTTTTGCGAATATTAATCGTACATGCATTATACTGGATTTGTATAATCATACGTGTGCGCTATAAATATTACTTTATGTCAGAATTTTAATTCAGAAACGTCAAATAATATCAGGTTTTGCATATCTGACAATTGTGAGAACAATATGCATCATTTGAAGCTAATCGAGTTTATAAATAGAAATACCGTTAGTTAGGAATCCCTTTACCATAATACTGATACATTATGATTGTATTAAAGTTAAATTACAACTAAAGTTACCTCTGCTCGTCTTTGCATAAATATTGTGAAACTTCCAACAATTGTCGTTTCAAAATGTAGTAGAGGAAAACAAGGGACTTGCTTAGAATTTAATTGGTCTTGAATACAATATTATACGATAATGTTCACAGTTTCTCGAACGTACAAAATCATTTTTTATAATTTTATACAGAATTGCATATATTATTAATTAAGCATTGGATCAAAGTAATTTTAAAGACCGAAAACTGAATATAATTTTAATTAATTTACTAGTTCAGCAGTATAAAGCTAATAACCTTATAGAATATATTATTTATTTAGGTATTATGGTCTCGCGTAATATTTTCAACACTTATCTGTACATTTATGGATTATATAATACATAATTTCAAACAATTAATTCCATTAGATCTCACATTACTATTCCTTACTTATATTTAATTATCAGGTGAAATTATAATTTTTAGAGTATTAAAAGATAAATAGAAAATTAAAAGGCTTATATAATAATAACATAACTATTTATAATTATTAAATCTGAAAACTCATACTCATTTATTATGCTTCAATACTTTTATCATTATAAAGATAGATAACATCAAAAGATATCAAAATGTTAATAATATTTGCTTATAAAAATAGTTATAATCATAAAACTGTCGGCATACGATGTCGTAAGCCTTCTCGCACTCTCGGTATTTCTGATGTTAGTATTTCTAAAACATCTATGTTATACAAGAATAAACTTACAACTTCAAAATATAGAAATCTATTACTCTTTAAAGTTATTCAACGTATTATAAAAATTATAATATTTGACAAACTTTTTTTGTGAAAAGGGATTTTTGATGCATTTAAAAAATATAATTATCCATTGTTATAATTTTAATCATAAGAATATTTGGACACACAAAATTGATTATATATACAATTAAATCATTATTATTTATGTAAACATTTCTTTAAAATATACCATTAACTATTTAAAACATGTTAACCATAAATTTAAATAAATGCAAAAATTTAATAATAAAGTTTAAAACATGTAACTATAAAATATGTAACAAAAAATCCTATAGTTATATATAAATAAAGAATAATTTATATTTTTTATAATTCAGATTTAAAGTAAAATTTTGAATAAAAATACATTGGAAACGACGATTTTTAATAAAAAACACATCATTAAAAGTTTAACAAGTAGTACACTTGGGAATTTGTTAATTAGCTCAAATGGGAAAATTCCGTAAGACGAGCGCATGAATTATTTAGCTAAAAGGATAGAAAATTTAACGTTTTTTTAAATATTACTAGTTATTTGTACAAATAGTCATGACATTTCCCATTTATTCTATAAAATATTGCACTTTATAAATAATGTACAAATACTAATTTGACGTGCTATTATTTAGAAAAATTGCATTTTCATTCTAGCCGTTCAGCAGCATAACCAAATAAAAGTGCCTCTACTTAATTTTATTACAAATTTTTCCGAAATTCATTTGCCGAAAAACATCGCATCCTTAGCACGCAGACTCTAAAAATCGTACGAAGGTGTGGTGCGAGTACTTTTTCGAGCTCATTAAGGCAGTTATTTTAAATCGAGGATTTTAACTTCGTTTTAGGTAAAAAGAGAATATTCCTGTGGTTAGGATTACAACAAGCAAATAACAAATTCAGAGCTAAAGAACCAACAGACGAAGAAAAGTGTCTCAAAAGTGTCTTGACATAATACAAACGCGGTCAAGAATAAAGGTAAAACCGCAATCTCACGCTCATTCACCCGTTGAGTATTTTGAACCTCACGGGAGGTTTCCAGTACATCTGCCTCTGTTTTGCTCGCGACCTCGGGGGGAAAGGGAATCATCGTTCGTTTGCATTGCCTACTGACCGTCGCACGATTGTAATTTGAATTAAGCGATTCGTGGATAACTCGAGACACCTTTCTTGGCATCTCCAGCCTCTCCTTACCTTTATTCTCTTATTAAATATCATCAATAGCTGATTTTATACTTAAGAAACTTGAGACATAATCATTGGTATTACATGATCTTTCATCAACGCTTTGCTCGACTCATTAAATTTTTTGATACAACTATGAAAATCAAGTAATATTTAAAGGCCAAGAATCATAAGAAATAAAACATTTGTATCTATTTTTCACCGTTTGTTTATAAGACTAACGTTCTTTAAAAATACCATTCTGAATTCAGACAGAATTCATATTTAGTTTTTTAAACAACAGTTTCGTATGATAAAATAAAACTTACGTTTTAATTGCAAATATTAAAATTCTCATATTTACGTGCATTAATACTGCAAGGTCCATTGATAATGATAAACTTGGATCGTTGAAACATTTTTATAATTAAAAATTTTTTAATTAAAAAAATTTAGCACGAAAACTTTATTGCCTATTACTATAATAGCATTTATATTGAATTAAGTAAATGAGAAATAAATCATTCAAATTTTATTTAAGAATGAATAATTAAGAATTATTTTAATAATAAAATGAATCTTACAAATGGAACTCTTGTTTTCAATTTTAATCCATACTCAGTGTATACAATACATAAAATTTCATTCTATTATTTATGTGTTATTGTATTTTAGTTAAAATAAAAAATTTATGACATAGCGATAATTAGCTTAGAAAAAAAAATCAAATAAACATCTAAAATAATTTAAATATTCATGGCAAGTATTATAATGTTAAAATCATAATTTGTATTATCGATTTTAAAAAATTCACAATAAAATTTTTTTACTATTAATTTAATTTTTAAAATACAAAATGCATAAATTTCAAGAATTGAAAAACATTAATTTTTAATAAATTTTATGCCCTCTGAAATAGAAATTACGAAAATACATATGTAAATATAGTGTACAAAAAACAATTTATTATAGTTTTTTATATGCAATATTATGATATTTTGATATTTCTATTGGTACACAAAATTTTATTGTATTTTTTTTTAAATTAAACAATTAAATAAAACAGTTAAATACATAAACATCAAATTGTTTAAAGTTTTTATACCTATATAAACATTCAGATAAATTTACACCATTGTGCAATACCAATTGTTAACTTGATGATCATGTACATTTTCATGTCAGATATTTCAGCATAAATAATAAATCTTTAAATTTCTTTCATGCATTATCTATACAATTACTATATGGGTTTTGTAAAATTGATAAATATTGACGCTACATAATTGTAAATAGAAATTGATTACATTTTTGTAGCATTATAATCAATTAATTTCATATGTATTTTAATACGTTATCAAAATATAAAATTAAGAATGCAATTTTTCTAAAAATATATTATCATCACAGTTACTTGTAATAGTAATTAATTAAGGTATTTTTTGATTTATGATTTGCGCAAATGTATTAATTATTTAGTAAAAATTTTAGTAAATAATACCATATATTCTATAATTATTATCAAATATTCAATTGAAAATTATAAAAAATATCACATTGATAATTCTATACTAATTATTGAGAAAAAAATATTATTATTTCTGTAGATAATTAATATTGTAATTATATTTAATTTTTATAACTATTTTTCCAGAGGTATAATCAATTAAATGGAATTTTGAACAAAAAATTATTTTTTAAATTGGATATATATAATTATTATTAAGATTGTGAATAAAAAATTTTCATAAAATTAACATTTTGATACTTGAAAAAATTCGGAATGTTAATTAAATAAAATGAATATTATTCCTGATGATATAATGTTAGTCTTTCTTTTAAACTATAATTGATACAAATATCTTAAAAAAACTTGGAAAATTTCTCTTGTAAATATTAATGTATTATTATTAAAAGTTGCGCGTGTTTTAATAATAATTTTTGAAAATATATTCAGAATATTAGGATTATTAATTATCGGTAATAATTTTAACTATCTATATTATGGGATAGATTAAAAAATTAATAATAAACAATTTTTTTGAAATAATAACAAAAAATTTGTTATTTAATTTTGTTTTGAATAATAATATAGTATCATATCATAGTTGTCAAAATAATTTTATTATTATAAAAAAATTTAAAAAACATTTGATCGGCTTAAAAAAATACAATTTTCACATGTATTTGTATTGTGCAGAAAAAATGAAGAAATAAATAAATAATTGTTTAATCAATAAATGTCAAAATAATTATTGCATGAAAATGTAAATATTATTTATCATATCAGATATTTCAATGAAAATATTTTGATATTTTAGAGAATTACTAAAAGTGAATGGATGCAAGATATCGGTACCATACTTGTAATTTAGCAATGAGAACTTATATCAGTTGATTTTTTTTTGTGTTTCGAGCAATTTAATTACCTTTGGCAGGTATATATGGAACATATAACACAGGTGTGTCTGGTAGTTTACGATCTTACGTTACAAATGAGCCAATATGTAATAAATCATTAAACAACTGTTTCTTTTATTTAATATAGAAATCCAAGTAAAAAGTGATGTGCAGAAACATAATTAATTTAATTTTTCCATTTTTTTTTATTACTGGAAGTTTTGTTTTGCGTTGATCTAATGTATCAATAAAATTAGTTGCTTATGTATTTGTCAGAAGATAATTTATGCGAATTGTAAGAAGATTGAATAACCCACATTTGATGTGATGAACTAGCCAAACCCGTAATGTAATATATATACTCTTAATATAATCAATTATTTTCTTTGGAAGAAAGCTCGTGGTAGCATCAACCAGAATATAGTTTCATGTTCTTTTATTCTTTATGCTTCGATTTGTTGAGAAATATTTTAGTCATTTATATTAAGTTTTTAATGTGTACATCTAATATTAGTACGGAATAATAAATAAAAAAACTTTTTCTATTTTTTCAATTTTAATTGGTGAAAGGTAATATTCATGAAAATCGTTTTAAATTACTGAATTTATTAACGATATTAACATTATTAAAGATTTTTTGATTTATTATAATATTTAAAAAGTAAAAATTATTTATAAATCGATACTTTAGAATACAATATGTAAATAAGCAAAAAATCTTTATTTTGTATAATATTTATTGTCAATTATATTATTATGTTCATATTTGTTCGTGTAATGACGACCAAATTGTATCATTATTCATAAAACTAATAGAACTCTTAATTATAATAATAATTTTAATGAAATGAAAATTATTATTTTACATGAGTGGCGAAAATTAATCGCAAATTTAATATTTAATGTAATACAATCATTTACAATAGCTGTGATGAAAGAATCACTTTTCAGTATTTAAAAATTCAGTCATTTAGAATTTTAACATTATTTTCGAAGCCTATCAATATCACAAGGATACAAAAATTCCAAAATTTGATAATATATACTTTCAATCTTATACGAGAAAAAGAAAATTATTTTAAAATTGTAAATAATTATCATATACATACAACATACTATAATTAATTGTTTAAAATATTACAGATAAACTATAAAAAATTTCAATATTTGGAGATTTGAAATATTTCATTTCAAAGATTTCATTTTATTATATTATAAAATTGAATAAAAACCATATTAATTTTTATAAAATTTTCATTAATTATTACAAGTTATGAATTGATTTTTTCTTCAAAATATTTCAAAATATTTTTTCGAGTATTAACTGTGTCTCTGTCTTTAAATTTATGTAATTATTTAATACGTTATGATAAAAAATTATTTAAGGTATAAATTATAGTGGAAAAAATATTTACAATTTTATAGTATTTTCTTGCAACTGAATATTAAAAAAATTTTTTTTATATTCAAATGTTCATTAGAATTGGATCTCCAATATTTCAAAAATAAACACCTTTAAATTGTAAGGTTTGTATTTATAATGTAATAGTGAAGACATAATTTTATTTTTATTTATTTATATTTATATTTTTTAATGCTACATGTAATTTAATTTTCATGTAATATTTTGATATATAATTTGCATAATTAAATTAATTTTTATGCTAAAATCAGATTACACGGCAAAACATTTTAATATTCGTTACCTAATAAAATAGATTTCTAACTAGTGCTTAAAGTATGTATTTATATCTTAAATATATGCATAAAGTTTAATGTAAATTTAAAATAAATTTGTCTAGTTATTTGAGAAGAACACAAACAGTATTCATGAAGGTTGTAAGAGATGACGATAACGCTTGTCACGTTTATTCTGTAATATCCACCGTTGAAAAAATAAAAATAGTGAATATGCATCATTAAGGAACATAATTGGTGAATCTTATTGTTTTAAACGCATAAAGATGATTGCAACAAGAGTATTTTGGTCTAGTTATTTATTTATGAAATTTTTAGCCTAATAGTATTCAGTACGGATTTTAATAAAATGATAAAATAACTGCATCAGAAAATATAATGTATTTGATTGGTTTATTAAATCAATAAATAAGATCAATACATAAATTGTATACATAGTAATAATTCAAGTGATCAAGATTATTAGATATAGATAGTATTAAATAAATTTATTACTTTTGTAATGCTTGAGATCAAAATAACTCAGCAAGAAATGTCATAATGTATAGAAGCCATATGCTACCGGATTTTAAGATTAAGTTATCAACTGTTGACAATAATTTCTTCTAATGTATTCCTCTTGGTTGAAATACATGGTTGAATAATTATGATATAAAACATTAAAGGCATTGGTGAGGAGTGCATATAGGGTATCCAATCCATACAAAATATAGCGCAAACTAATAACGTACATAAAACAACGAAGAAAAACAGTTTTGCAAAAGCAATAAAGTGTAGATATAATATTATTTTAAAGTACCATGCGAATAATTATAAACAAGATGTATTAAAAGAGACTTTAAAAATTATAAGCTATTAAAAAAAAAGAAAATTTTTCTCATTTAAACATAAGTATACTCTTTATGTGAGAGATGATAGCATCGAGGTGGTACTACTCGTTTCGCGAGAGAGAGAGAGAGAGAGAGAGAGAGATACACGTTGATCGAAATGTGAGATGCGCGTGTAGATGCATAAAAATAATGATATAAACTCATTGAAGAGGTCAGCGACATTCTCAGGGTCGTCGGATACATACCATAATTATTACGTTTATCTGTCGAGCGATAGATTACCTTGATTAGCGGGATTTCCATGCCTCGGAAAATTGCACCAGCTGCTGGGGGTCTCACATCTTTATTATTCCATCGAGAAATGTTATACGGAAATGCATTCAGGTTTTTAGTCGATCAAGGCACGTTAAATCTCAATTCGCAAAGTATTATTCAATACGGTTTTCGTTTTTTATCAAGGGCTTCAGTGTCTATATTGAAAAAATTTGGCGCGTAAAGTAATATAATAATATAATAAAATTAAAGGTATTGTTTTAATGGGATTTAATTAATTATTTTTAATGTGACTGATCACAAAATTAAAAATCTGAAGATTTTTATTTATGTGTTTGTTATTTACTTTGCTTTTGTCAATTATTTTTACTTACTTTGTAAGAATATTTTCTTCAATACAATAAAATTCAATAAATTTATGAGCAAAATAATCTGCGCTCGACTTTTAAAAGCTAATATTCTCTTTCTCAGTAAATATAATTGTAATTATTTATGTTCGTGCGACAAAAACTTTTAGAAATATTGTAAAATTTAAATATAGATATTAATAATTTTTAATTTATAACAAATTTCATTTTTCTATTGTATATTGATAAATATAGATAAAATTGTATTATACTTAGTCTCTCAATAAATAAATAGTTAAATATGTTTGACTATCCATCATTATTTTGATTGCAAATGTATTGATGTATAAACGTATTATTGTTATTTCTGTGCAGCACAAAAATATTTCTTGGCAAGATCATTATCATTCGGCAATATTAATAAAATGTCAATTACATGACCGAAGGCTTAGTGACGGTGAAGAGTAAAAAATCGTAAAACAATTTTTAAACCCACGTGCCGAGAACGTTAAAAAATTAATTGACATTCTTTTCTGTAAAATATGATATTTAATAAAGTACAAATTCATGACGTAACCATCTAAATCTCGGTATTATTTGTTAAAACTCATAAAAGGTAGGTTATTTATCATGCATGTAATATAATATTGCTCATAACAATGGTAACGACGAAAAATGAAAATATAATTATAAATAATGTCAATATGCGGCGAGAGCGTTAATGCAGGTATCACGCTCAGAAAACCATCCGTGGATTCTTTATTTAATCTTTGTTGGTTCAAGTGAAATCGAGATGGAATTAGAATGAGACTGACTGAAAACAGTGGAAAGTACGAATGCCATTAACGAGGAGAATAAAAGTAGGCGGCGGCGATAGTCTTCTGCAATATCTGCATAAGTGAGAGCGGTTACCTCATCACCCGATATCAAAGATCTATCGATGATGCGTCTTCAAAGATCTATATCCGCGATCGCTGAGTCCTAGATTACAGGAACTTAATAAAACTCAGCAGCCTCTGATTTCGATTTATACGATGCCTCACGAAATTTATTTATCCAGCATTGGAAAACTTTGCTCAACGAGATTGTGACTATTTGGAAACTTACTTTTACCTACCAAGGCAAATATTAAATAATGCGAAATAAATTATATTACTCTAAAAGTTATGGAGGGCTTTGAACCACTATAAACCAAGGAAATTTAATTCTTCTTTTGGAATTCAGTCTGGAATTTTGAGAACTTGAGAAAAAAAATAATTCGACAAATTATTCCATTAAAACTAGCTTTATAAAGGTCATAATTGTATTTTATCATATAATTTTACGAGAATTTAAAAAATTCGGATTCTTTTTTGCCTGGCCATTTTAATTTAAAATTCAGAATCCTATAATTTATTCAAGAAAAATTGAAGGTGAGACTCGTATCTAAAATCCGATGTCAATATCAATTTTCAATTACATCATTAGAACTCACGAATATTATTATTTTATCTATTCTCAAGGAGAATGGCCGGGTAAAAATTACTCTATGATAATTATTATTTATCGGTAAAATTGCATATGGATCACGTAAAATAATTTAATGAACCATGAATCGCATTGCCCAATGTGCACTTAAGGCTCTTTCCTCTTAAATAGCACACCAAAGAGTCCATGCGCTCAAGTAACCAAATCTCATTGCGACACCTCGAGGAGAGTTCGAAATCGAAATTAATCACTCGGAGAAACGAGGGAGAGGATTATCTCCGAGGCTTGATTTTAACGAGAACGATCAATTGGAGAAATGCGACGACAGGGGTGAAAGTAACTCGACCCACTGGAGCATCTATTTCTTCTGTATCTCCATTCAATTCGGCAATAACGGACAGCGACCGATCGTACAAAAAACATTTTGAAAGTAGCCCACTGATATTTCCGCGGCAGAGCCTTTTTTAATTTCTTATATTTTAGCCCACAGCAATTGAATCAGCGCGATCTATCGATCGATAGATCGCGCTGATGTTTATATAAGCTGGGAACACGACTTCGCGAGCTCTTATATATAAATCGTTTTAAGTATAAATCGAGAGAATCTTTTTGAATATAATTCATGTATTTCAAAGGAAATCCAATACTTTTTAATCTACATCTGCAAATACTCTTGAACATTAGATTCTTAAATTGCAAATTTATTGTATTATATATTAATTTATTACTTTGACCCATCCCAATAACTAATACAAATTGTAAATTCGTATATAATTTGATATATTTCTCTTTCTGAACTTTTCTTTTATATTTTATCAGTTTTAAAAATTGAAAAAATAAATTATATTAAAATTTGTATACATGATTTGTATTGGTAATTATTTCTTATAAATATTTACGATTAAAAAGTTGTAAAAAATGCTGTAAAAATACTTTGAATTAGTTTCATCTAAGTTACAAATAATTTAGCTAGAGATGTTTTAAAATAAAAAAAAACTTTTTTCTGCTTAAATATTGAAATTTAGTTTTAATCAAGACAAATCTTTTTGAAAATTAGGTAAAACAAATATATATTATTTATGTACATTATTAATTAAAATGTACATTTTTTTGATTTGAAATAATATTCGGGATACATTTATAAAAACGATCGGTAATATATGTTAAAATACAATTACAAGAATATCAGAATAATTCCTTACAGTGTGAAAACAAAAGTATTTTCACAATATTTCATTTTTAATTTTTAACATTTTCGTTTAAGTAATATAATATTCAAGCATACACACAATTTTTTAAAACTATTTAATAAAATATTATTCCAAATAATCGATATATTTAAAAGTATTACGTATATTAAATATTTCTTTAGATTATGATGAAATTTTATATAATTCATTGTAAATATTTTAATTTTATACCACAATAATGAAAAATTTTGACATAAGCATAAGGAATAAAATTAATCATATTTTAGATAATCATATGTACTAAAAATAATGTATATTTTTATTTAAATTATTTATTTTACGGCTATAAATAATTATTAAATATATTATGATGCTTTTTGTCTATATAGTATTTTTTTTATCTTAATTGTGTACATTATAAATTCAAAATTTTTTTTTATTAAATTTTAAACAGTGGTTCAGGTTAAACAGATTGTAAAGGGTTCTTAGATGAAATACTGTAAAAGATTTTATAAATTTCTTTACAAACTCATTGAGTATAATTAATTTTTCAATAACAAGAAAAATTCATAATGTATAAAAATATATTTGTTTAATGTACACAAAATAAATAAATTGCATATAAAAAATTTTCATTTATGATAGTGCTATGTCCAGTTACAATAAAATATTTTAAATATCTTTTTATTTCTAAATTATTCAATTTCTAAATTATTAGTCTTTTTTTAAAGTATTATTATAAATATTATTATTCTTTATAAAATTATTATCAATATTATCATTAATTTATTAATTTCACTAAACAAATTTAAATTTATTGAAAATATTAAGTTTGAATTATAACAAGTATAGATACACCTTATAACTGATATATATGCTTATACAAAATATTATATATAATATTCTTATATTATAACTGATATATATTATGATGATATACATTCTGAAATATTAATTCAATATAATAATATATTTACAATATTAGTAAGTATTAATCTTTTATTATTAAGTATAAGTAAGTAAATATAATCTGTGATATATGTGATGGTAAAATTTTTATTAATGTACCTACTACGATTATATCATAATTATAGCCTTACAGGATTAATTTTGATAGAATACACATATTATTATATATATTATACATATTAGCATTGGTCAAATAAAAAAATTGGTAAATATCATAAATATATATATTATTGATAATTTAACAAAAAACTTTTTACTTAATAAATTTAAATAATACTACTGGTAAAATTAAATCAAACTTTAAATTTGATATTCATTGGTAATAGTGTAAAAAAATAAATATTAAAGCAATTAAAATTTCTTTAAAAATAACAATACCCTAAGATTGTTATAATGTATTTCAGGACCAAATGTACAACATTATGAATAATAAAAAATAATAATTTTTTAAGAATACTATAATATTCAGTGGATGATAGTATTGATAATACATAAAAATACAAAAAAAAATTTTTAGTCCAATTAAAATTTAAAACATTTTTCAAGATTTAAATAATGTTTATTTGAAAAGAAAATGAAGAGTAAAACTAATTCTTATTAAATATTATATATTATAATTTATATTAATGTAGAATTTTCAGTTATTGTAGATATATATACATTGAGATACATAATAAATAAGCAGAAAATGATACATATATAAAATAGAGAAGATGCAATTCAGATGGTTAGAAAAAAAAATAAGAGTAGAGTAAGAGAAAGGTAAAGAAAGATAGAGAATGGAAGTAGAAATAGAGGGAGAAACATTAAAAAGAAAGAAACAGAAATACATACACAAGAGTAGCATAATTATTCAGTAATCATTTTTCTGGATAACTAATATAAATATGTAAATGATCTTCATTTTAACTCTATTTTATTTACGTGTTATCAAACTATCAATAATATACAAAATTGTTTTAAGACAATTTAAATTGAATTATTATTCTCAAGTACCATACACCCCGTATTAAAGTATATTCATATTACGAGCACATATTTCTTAGTTTTAACTTATATTTTGAAAACAAGTTTATGTAATGAAATTTATAAATGCAATTTACATATTTTATTAGATATATACATGAACTAATAAGATTCAACTATTTACTAATTAAGAGATTTCAAATTCTATATTTTTTCAAATTAATATTAAACTTATTAAAACTTATTTTTTACTAAATATTATACTTTAACTTAAAATAGACACATAATATGTCAAAAATAATTTAAGATTGATTTATTATTATAATTAAAATAGTTATATTATGTTTCATAATTTTTTAAATTTAAATAATTGATGCACATTAATTTATATATTAAATATATTTCAAATATATTATATATATTCATATAAAAAATCAATTTCTTTATGTTAATAAATCAAAAATAAAATTATTAATGTCCAAATTATTTACAACTACTTAATCATTTCGAAATTATCAAATATCTTCTTATGATAATAATTTTATAACTTTTTATTATTTCTATTATTGTTACAATAAAAGATATATGTTTCTACTTATATTTCCTCAAATTAACCCTCTACTAATCACTCGATAATGTATTACTATATATTTATATTCACTTTCAACATAATTTTACTGATCGTAAATAATCATGTTAAAAGTATACTGAATATAATTGAAACTCCATGTGATTCAAAAGAGTGTAGTAACGGAATTGTAATAACAAACACGATTACTCATATAAAGTTCCATCATTGAAAATGAGACACTAAGTCTCATCGTCGAGTTCATCATAAAAAATGCTTCAAGTCCAATAGGAGCATTTACACGATTACTATGTGGCAGCTAACAAAAGAATTTCAAAATCCACTTGAATACCCAATTGATTACAAAGTATGTCATCATAAAAAGATAGGAAAATGTATACGTATGAATATGTGTTTCAATGAGAGAAGGAAAGAGAGAGAGAGAGAGAGATCAGTTAAAAGAAAAAAGAAAGATTATTATGGATGTAATGATGGAATGTACTTCAATGTTGTGCAGAAATACATACGTTTCGTGTACAACAATACAGATGTTATTAATGTATGAAGATATACTGTCCACGCCAAAGGTAAGAATACTGTGATCTTTTACATGACACAAATGTTTAAATAGTGGCATATCAAACATTGGCGAACAAAATTCATTGCAATTTGTTTTAAGATACATTAACGTCTCACATTAAAGTTGATTAAGAAGCTATGAAAGTTTATAGATTTAAAATAAAATTCATAATTGAGTATTCAGATTTTGTAATCATTAATCCTGTATCATCTAAAATTCATAATAATATTTTAATGATGAATAGTTTTAACAATTTTATTTATATATTTATATATTTTATAGATCTATATAATTCACTTAAAAGATATTATTTTTATATTATATCATAATAATCTAATGTCCATAATGGGTATACTAATCAAATAAACTTAATTGCTTACGATCAATGATATTTCGGTAGATTATTTTCTTGCCCTCATCTTATCTTATTAAAAAAAAGTAATATATAATAATTTTTTAAATTAATATAAACAACATACCATCAAATAAACTGAAAATACAAACATAGACCACGTAGAAACTTTTCCTTGGATCTTTATAATTCAGTAAAATTAGGACCACCAGTTCTCTCATCGATTCAAATCATACATGATATGAATTGTATAAAATATAAATTTAAAAATAAAGTGTGACACATTATTTGTAAAACACTAAATCGAAATATTTTATTCATAAATTCTGTCTCGCTCATTATTTAAAAAATTTCCACAATTTTATTGTGTTTTACACTTTTACAATTAAGTATTTCGAATACAAATTATTTAGCCTTAATACTAATAGAAAAATCTAATATTTATAATAAAATAAATCTTGATGTAAATAATTAAATACTAAAATACTAATTGTAAATGTTAAACCATTTTAAATGTAAATGAAAAGAACTACTTTATCAAAAAATTCAGCTCCATTTATAATGTAAAAAGAAAAAAATATGAAAATAGAAAAAAAATAAAAAAAAATACAATGATATTCTGTGATAATTTATAGCAGTTTATATCTTGATAACTTTTTTGACAATTATTTATAAATTTATATCTATATATTTTATTATTTGATTCACCCGTGCTCGGTTATTTACCTGTTTTTTACTTTTAATTTAATACGGTTTCTAATAATATTATTATATTTTGTTTTTTATAGCAAGTATCTGAACGTTATACATTATTACAGATTCGTAGAAAAACTGCAATACATAGTTAGAAACGGCAGTAACGTATATTGGTATAAAGAATTCTTTCGAGAGAAATAGCTTTACGTGAAGTCAGTTGCAATTTTAATTTGGTATTTGATTCACGTAATTATATGTCAGTTTTCTTTTTTAGGTAGAGACTTTTCCCTATAATATCTTCTGCGTGATTTTCACAATTCAAGATCATTCGAGCAATTATCGACAATCACATAAAGAATGTATTGAAAAATCAATTCAAATACAATCTTTCAAAACATCATAGAGACTGTATAAAATAAAATAAAGTAAATTCATATGTTTATATAAAAATGTATATAAATATTTTAAATGGTGAACTTATTAAATTATATTCATATATTACAACATATAATTTTATTTTTTTTATAAATATTTAATACAGCAATTATGAATCTATTATCTTGCTAAAAATAATTTTACACGTTATATGTATTGTAATAATTATTAATTTTTAACTCTAGAATATAAAAATATTAAAAATAGTAGTTTATTAATTGCCATAAAAAATGAATGAGTCTTTAGATAAAAAATGAATTGACAATGGGAAATCGAAGAGTGAAGAAGTGATAGAAAATCGTATTGGATAAGAATAACGATACACAAAAGACATCAGTGACGTGAAACAGTATCTTGAGATTTTGACTTCAAACCAGGTAGTAGAACAGAAAATTGTTAGCATTATTTTGCACGAGTCCTTACTTTCGTTTTTGTTGGTGATTATATATACTTTATGTGCAATTGCTTTTGGGATTTCCGTGTTGTTGAAATATCTGAATTCTGCAGACTGTGCTGATGTGCTATCCTTAAGAAAGTAAAAGAAGTAAATCCTCTAAGAATCGCTGAACAAGACCTTGACTGTTAATCCACTTTTTATTTTTTTTTTTATCATTTCATCATAATTGTCCTTTTACGTTTAAAAATAATATATATATAAACTATATCTGATGTTTCATACAGCCATATCCATAAAAAAACCATATTATTATGCTACTCTCCTACAAGTAAAATCCTTAAATAAAATATATATAACGATTACTTTAATTTTTAAAACAACAATTTTTATAAATCAATTGACTGCGATTTAATAAAAAAAATCTAACAAATTTTTTTTTTAAACGTAATTTTTTTTTACGGACGCTTTTATTCGTGAAAATATTATTTCGGTTAAGGCTTAATACTCCTTTAAATGAAGTAAATTTACAGTAGAAGCATGAATGGTAATGAATTTCTCTTATTTGTTTCCTACTGTTTCCGAGGATTCACTGTCCTGCTAACAACATCGGTCAAAGTTTCTTAAAAGTATGGAATAACAACAGCGTTGGACTACGCAATCAATATAGTTAGCCGTACAATCCGAAGTCTCATTTAAATACGGATGCGAGTCTATTTATAGAGTACTTAAATGAGGGAAAAAATGCTGAAAGTTAATTGTGAGTGTTTTATTTAAAGAAAATACGTCTTCTACATTCCATAAAAGTTTGTTTATAAATCAATTTTGTGCACAAATAAACTAAAATAGTAATAAATATGTTAAATCATTAATCTATCAGTAACGAATGACTAATGTACTGAAATTAAATATCCATTGACAATCTGCTGTCAAGTTTGTGATTGGCGTATTAAAACGCCACTAATTGACAAGAAATTGACACACAAAGATTGACTATTCGATTTTCTTTCAATGGCTTCTGACATCGTAACGAGTTGCCACCATCTTTTAAGATAATAAAAATGATAAAAAAAGGTATAAGCAGTATTATTTTTCTAATTTTCTTTAAGGTAAATTAGGAAAATATAATGTTCATTGATGTAATTATAATTTAATAAATGAAAGTATCTGTTGCTTCTCATTTTAATTACTATAAGTTACTCTACGTATTTGGAAATAACACTAATTTGAGATCTGAGCTTGAACGAAAATAGCCGTTGTCATTATTATTAAATTCTATTTTTATTAAAACTGGCTTTAATTAAAAATAGTAAAAATCTGAAGATAAATATAATTTATAATAGTTGAAATAATTATTTTTGCATATGTTATAACTGCGATATACTAAAGCCAAGTCATCATTGATGTTGTCGGTTCTGTTCTTTGTCTTTTTATTTTTCTGCCCAAATCAGGTTCGAATGTTTTTGAAAGTCCTTGCATTAAAAGTAATATTTTGTGAATAAAATGAATTACATTTGAAATTAAATATAATTATTAAGACCCTAACAAATTAATTTCATCAACAAATTTGATCATTAAATTTTAGATTATTACCTTGGGAAAAGAAGAAATTACACCCTGTTGTACAATCATTTAATTTCTTAACGGTATCAAGTTCTAAAGGAACAAAAACAGTGGAATTAATAAAAAATAGGAGTTTAATGATTATACTCTATGATAATAATATATACATAAGCAATTTATGAATTATCAAATTAAATAAGTTTTAAAAACATGAATTTAAAATATTAATCTGAAATTCAAAGTAATTACATAGTTAAGTAAATTACATAGTCAAAAATATTTTCTTTTTTTACATGAATTATTTACGCATGAATGGAATAATATCCAATTTATAATTACAATATTAGAATTGGGGAGGATTAGTAGCTCCTAAGTAACTCTTTAAAGTCTAATTATATTTATAGTCAAATTTCGTTTTTATTACATAAAATTAAAAAATGCAAAAACTTTTACGGATTGAAATAAAATCAATAATAAAAATAGAAAATATGTTTTTATTATTGAAAGTAAAGCATCTAAAATATAGAAGATAAATATCGTAATACTTATTAATAAAAAAAGAATAATAAATAATAAATACTGAACATGTAATATTAATAAATCTATAATTACTGTGACAAATATCTATACATTGTTGTAATGTATTTTTTTTCCATCCTCCTATAAGAAAAATTATTCTGAATCAGTATTACATATTATCATATAAGTAATACTAAAATATACTCACCACAAGTACTAATTTTGTAGCATTCTGTTTTGCACCTGAATCTTTGTTCCAAGTTAAAGTTAGAAACTTGAAAAATACAGATAAAATAAATAAAAGAACAAAATTTTTATATAAAATTATCTACATATTATGATTTATCTTTTATTTCATTTTTTCAAACTCATATATAGTAAATATTTGTTGATATAATTAAGATAATTTTAATGAAAATTACATTAAAAAAAAAAAAAAATACTGAAGAATAATTAAAATAAGTAATATTAGATATATATATATTATCGTCATAATTATTAATAGATTTTTTATTTAGGAATTTATAAATACCAGAGTTGATCATTAAATTATTTTACACTTTCTTAAATATATTTTATTAATTTTTATTTAAACAATACATAAATTATAATGAATACCGAATTATATATGTACACTTGTACCAATTAAAAGACTGCATTTATGACTCTATATTACAGGTCAATTTTTGCGAATTTATTAAAAATGAAAAGGACTATTAAATACCAATTATTTTTTCATATACAAAACAAATTTTTTATTCAGTAATAGAATAAAATAAATATAATTAAAAACATTTTTTATTTTATATATTATTAGATTATAATAGTAACATTAAATAATTTTAAATAACTATAAATTTGAATGTAATAAATATCAATACATGGTTATTCTATACATTTTTATTTTAAAAACCATTGAATGTTCATCTTTTGTAATAAGTTAACTTTTTTTATGTGAAAAATTTGTAACGTAATTCTCGCATAAATTTTTTTAATATTATTAATGACTATAAAGTTTTGCAAAACAATCGTATCAAAATAAAATTTTATACTGCGTTTCTAATTTTGCATCCATTTGAAAAATTAAAACCAATTGATTCTTTATTTGATTGATTAAGCTAATTATATTATAACTGAATATTATTTATTATATATGAACATTGATAAAAGTCAATAAATTCTATTATATTTATTTAAGCAATGATTATTAATAATACAAACTTTTCAGAATATATATATATGAATGAAATATATATATATATATATGTGTGGTCAAGTTTTTTTTTTTTCATTGCAAAAGCACTTGTTCTGTACATGATTATTCTTGAGACTATTAATTAATGAACTTCAAAATATGGTTAACAGTTATCAAAATATTAATATTTGAAAAAAAAAAATTAATTTAAAAAAATTGCAAATTAATTATTACGGGGTCAATGATAAAAGTATAATCATAAATAATAAAAGTAAAGAGTCAAAATTAATCATTCTATTTTTTTAAAGGTTATTCGAGCAACATAAAATACCAATGCAGTTATTCTCAAATTCATACCCACACAACTCGTGAGACACCTTGTTAATTCTGCATTTGTCATTAATTTATAACAATTAAATGTGATTAAAAGTACTGCGATGAATTGAACTTTCATATTTTAAATAAATAATAGATATTTTAAGAAAATCAATTAACTATTCTTCTACAAAGATTTATAATAATATTAAAAATGTAACAATATTATTGTAGTTTGTATTTTACATTATGTATTATATATTATAAGCTTTGAAAAACCTACTAATTTTTATAGTGTAAATAAAATACCAATGATAATTATAGAAATTCTTTAACACGATTAACTCATAAATTGTTCATAATTATTTTTTAATGATTGTGTTTTTCAAATTCTATCTGAAATTCGGAAAACTATTATATATTATTCTAATATTATTACATTTTAACAATATTAATCAAAGTTTATCAACATATTATTTTTACTATAAAATTAGTGGTTTTTTTAAAAAGCATATAATATTAAATATATAATATAATCTTTAAGAACTTTCTCACGTTTATAGTGCTCTTAATTAAAAACGTAATATATCAAAATCGAAGTTTTTGTTTAATATTAATAAATCATATAATTTTTATAAAAGATGAAAATTCTATTTATTAGCGTGCTTTTAATCAGCTATAATACTGATAAATTGATAACAGATGCAGCTTTAGTAAATTGTCTCAGTGATTGTATTGGTATTAATATAATATAAATTTTTATGTTATCTCAGAATCATCATATATTATGTTGAACTTTAATCGAATAGATATATCATGGTGTTTCATAATCTTTTAATTAAATAAAAATGTTACTTTAAGCTTATTAATTTATTTTTGGTTAATTATTCGAATTAGCTTTTTTGTAAATCCATTCCATAAATAGTTTAGTTCTCTAGCGCACATAAACGAGTCTTTTAAATCATTCTTTAAAAATAGTATTCATAATTAATAAACATTGGTTTATTAGATAAAATATAGAATATATTGATGAATATAAATTTTCGACTGTTATAATTATATAATATGTTATATAATGTTAAGTTACATTATAATTAGTTTTGCAAATCAACTAAAGAAATTGATTGATTTTAATTCATTAACGAATTAATGAAACTAAATATAAAAAAACATTACTTAAATAGGTGCAAAATTTTACTGTAGGAATTTTTATAAATTGCAGCAATAGATTTTAATTTGATGTTTTTTCAGAACTTAATAATATTTATTAATACTTTAAAAAAATTTTACATTAGAATTTTAATTTAAATTTTTCACAAATTAATACCGTTTAGCAGCCATAGTAAAAGCTAATTTACTATAAAAGATGCATATTGAATGATTCCGAAAAAAAATATATTGAAAAGCCATGTACTATTATTTATTATAGTAAAATTGTACTAGAGTTATTCAAGCCTATGTAATATTACTATTATATTAAAGGAAAAGAAAAAAAAAATTGTTATTTATATTTATTTTATTTTATTATTGAAGAAAATATATGTTATCTACATGAGAAAAATAGTTGTTATTTAATATTGTTTTTTATTTTCAATAAATTCCCAAAAAATTGACCGGTAACATAGAGAAATAAATGATACTGCATTTATTTCTCTATATTAGATATATATAATTCGATATTCGTTACCGTTTATGTGTTGTTTAAATAAAAAGACTCATTATAGTCTTTTTATTTGAAAAAAGTATAAAATTATTTATTGATCAACTACAATATGTTTAAACTGTTAAGTTACCAACTTATTCATGATGAAGATGATAATTTAAGTATACTATTTTATTTATTTATTTATTTATATATATAATACTGTAATGTAACGATGATGTAGGTAGAGTATACAGGACGGGAAGTTGTGGTTCCAGAGAGTGGGAGAAAACCGAAAAAAAGCTTCGCGTTTTTAAAAACTTACGAAATCCACTTTGCGGCCACCCGACTTTGGGTACTTTTGCTTCGTGAACAGCCGACCTTTTGTTTTTGATACGCCGAAAATATTGCTATTATTTATACAAAATATAATCCTTGGAAAAGCACATGAGATTTATACTCACATTTATTATTTTATAATTTTATTATTTTCTTTTAGTAATCACACGTGTATCGGCAATTATTATTATATAAAATATTTTTTGAGCATAGTATTTTTGAACACAAAAAATGAAATAATTTATAAATGACATGTAGATAATTTTTTACAAAAATTCTTTTTATTATGATTACGTTAAATGTAATTTTAAAGTATCTAAGGTTCTTCGAGGAGAGCAATGGGGCTGTAAAAGAGAATGTTATAAAAATTATACTGGAGGTAAGTACTACTGTTGATAGTTTTCAATAATATACAATTCCGATTCAGGAGTTCTTTTTGTCATTACAGATGGATGGAAAGGGATATCAGTATCACAATGTTTATCTGTTTGCAAAAGTAATTATGTATTTTTGTATATTTGTCTATTAGTTATTATTTATTGGTGTAAAAATTTGATTTCCCGTATATTTATTAAGACTCAAATCACTGTAAACCCATACTTGATCTTTCTTGATTTTTCTTTAAATATTTAATAGTAATAATTAATTCGGGACATTAGAATATAATTTTAACTTTTAAATATTTTTGATTTTACACTCTCTATAAAATTTTTCTCCATTTGTTGAGTTATTTGTTTTGGAAGGCAAATGTAAAATTAAATTATATCTGTTTTGATACTGATACTGTGGGTATCTGATGTATTTCATTTTCAAAGGTCTACAAATTAATTTCGAGTACGTGCTTTGTATCCGTAAAGTGAGAAAAACTTCAAAGTAAATATACAAATGAATCATTAATATTAAGATACTGTAGAGATGTACATTTTACGCATTGATCTGTTGAAGGTTTATAGTTTTTACATCTTAACAATGTAAATTAACAAATAACTATTACACTTTTTCTTTATATTAATTAAATTATTTATATTCCCTTAGAGTATTACAATAGTAATGATACAAAGGATTGTAAAACAGGATGTAATTTCCTTTTCAACAAAGGTAATAAAGAAATGCAAACCAATCTGGTAATAAAATAAATTATCGAAAAGCATCGATAATTATATATACTTTTAAATATATTTATCATTACTCTATTATTTTAAAAAATGTTGTTTTAAATTTAAGGTTATTTATATGGATAATCATTATCTGAAATAAAACGAAGAAAGAAAAAGACCAATGAGTATGATGTACACTTATAACTTGGTAATTATAATACATTATGAGTACCATTTAAGCAAAAAAAAATTGTTTTAACTTTTGTAAAAAATATATTTATTTACAGTGTTTGGAATTTTTAATTAATGTAGTATTAAAAAATGGAATTTAATAATAATAATAACGGATGTTATGTTTTTATTGAAGCCCGTACATTAAATTAAAGTTATTTCCAAATGCGTATAGTAATATCGTGAAATTTAAAAAGGAAATGGTAGATTGTTTTGTTTATTGAAGAAATTATACTTTAACCAACGTAAATTATATTTTTCTAATCTTGTTGAGGTTATTATTCAAAAGGAAAATGCATTTATATTTTATAAGATAGTTATTCGATATGATATAAAAGTTTACAAAAGTACAAAATATGTTTACGAGACGACGTGGTGGGCTCAACTGAACTAAAAACGCATATGCAAGTATAAAATGAGATAAATAGTCATCTATCTTTTTGAGGATACATACTTTGCAATAGTTAAAATAAAAATGGACGCGTATGTCTCATACGTAGACGAAAGGGGTTTCCCCATAATAAACACCAAATATTACAAATATTCGGAAACCATTAAACCCAATACACGCAGTAAAGATTACAATACAGTTAATATTTTCAATAAATCTACTTTATAGAATATTGAAAAATAATCCGACTTTTACCCTCTTTATCATTTAGAAGATGGTGGTAACTCACTATGGTTAAATAGTTCTGCGAAATTGGTAAATCTTAAAGGATTAATTAAAACAATTTCTCGTCAATGTTATTCACCTGAATTTGCCTATCATAGGAACTTGGAAAGTGGACAAAATCACGTAATTTTTACTTTAAAATCTTTGGTACGGATCGGTAGTATTATTTTAGTTGTATATTTATGTATAATTAACTAAGAAAGTACCACTGACTAGTACTGTAATGCATTGCATTTTTAAAAATTCTAATACATTTGCTTTATGAAGGCGTCACTTTTGATTTCCAATCATTAAGTGATTATCTCTGGCCATTTATTTTAAACCTTTTAGATCTTCTTACTAAATCTCGTATGCTAAACTAATTTTGTATGTATAATCGAATTACATAGCGTTAAAATTAGAACTTTTCATTTCATAAAAGAAAGAGTAAAAAAAATGCATTTTTTCATTAAAATTTTACATCAAAGTAATTTCACAAAAAACTATGTTTTCAGCGTTTGAAAAATTATAACCGATGATGATGGATTAACAATACAAAATTCAAATTTCTGTTCATGATTCCATTGATATTTCAAATGTTCCATTGTGAAATAATTTCAATCATTACAAAATTATATTTATATTTTTAATGCTGCGATTGAGTAAAAATACCAATTATTTTAATTTTTATTCATACTTTTTATTTTTTAAAAAAGGTAATATAACTAATTTATTACATAAGGGGTAGTAATTTTTTTCCTTCAATATGTACAAGTGTCATATATTATAGCCACGTCATCATTGTAGCTGGCGCTTCCGTTGTTTGTCGTTTTCTCTTTCTACCGTCACCTATAGGTCCCCGATATGAAGGTGCTTAAAAAAAAATTAAATTAATGATATGAATTTTATTTAAATTTAAATTTTATGTTGTTTTTAAATTATTATCACAATTACCAGGTACTTTGACAAATAGAAAAGAACATCCTGTTCTGCAGTCAGTTTTTTTTTCTTCAGTATCAAGTGCTGACAGAACATAAAAAAATAATTAAATTCATAATAATTAAGGATTCAATAATTTTTTTTTTATAAATTGTTTTTGTTAACTTTATTAACAATAACATATGTTTAATAATTTATACTTAATAAAATTAATTTGTATTTTTAAAACATTAACGACTTTTTAATATAAATTAAAAATTGAAATTAATTGAAAAAGTTTTAGGTTAATCATAAGTTATAGAACAGATTCTACAGTATATCAATCAGCATTTAAACTATGTGTTTACATTGGTTGTATTATATATTTTTATTTAATATAGTACATGAAGTAGTACTCAGTCACTATAATGATTATTAGACTTGAGAAATCATAGAAAGCCTAGTTAACGATAAACATCGATGAATTAAACGTTTTAAATTTTTTATTATATTATTCTAAAAAAAATTGCAAATATATTTAAACTAATTTATTATAGCAATTTTTAATTTTAAAAAAAGAAAAAACTTGATAAGACATAATCGAATGATTTAACATTTTATTATTAAAATTATCATAAAAAGTTACTTCAAAATAAAAAAAAAATATTTGTATATACATACATTGTAATATGAAGTATTAAATAATTTATATAAAATTTCTTTTTTTATAGGTCCTTACAATTTTTAAATTATATTAAGGTGTAAATTAGTATTTGAGAAATAAATTATTCAGAATTATTAAAACAAATATTGATATATAATTCTTTTTTGTAAGGTTTGCAATATGACTTTTTAAACCGATTCATGGTGAGTGATGTGAATTTTCAATACCTATTAACGGCGTTAAGTTTAAAAATTTAAATAGATAAAATCTAGTAGGTAATGTTAAAAGGAATTAAAATATTGATTATTATATTCAGATGTATCACTAAGTCAAAAATTGTAATTAGATTGTACATTGCTATTTCAAAGATAGTAATAGGGAATAAGATTCAATAATGAATATGCTTAAAGTTTGAACTTATATTTACAAATTATGTATAAAAAATGCGTGTATTGTATATTTAAATTTTGTGTATCAAGTTATTTTTTTAATGTTTAAAAAAAAAATTATGATTTTCAAAATTATGTAAATAAACCTTAATTTAAAAATATTAACTTCAACCAAAAATGAGTCAAATATCAACTTGTAATAAAATATAATGGAACATTTTTCTTGCAATCGTTATGAATTGTATATTATTACTTTCAAATTGAATAAATTTTGAAGCATCAATCCTTTTACTCTTGCTAATAATAAGCATAAATAATAAATAATATTAAATAATAAATAAATGATATTCAAAAAATATATTACATTCGCAATGTTGTAAGCATTCATTTAATGTTTTTTTGTCACATCCCCCTACAGTAGAAAAAAAAGTTATAAATTAGTATAATACTATTACTTTTCTATAATCATCAAAAATACTCACCGTATGTACTACGTTTGTAACATTCTCTTTTGCATAATAATAGTTGTGTCCTACCAAGTTGAGCAGCTTTAAATAGAAAAAGATGTAAATAATTAATAAACAAATTTTTCATATAAACTAATCAATTTCCCAATATTTTATAACTATTATAAAAATAAATAATATTCTTATAGTATATATATATAAAAATATAAAACATTAATATTAATATGATTTAATTTAAAACAACTGTAATTAAATTTGAAGTGTAATAAATATAAGTATTTGATATTTCAATTTTGTTTTTTATTTTAGTATGTGTTCAGAGTATAATTTTCAGAAATGAGTGTGTATTCTGTTTATTGTACATCAGTTACTACGTAGTATTATCTTTAAATCTTACAATTTTTAATAGAAAAAATTTGAAATTATTTTTGGCCTTAAATTTTTTTAAGATTATTAATAAATTTTAATAAAATTTGATAAATAATAAATTTTTGAAAGTCAGTCATATTAAATTTTATTATTAAAGTTTTAAAAAACCATGTTTTATTGACAATACATTAGAAGTATGTATATATAATTATATATTATCTTCATACAAGCACAATGATCAAGGCACATTAATAATCTGCTCTCGGAATTCACTTGATGAGCATTATAACTCATTAAAAGTACTGTGATAAATAGACCTTTCATATCTTATAATTATAATATAATTTCTTAAAAGTAAACAACAGTTTCCGTATTAAATTTTTTGTTTTAATTTATAACAATACTATACATATAGATAAAGTATTATAATTTACATGAAACATTATATATTGTATACTATAAGCTATAGGAAAGTTCATTGATTTTTATAGTACAAATAAAATATTATTATTAAAGATAGACATTTTTTAACACGATTAACTCATAAATTGTTTATAACTATTTTTTAATAGTTATGTTTTTCAAATTTTAATTGAAACAGAATACTATTATAATATTATTAATTTTTATTAATTTATTATAGAATACAAAAATCCAAATTCTGTATATTATTATATAATAATGAAGTTCTTAATTTTTGCAGTAGTGAATTAAAAAAATAAAATTATTCGAGAATATAAGGCTAGGTTCATAAATTCGAGCAATAATATATATACATTGCTTACGTACTATTGTTTTTCGTTACTTGATGGCTATAAGTTTTTAAACATTATGATGAAATTTAATAATGCAATTATGAGAACGATTTGAGCTTTATTTATGTCTTATTTACTATAGCCTATAGTTTTGTATCATATACTATGGCTCAGATCTAGGATTAAACTAAGCAATAGAGTACTTTTTAGGTCATTAAAAAAGTAGCTAGTGATATATGTCAACATTCATACAAAATTAATAGATTCTTATTCTTTAAAATGTTACTCATGATATTCAGCAGTTTTTTGTTATTAACAATTTTAATTAAAAAAATGCATTTTTCGTGCTTTTTCTCTTAAAACGTAAAAAGCTATAGTTTAATACAATGGTGTTCATGGACAAATTGTAGTTAATTAAATTAAAAAAAAATACATTTTTTCGAATCCAAAACCGATCGGAAAATTAGAAGCGTAAAAATATTAAAAAAGCAGTCAAAATTTAAATTAATTAAAAAATTTGTAAATTTTTTTATTTTTTGATATTTAGAACTCTAGTTTTGCGCAAGTTAAGTAATTAATATATACTTTATATATAGATAAGTTTTGTTTAATCAACTTATTATATTTCGAGTAATACTTATATTAATTAAATTAGGCGAAAATTTAGGAAATTATGTACAGCTTACTCTACCAGACGGTTTTAGTTTTTTCAATGGATTTAAAAAAAATATTATTGTTGCGCAACAAATTGTGTATCTTAAATTTTTTAAAAATTGTTGAGAATATCTAAAAAATTCAGATAAAGATAACTAATAACAGTCGAACGCTCGAGGAGTGGGAAGAGTAAGAACCAGGGAACTCTTTGTCAACTATTATACAGTCGTTATGAGTACCTTATTAGAATACTTTCGACTCCGTGAAAGTATAAAAAAATATTTTTATATAATTCATGAATTGTATCAAAAATTAAATATTTAAAATAATGCGATATAAATTTCAACTAAAACTACATATATAATTCTATAACTTTAAAAATAGAAGAATTATCGTAATAATTATCAAATATAATTTTTCTTGACATAATAGTGTATTCCTTTATTAATTTGTTATTTAATACTGATTATAATAATTTTCTTATTTCAAACATACATAGCCTAGTTAAATTTATCAAAAATTTTTAGTTTTTTTATAATATAATTCATTAATAAAGAATATTTGTCTATGCGTGTATATTGTATCTGTAATTTATTATAAAGTTGAAAATATATTTTTAATATTATAATTACATGCAGCTATAACTTTTATTTTAATTAGAAGAATTCTTAAACAATAGAAATTCAAGAAATAGATGCATAAGAAGCTGTTATGAAACTGCTGTATTTGGTAAATATACAATGACTTTAATGTAGTATGAACATATTAATAATTTATTGTTTTGTATTTTATATTATATTTTACAGGAGGTAATTTTAAAGACACCGTTGAAGAATGCGAAAACAATTGTATAGGTAATATAATTTATATTTTTTCTAAATGATAATATTAGTAGTTTTATTAACATGGTGTAGTAATCTCGTCAATATTTTCATTTCTTTAATTAAATCTTTAACTGAATTTTATTATTAGATAACAATTTAATAAAAATATGTTGATAATAATTCTGTGACTTCGGTAGGAATAGTATTAGGAATTATTAAATATTTAGTATTGAAAATTGTTACTGTATTTATATGCAATAATAATAAAATAATAATAAATAATATTAACAATAAAACGTAAATAATAATAAAAATCGCAAAGGCAAATAGGCACTCAAATATTTTACGTATAATTAATGAATAATATTAAAAAAACGTAGCTTGATATTTATTAAATTATTCTTCTATATAATTGTCTTATAAGTATTTATTTGAACTGAATCAATAAAAATTTAAATATAAAACAAAAAAAATCTTATTAATCTTAAATTAAAAATCGTATAAAATTAATTATTTTAAATAATATTTCTGATTATTTTTTTAGTAAAAAAAAATAAAATTTTGTATTAAATAAAATACACATATAATAATAAAAATAATATTAGTTCTCTTCTTTGTCTCTTCTTAATTTGAGCTCATATATATTGTAACGGGCTTTCCCGTTACAATAATTTTTACTTTTTATCCTAAAATTACCCACTCACCTTCCTCACAGGTACCCTTACCTGTGACGGCCGCTCATATCGCAAAAATCTATCAACTTTGCCTGCGGAGGCGGCGGGGCTCGGGCTATCTGGATTCTCCTGTGTTATCCCTGTAAACGTACGCGAAGCTTTGTTTTTACGAGGGAATCGGGGAACGAATTCTAGGACGTATAATTAATATACAACAGATTGCGAGATATTAGCGCGTTTATTACTTCCACACCACGTAATACAGAACGCTCGCTATGGGGCCCGCACGCTGATTACAAAAAGAACTTAAAGCTACTTACAATTAGTCTACGCTCTTAGTCTATGTACTTCTTCTCGCCCTTGATGTCTCGAAGGTGGGATGAATCGCAGGAGACGTACATGATTCTAAGCCCTTCTCTCTTACAGCTCGCTGGTCCTTTCCAATTTCCATACTCCTCTGCTTTATCCTGGTCTTTTGCTGAGTGCTCTGCCTCACTCCTCACCAAATCACCCACAAGAACAAACACTCTCGTGAACCTATCTCCGATCAAAAAACTCGCGCCTTCGCAACGGATTTGCTTTCGAAAAGAATGAAAATCAAAAAGCTCGGTCAAGCTCGAGTGAGTCTCGAAATCAATCTGAGGAGCTCGCGGGTTACTACCCGCGAGTTCCCCCTCTTTCGACCGATGGCCGAAACTTCCCGATTCGGGCCCTTACTCTTCTGAATCGGGTATTAACGCGGCACGCGTTACAATATATATGTTAAATCGTTATCATAAATACAAAAATAAAAAAAAGAAGACAATATCGCTTATTATAAGATATTAAATAAATATATTTATTAATAAAAATGTACACATTTTATTTATTTTTTAGTTTATTTAACCGTGGGAGAATTACGAAGCGATTGTCTAATTGCGTGTCAATATTTTTTCCCAACAAAAAGTATGTAATTTTTTGTATAATGCGAGAACAAAACTTTTATTATTTATTGAAAATAAATATTTGAAAATTACTTTTTTTCAGCTAAAAGACCAAGGAAAGATAAAGGAGTAACAAGAGACCACAAAGATAAAGGAGACGGAGCTGGAGGATCTAAACGCGGTGGAGGGTCTAAACGTTCAAGACAGGATCCTACCACAATGGCGACAATGATGACATGGTTGTAACATACGCCACATAATTATAAAATAGAGTGGTGAAAAAAGTTTTCATACGTTTTTTTATTGTTTATTGTAATATAAAACATAATAAATATTTCATTATAAAAAGTTTATGCTTTTATTTTAAGAAATTTTTTTGTCATTAATATAAAATATTTCATACAAATTATAAATAAATATTTTAAAGCTATTTATTTAATAAACATTAGTTAATTCAAATGAAATGAAAGGAATTTTAAATAATATTAATAAAAGAAATTGTTAATAATATTATTGTAAACTTAATACAACAAAATCCATTAATGCAATGGTCATGTTCTACAGTTAAAACACAATTTCTCTATTTTTGTTTGTATTCATGTCCAAAATAACGGTTAAGTGTTAATTAAATTTATTGATCTAGTTTTTTGTTTATATAGTTGGAATTCACACCACTATTTTAATTATTACAAATTGAAGATTGTTATATTATTTCTTAATTACATATTATTATACATAAGTTTTGTATCACGTATTTGTTAATTGTAAATTAAAAAAGCACAGAATTTTTTAAATATATCGAAATATTTGTTAATCATTTCGAGTATTGTACAATTGAATGATATTTGTAACATACCTTCAATGTAAATAAAAGTTACCTTAAATTTAAATTTACATAAATATTTATTGTAGATATTTCTTAAGGAAAGAAAACCCTAAAAGAAGTATATTATAAAAAAGGTTTGTAATTTATTAACCAACATAGTAAAATGTTCCAATTTCGAAGAGCAAAGATAATTTTATTTACTACCCAGCATAAGCGAATTTAAAACAGTGATTGCCATACAATAATGGAATTTTTTCATTCATCTTTCGAACAACTAACTTATTTAATATTCTGAATATTTCCAGATATTATCTGGAAAAAATTAAAGGAATTATGAGCAGGTTTCTATATAATTAAAAAATTATTTGATTACAAATTTTCTTAAGAGTAACTTCACAATTCATTTGTTTCGTAGACCAGGAAATAGAGTACTTTTTAGGTCCTCAAATAAATAGCTAGTGATACATATCAATATTCGTAAAAATTTAATAGATTCTTATTTTCTAAAATGCCACAATGTTTTACCGAAAAAATACATTTTTTTACTTTTTTTTTTATAAAATGACAAATTGTAATTTTAACACTATAGTGTCAATGGACGAATTTTAGCTGATAATACTGTAAAGAAAATTTATTTTTAGATAAAACTGATTGAGAAATTAAAAACAAATAAATGTTCTAACAAACGTAAACTTTTTAAATTAATTATAAAATTTATAACCTTTTTTTTATCATTTAATATTGAGAACTCTAGTTTAAGGAAATTTTAAAGCAATTTATATGCACTTTATATGTATACAAGTTTAATTTTATCAAATTATTAGTTTTCAAATAATACTCATGTTAATGAAATCATGCGAATATTTATGAATTTATTTGTAGCTCACTCTACCAAATGATTTTAGTTTTTTACCGATTTTTGATAGATCCTTGAATTTGTAGACGTTTAAATAAATACTGTTGTATTTCAAATGTAACCAGTCCAATTTCTAATAGGTTATTTTATTTTATTATAATACTTCTTTATCAATTATATTCAATACAGTGCTTTTTATAAAAAACTATATTACATACCTTTTCAAATAAGTGAATAGTTGCTATTCGAATGGTTCTTCGAAAAGCTTGCGACTCTTGCCATGTGATTACTCTCCTCGAATTAGACAATCGTATATTTAAACAAGGACGGCTAGCTGATAGCAAAGAGACAAGAAGATGATCGAGAATCATACACATCTACAGTATACGTCGAAGCGTGTACAAACTTAACAGTTTTAAAAAATATAATTGTAGCTCAACAAATTGTGTATCATACATTTCGTAAAAATTGTTTAGAATATCTAAAAAACTCGGATAAAGATAACCAAAAACGGCCGAACGCTCGAGGAGTGGGAAGAGTAAGAACCAGGTAATTAATAATAATATATAGTAATAGAGGTGAAATCCGCATTAACTGACCCCTCATCTTTTCTTCTCCCCACACCTCGTCAAATTGGCCTCGTTTTCAGTAATATTTATCCTAATATTTTAGGCAATCAGAAATATTTAAACAAAATGTGAAATATATGACTATATTTTTTAAAACTGTTAAAAAAAATAAAATCGTCCATTTTTACATTGCAATATTGTGCAAATTCATGAAGATGTGCGTTTAGATTGTTCGGCTTTTTCTCCCGCCGGCAAGCCGGGAGTTTTTTTATGCCTAGGGCAATGTTTAAGGTGGGAATGTACGCGGACGCGAGGTCGGAAAATATTTTTGATCGGAAAGTTCGACACGTCGTAACGGTTGAAGTAATAAGACCAACCGTCCCTTGATTCGGGGAAAAAATAGATGAAAAACGAGTCGCGAGGGGCGGGGCCAAGTTCGGCGGTCTAATTACGCATGAGAAATTATTGTAAGGTCAGTTGCGCTGACACCTTAGTATTGTGCAATTGTGTAATGGTGTTCTGTGATGAATAAAGTGATTTGATTTTTGTGGCTTGCCTACAAGGGGAGTTTTATTTCCATTTTCCTCCAATTCCCACAATCAATCCAATTCAACAATTAACAATTAAGTATTACTCGAAAACTAATAGTCCGCTAATAAGCTAAAATTTTATACATATAAAATATATATTAATCACTTTTCAGTTTACTCAAAATAATGTTTTAAATATCAACAAATAAAAAGTGTAGGAGATTGTTGTGGGAAAAGAAAACCCCTTTTGCTTTGTGTATTTTATATTTTAGTTGTTTCCAAAAAAAACTTATTGTTGTCCCGTCGCAGTCCTTTCACGTTGACGTTCTTACAACAAGTCCTCGCATTCCTCGCGTTGTGCTCCACCGCTCCTTCGTCGATCTTCACTTTTTTTGAGCGCACAGCCGCGTATTTTCGAATATGCCGCGGTTATTCATTTGAATAACCGGGTATATTTTACATTCATCTTTCGGATAAACGGTTCCTGGCGTAAAAAACCTTTGCCGGGCCGAACAAAGGAAAAAGCCAATACATGCTAATTTCGTACCTATCTATACGAGTGGCCTATATCTCGCATCTCGACAACACGGTTTTTCTTTCGACACCGGGTTGTGACGCCTTACCGGTGCCGCTGACCCTGGATCGTACGATGTCCCACCAGGCTCAGATTTCGTCGATGCTCCAGTTGACGACGACTCCCCGGAGCATCTTCGTCGTGCGTTTTTGAATACCCTCTGCTGCTGCATCTGCATCTATCGCCGGTATCGAGATGCGCGACGCCTATTCTATCGCCAACAAAAAGGTTATAAATTTTTTAATTGATTTAAAAAAGTTTTGACTCTTGGAAAATTTCTGCGCTTTTAATTTTCCATTTTGTTTGTATAACAATGAATTATCTTCACTACTTTATTATCTACTAATCGTCCATTGACACAATAATGTTTTAATTTTAACTATTTATTTTATAGCAAAAAAAGTAAAAAATAATTCATTTTTTAAATAATAAGAGTCTACTGATTTTTTTACGAATTTTTATGTGCATTACTAATTGCTTTTTTATGACTTAAAATTTTCATAACTGCATTAATAAAGACAGAGGTATTTATAAATTATTAAGTATGGATAACTTTTACTTACTAACTTGGATTATTATTATTTAATTGTAGCATTTCATCAAATAATTTTTTTTTTATTAAATTTTTCCATATCACTTCGATTTTTGTAATAACTTTGGTTGTACGTGGTCTATCCTGAAAGTATAGATGTTGTTTTTATAAAGCCATTATATGTCGTAGCGATTTCCAGAAAGACGGTTTTTTGAGTGAGGGTTTTTTATTTATCCTTTTTTTGGATCTTTATATTTTTATATATTTTTACGAGCTGCAGAATTTTTTTCTCACATAGAATGTAAAAGTCACTCTATTGTGCCTTCTTACAAAATTCAAAAATACACTTCGCACAAATAAAAATCTTGCTGATCCCCAAAAAAACACAAATAGAAAAAACTGCCCCGGAAATTTTTCAATATTTCCAAAATTATTTCGACAAACCACCATTTGTCGTAATAATTTTTAAGTAGTTCTGGAGAAAACATCAATTATTTATGTACATATCATGTATATAAACGAAATAAGTCTTATGCGGTCTTTTGTAATAGACAAAAAGTAATACTTGTATTTGGTTAAAAAATTTACATCTATACGATATATCAAATTATTCGGAGATTAAAAATATTTAATGTAGTTAAAAATCTTTATGTTGTGTTATTAAAGATACGAACAATGCCTTTATAAAACCACTTTAAATATTATTAATAGATTACAATTAATTCATCTAAAGTAAATCAAAGTAACGGATATAATATATCTTTTTTATTTATATTGATTGTATTATTGTAAATAATTATGAATTATAAAAATTAGTTTGGACATAGTAAAAATTTAAGAATATCTTTATATTGAGATAATTATTTAATATTATGGTAAAAAGCTTGTTTTTCCTATTGTGGAATAGAAAGCTTAACAAATTTTCAATATATAATTTTATTAGAGGAAGACATAATGTTCCATAAAGTATTCTGAGAAAAATTATAGACACATATCATAAAGCAGCAGATGATGTACCAATATATGTATTACATGAATCTTTAGGCATCTAAGTATGGGTTTGATTTTCTTTATACTTTCTTATCTAAAAAAAGGTTTTTCGTCGTAACTGTTGTCACGGTGGAACATCATATTTTCATTAAACAAATCAATATTCTAGTAGTCTTTAACAGTAATTCAATAATAAATTTCCTCTATTTCTAATCTACACATGTAATTTATATTTACAAATAAATTCAGAAATATTTATATCTTTTCACATCTTAAGTTGAACCACACGTAACTTCATCCTAAGTATGTTGTCGACAAGAGCTAATCTATAACTGAATTTGGAATCTGCTAAACACCTGAAATATCGCAACACACACAAAAACTACCAATCTAACTAACTTTATAAAAAAAAGTTAACCACAGAACGAAGTTATTTCTATAATCATGTAGTACTAGGTCTTAGACCATTTATTTAGGTTACATGAGGATTTTTATAATGACGATATCTTCGAGCTAATAAGTGGTGATCATTATAATGTCAGTGCTGGCATTATTCAACCTTAATAAAGGTGCCCTAAATCCCTAGTGCACGGAAATTGTAAGTTTATCTTTTATGTTGACTAAAATGAAAATATTTCTGCTTACCATGACATACACAGTCAAATCTTACTTTAATCTGCAACTGCACAGGTAATATATGTGCTGATATAAAATATAAGGATATAAGTTTGTGTTGACGGTTAAAATAGAACACTAAAATCAACCTGAAATATGAAAAAGTTATTGGCACTTTTTATATTTTAATGAATGGTCTTTAAACATTTGTAATATATAAATTCAAATAATACAAACTGAATGTACGCTTAATCGTCAAGTTAAGACTTTTAAATGGAACCATAAATTGAAGAGGTAGAAGTAGCCTAAAGATGATAAGTTAATAAATATTTTAAAATGCATGTAAAATGAAATATTTGTTAATATATAATTTTTCAATCTACAGCCTCGTTGCGGACAGGTTTTGCCTTGTTCAGTTATAGGAATATTATTTTAGAATAATTTAGGTTTTTATAGGCATTGCACTTCATTAGATGCTTGAAAATCTTAATTCATTATTAAAAAAATCATCAATAAACTTATAGTTTTGTATTATATACAACAATATATATAACCGTGGAGCTATGGTTTATAATAGTTATTAATATTATTATTATTATTATAATTATTATTTATTTATATATTTTCTTATTTATATTAATTCAGTATTTAATTTTGTTTTTTTGCTACGAAATAAAATTTCGGAATTTAAAGGTAAATTTTAGTATTTACCAATTATTTTCTAAAGAATTGAATATAAATGATACTGTAAAGAATATTAAATATTTCAAAATCATATCTGAGCCGATGAAATAAACAACAATATACAATACGCAACATTATTTATTTTTATAATTCTGTACTTAATATGCTCAGAAATATTATATAACATTCATGATATTTTAAAAAAAATATTAAAAACAAAACTATAAAAAAAATTCCTAGTAATTTATTACTTAATCGTGTAGAAAATTTTCTGTATTTAATATTAACATATTTGGTTACTATAAAAGTACAAGTTATCTAACATTAAAAAAAAATTATTACAAAATTTTTTTTCAATTTTATTAAATTTATTCATTGTTTAAAATATGAAAAAAATTTTTTCTATAATATTATTTATTAACTATTACGCAGTGGCTACAAGTACATTACTCGATTGTCTGAGAGCTTGTGATCGTAAGACAAATATTTATAGACAATTCATAATATATTAATACATCATATCCAAACGCTTTTATGAATATTCGTTTTTTTTTCTTTATAATTTCTAAAAATCTATTTAGAATTGACCTACCTGATCTTACATTAATTAAAATATCCAGTTATTTTTACTGAGCTTGAAAAATGTTTTTTAATTGTAACTAGTTTAGATTTATATAAAAATATTACTAGTTATTAATACATATAATAAAGAAATAATAACTTTTCATCAGACATATATTTCGACGAATATAATTGTTTGTTTAAATGTTACAAATATTGACGTGATATAAAATTTTCTGGAGTTCAATTATGAATAAAAAATACATAAAAAATAAAAATATATGAATGAATTCAATCATAAATTAAAAAATACACTGAAAATATATTGAAAACAAGTAATTTCAATATATTTTTTATATTTAAATTATTTATACATAATAATAATATTTATAATTGAAAATACGCAATGTAAATAAGTATATTAAAAGAAATCAGTATATGTCTTATTCTACTAATTTTATTAATATTTAAAACTCATTCACTTTTATATAATATCCATTTCTAATTTTTATTTTTTTAAATAAAATAAATATTTGTAAATTTAGTGATTTTGATATATCAATTTTACTTTAAAGAATGGAGCTTCCACAAGAGGCGACAAAGTGTATGTATAAGAGATTGTTATGTAACATCAACAGTAGGTAAATCAATTTCTGTATTTATTATTGAATATTATTATATTATTTATTGAACAATATAATTAGTTTTATGCTAATTTATTTTTTTAACAGGAGGATGTCACTTAGGAACAGTTGAAGAATGTTTATCAGTTTGTAACAGTAATTATAAATTTCATCTGTGTTTTTTTAATTTTAATATTTAGATTGTAGCTGATAATAAATTATACTACTTATTTTTCTTAATTTTACTATTAATTATTTAGGAGTTAGTTTAAAAATAATTAAAAATTATATTAAATATTCGAGATTATAAATTATTTTATTTAAATTTTATCTCCCGAAATATCGATTTTAAAAATAAATTAAAAATAATTAAAAAATTAAAAAAATTAAAAAATAATTAAATAAATCAAAATAGTTTGTAGACTAGATTAAAGCAATAATATAATTTTTCTTCAAAGAGTTAAGCATGATTTTTCTACAAGTTATTATACATTAATATCTATATTTGTATGAATATATTAAATTATCATTTTCTGAAAAAAATATTTTCTTGATAGAATGTATTGCTTAAAAAAACATTGAAAAATATCAAATTTAAAATTTATTCATTAATTATTGTAAAGTTTATAAAACATTTGATTTCATGAATAATTTATTCATGCATTTTTTCAAAAAAATGAATACAAAAAGTGTGTTAATATATTTTTCCATTTAGTATTCACTATTTATTTATTTACAGTTACGTCCCGACTTTTTTGTCTACGGACGGGTTCCGCAGCTTACAATTTGTACATATATTTTAATCTTACATCTACTTATCTACATTATATTGTTCTTTATTATCACAGATTTATTTTTATTTTCACCACTATCTCACTAATTTTATGTCTTTTGTTCTTCCCCTTTTTTCTTTCTTCTTTTGTCTCATTTTACGTTTCTTCCTTTTTCTTCATTCTCCTCTCTACTTCCTTGATTTTCTTCATAATCTCTCCCCTTTTATTCCATTTCTTGTCGTCTAATACTCTCATTATGTCTCTGTATGTCCATGTCCCTACTGCTTTCTCCCTCCATTCCCTAAATATGTCTTCTGTCCTGTCGCATTCCCTGGTTAGATGTGTCCAATCTCCTTCATTTTTATCGCAAAATATGCACCTCCTTTCTTCTGTTTTTCTCCAGTATCTGTTACTGCTTGTAATATTGCCACATCTAACCCTGGCTGTCGTTGTCATCGTCTTCGGGTTGAGGGGTTTTCTCAAATATTCTGGTAATCCGTCTTTTTGTATTTCTATGTATGTTTCATTGTATTTTGATTCTTTGATTCTGCTTCGTCTGTCTTGTCTTTGTATGTCTCTGTCCCTTTGCTTTATCTCCATGTATATGTCTCTTCCCTCCCTTTGCCATTGTTCTATCTGTTTTTTAATTAACCCTATCTTATTCAGCCATTTCTCTTCCTGTGTTTTTCCGTCCTTTCTCTGTATTTCTCTTTTTTCTTCGTAGGCTTTCCTCACCCATCTATTTTCCTCCATTTGCATTATTTTGTCTTCGTATTTTAGGGTTCTAATGCCCCACTCTACCCTCATTTTGTTTTCATCTGCCTCTTCATATATCAAGTATCTGGGGGTGCAGAAGTCCAGTTTCAGCGTCCACCTCAAATAGTCTGCCTTTATTCTTTCCATCTCGTCGCTTCCTTCTGTTCCCTAAATCTCCACTCCGTACTCCAGCACTCCCTTCACCAGGTAGTTAAAAAGCATTTTTCCCGCACATCTTCTCTCTGCCAATCCCCGTGTCTTTTTTGCTGCAACTTTTCCTTTATGAATCCTTTCCTTGATGTGCTCATGATACTTTCCATCCTTCCTAAATACGAATCCCAAATAATTGAACTTATCCACTATCTCTATTCCTTTTCCTTTCCATTTCCATGTCTCCTTCCTGTGTTTCCTTTTCCTTCCGATTATCATCATCTTCGTCTTCTCTGCATTCAGTTCCATTTCTCTGTTTTTCAGGAATTTCTTCAGTGCTCTCATCATTCCCTGCATAGCCTCTCTGCTCTCCCCTATCATAGCTAGATCGTCTGTATATGCTAAGATCCATATTCTTTTCTCCTTTATCTTGACTCCGCCCACCCTATTCTGTTCCATCTCTTTCTCGATTCCAGCTATGTAGAGGTTACCATTTAGTATTCACTATTATCTATAATAAATAACAGTTTAATAATATTCTTAACTCAGCTAATGAAAATATTATTAAATATCTTTAAATACAGTATTTCAGTAAATAAACATTGTCAATTAAATATATTTAAAGTTTTATATTTTTGGAAAATATTATTTGAATTTTTTATTATGTCAAGAAAATTATTTTCTTTTATTAATAATCATAATTTTTAAATTCTGATTACTTATTCAAAAGCATAAAAATAACTTATTAAGATGCATTATAATTTTTTATAGTTTTTTTAATTTCTCATGCAATGATTGTTTTTATTTTTAATAAAAATTTTATTTTTAGCATTGGTTGATCCTCAAGCAAAAACTGATTGTGAAACTGGTTGTTCTTATTTCTTCCCATCAACTCGTAAGTATGATAAATTACACAGAACTTATATTTAATATTGCATTAAAAGTGTATTTAAATATAATTTTAATATCAATATAAATAGGTAAAAGAGTAATGTCAGTAAAGTATACAAGAAAAAAACGTAAAAAAACAGAGCCACCTTCAACAACAGATTCAGTACTGATCGATAATGTTAACTATAATACGTATAATTTTTATACTTAAAATTAATAAATAAATACTAACTTTATATATAATAAATGTATATATAAATAAATAAGCAATAATAAAAGAAAAAGATATAAAATCTATTTATATGTATATTTATATCTATATAAAACTATTTATAAAAAAGTCATAAGACATATCTTTATTCTATTACAATATAATAAATTAGCATGTAAATTTACAAAACGAATTTAATTTTTATTGACATAATATTAGTTAATTTAATATAATTTTATATATATATTTTTTAATATTATTTTTATTTTTATACATTTGTATCTTTATTTTTCAAATAATTATAATTCAATAATTGTGTATACAAATTGTACAAAAATACATAAAAAAATATATAAATATATACACATTATATATAAAAAATATATAAATTATACTGAATTTTTAATCTACACCATAAGCAATTTAATATGTGACTAATACAAGGAGTAAAAACAGAATGCAAGTAATATCCTAATTGAAATTTTAGCAATTCAAAATTTTTTTGTTGGGAAACTTTTTTGTTAGTTGTATAAAAAATATAGTTAATTTTTAAAGGTGCAGGTTTAATTCTGCTAATAATTAACACTATTAGTTCTGCTATTAATTAACACTGCATTTGTATTTGAAAATTACTAATGTAATTTTTAAATTAAATACAATTGAAAAACTACTACAAAATGGTATTGCAATTGTAGAAAGTAATTTATTAAAATTGAATATACATCACTTGTATTTAAACTATGGTAGACTATTTTTTGAAAAAATTGTGTCTAGTTTCGAATAATGTAATTTGGTGCTCAGACGGACTTGTCCTTCTACGTAGGTAATGCATCGATGACCCTAAAAATATACTATTTATAGTATTTCTATGCTTTCATACCATTCAAAAAAAAATTTCTATCTTCATAAAATTATAAACTTATTTTTTAATCATTTAACTTTTTTTAATATATACGAAATAATAGATTTCTTTTGTGTAAATAGATCTATATAATTTTTCAAGATAATATTAGATAATCGAATTTCATGACTTCTATGAATCTTCTTTTATTTCTGTATTATTTCAAATATAATTTTCATTTGATTCGCACATTTGATCTATTCAATTAATTACCAGACTTCATTTTTATTTATATAAATGAATACATATTTAATATTATTTTTTATTGTATATTTTTAATTGGTTTTTTTTTTATTCTCTAAATTTGTCGAAAATAATTTGTATTATAAATTATTACCAAAACATATACAAGATTTGTCCTTTTGCCTGTTTGATTACTCATGTTCATTCTTAAAAAATATAAAGTAATATGAGACGATAAATAAAACTGTTGTCGAATTTTATTGAAAATTTGATAAACGTAAAAATAAAATAAAAAATCCATGCTAACATTATAACATAATATTTATATTGATTTAAAACTGAAAAAACATAGATAATAAAAAAAATGTTCACAGTAATTTATGAGCTATTCGTGTAGGAAAATTTCTATTTTTTAACATTATTGTATTTTTTACTATATAAGTGACTGTGGTTATAAAGTAGAAAAAGTATATTTTGATTTTTTTTTTAAATTTTATCAAAGAATATGAAGTATATTTTTTTCATTTTATTATGTATCAGTTATTGTGCTATTGCTACGAGTATTACATTACTTGAATGTTTTACAAATTGTTTGAGTAAGATAGATATTTCAGTAAAATTACTAAGCTCTTTGAAAATATATCGATTTTTAATAATTATGATAAATTCTTAACAGAACAAATATATTTTTATTTTTTTAAAAGTAATTATTCTTCTTATTATTTTTAGTATTATTAGTTAATTATGAATACTAATAATTTTTATTACAGAACTTAATGAATTTTTTTCTTACACACGACCTAAGTCATTACCTTAATATTTTTTTGAAAAATTTATTTCATATTTCTCAATTTCGATTAACATAAATTGTATCAATTAACTAAATTCTCATTTCTAATTTTTAATTTTCCTGTGTTTTAATTTTATTTTACGTTATATATATTTACTTTATGAGAGATTAGATTTTTAAAGCATCAAAAAATAATTTTTAATATAAAATTATGAATGAATAGTTTAAACAAAAATATTTCTAAAATACTATAGACATGTAGTCTATGTTTTGCAGAAATAACATTATTTATAAGAGTTATAAAGTTTTTACACATGCACTTGTAAAAACTACCCTTGTATGTATATGTATATATATGTATAATTCGAAAATTAGACATTAATATCATTTTATAATTGCACATACATCTATGCTTGTCTATACACATTTTTCGTAATGTCAGCATTCACCTTTGTATTAATTTGTATCATATTTGGATTCTACGCATACAATGTATTTTATGAAATATAAAATAAAATCTTATCTTAGATATTGAGTCAATGGATAAAGTTATTTTTATTTTTCTATATACATACAATGTATTATTTAAAATACCTTTGTCAGCCATATTCCTACTCCTAATACTGGTCACAATTTTGAAAGATCCCAGACCTTCCCTCTAATAATTAACTATAATGTTCTGGCCTAAAAACAGGTGTCATTAAATGCATCATTAATAAATTAATAATTAAATTCTTAAAAATTACATTCTATTAATTATTCTATTAATGCTATTTTTGAAGGTTGGAATTTTAATAAAATTCGCATGCACAGTTGTAGAAGAGATTGCTATAAATCAGCTACACTGGGTAAATGCATTAATATCATGTCCAAGAGTAAATGCGAATTTTAAATTAAACTGTGATCATTTTTTATTTATTAGGAGGATACAATAAAGCATCATACGCTGAATGTATACAAGTTTGTGAAGGTAATTAATTTTGTTTTTTCAATTGTTTTCAATTAAATTGTTATGGATATTTATATGAAATTTGATTCTTTGTCAAATTTTTATATCTATTTAGAAATAAAAACATTTAATGAATAAATATAAGAGGGAAAAACAAAGCTTCATAAATCAATTTTTTATAAATTTTGTTTTTGTATTTATTTTTTTATCAAATAATTTAATAAAAAATGTACAATTATACTTAAAATTTTACAAAAATTCTAAATGATCAAATCAATTGGTAGTGCTGAACCTAAAAAAATATATATTTTTTTTTAATATTAATTTTTTTAATATTGTACAATGCAACATGTTATTTATTTAGTCAGCTCTTACAAATAGAAATAAATCTTTTAATAATAATTTAAATAATAATAATTAAAAAAAGTAAAACATAATGTTTGTATATTCACCACATTTATTGTCGAAATTATTAAATTAAACAATTAAAATAACATATAAATATTTTTATTATTAATTTATTAATTTTTAATTATTTACATTCTTTATTATTTAATTAATATTTAATAATTATCAATGTCTAAATATTGATTTAACAATTAATAATTTTAATTTTGAATCTTTAATAATTTTTACATTAATAATAAAATGTACATTTTTATTATTTATAAATATATTAAGATGACATTGATAATAAATTAACAATATTGTACCGAATAATTACTTATAATACCTTAAACAAATTTTATGAATAATATTTACCTAATGTTTTTTATATGCATATCTATAAAAATATACATTATTAATTCCTAATATATACTTTTTTTCAATTATTTAAAAAAAAATATTTTTTATTAATTTTATTTTTAGGTACAACCAATGAACAAGAAAAAAATGATTGTTTAGACGGATGTGACTATATATTTCCTTATAGATCTGGTATGTAAATAAAAAATCATGCAACCATAATATTTTTAATATTTTTAACATATATATATATCAACAATTTTTTTGCAAGATCCTCCAAAACCAAAAACAAGATCGAGGAAGAGAGGAAGAAAACCATCTACAGCACGAACTGAAATGATGACATGGTTATAATACATTGCAGTAGATAATAATATAAATAATAAGAAAGTAATATTGTTTACCTAAAATACTTTGTATTATTTATAAAAAGTATATATATAAATATCATTATGAGGAATTAATTTAATATATTTTCAGTTTATAAAAAGCTACAGTTTACTTAAATCATTAAAATAAATAATATTTTAAAAATAAGCAATTACCAATCAAACATCAATTTTCAATAATAACTAATAAGACCATTTGTTTTAATTAATTAATTGTTCTTTTGTAAGGCTTTATGTATTAGATGTTATTAAAATAGTATAAGGGCATAAAGATTTATTGTAACTTGTAAATTTATTAGTCATATTAAAAATAGTACTTCCAAACAGTAGCTATTTGAGATGGAATTGGGTTAAGCTAGGTAAATGAATAAGCTCTTCGCAAGATGATTTTTTCTTTATTGTTCTTGAAATGGCCCGGCACACGTAATCTACTCATATCAGAGTTCTCAAAAGAGTCGAATTCGGTTTAGCATCTTCGCCGCTGTCTGCCCTATCGCCCTGTTCACGATATTCAACTTTTGTTTTTGGCGCATAGTCGAGAAAATTTGAATATGCTCGGTCATTAAAAATGAATAGCCGGATATATTTAAAATATTTACCTCGTCAACCCTGGCATAAAAAATCTTTGTCGAGCCGATCAAAGGAAAACGCTATTACGTCCTACGAGCGTACAATTTCACTCGTTTATCATTGCCTACCTAACTACCCGAGTGCCCTGCGCCTTTCATCTCGACATCGCGGTATCTTTCGACACCGGATTGTGACGTTTTATCGGTTTCACTGACCCTGGATCCTGCGATGTGCCACCAGGACCAGATTCCAACCTGGTGCTCCGGTTGACGATGACTCCTTGCGCGCACCGCTCATAGGCTGAACGAGGCTCATGCACTGCAAATAGCTATAGTAAGGCGCAAGAGAGTATGTTGTTAATAATGGGTGGGGTTTTTACCAAGGGTTTTGTACCTCGAATTACTATTTGAGCATCACTTGCTGCAGGTTGTTGTCTTTACATATACTGATATCGACATGTAACTTTTTGTAATTATATCGCCACAAGTAGCCATACAAAAACAAATAAATATAATTTTCATTGCTCTCAATTCTCTACAATACATATTTACAATTGACACCTTATTCTATATTATCATTCAAATGATTATGCATAGTTTTAATATTTATTTGTTGCTATGTTAAAATATATCATAGCGGAATATTTGTCACGAACTCGATAATAAAAAAATGATCAGATAATTTAAACAAATTTTTATTCGTAAATAATTATTATAGTGTAAAGATATAAAAGATCTTTACAAGTGTTTGTATCCAGTATCTAATATTTTATTTTTATGAGGAATTTTTTGTGTGCATAATATACATAATATACTAACCAAACTTTCCTACTTAACATCAGTCATTGTACAAAGGTGTATTATGTATTATAAATTGTCATTCTATCATTGGATGATCGATTTATATATTCAAATTTGTAATGTAGTGAAATAATAAAACTTTATTCTAAATAAAATTTTATTTCTCTACTACTATTACAAATCACTTCACAAAAATATTATTTCATAAATATCTTAATTTTTCAAAATAATATTAAATATTTATTTTATAAGTATATTTCACATTTCCATCACTACCATTAAATCACTAAATTACTCATGGGAGATTCCGTTGAACTTCGATTATTTCACTTATTTATATATAATTATAATATTACTTATAAAATATTATTATTAATTAAAAATCAGCACACCAACACTACACTCACTTTTAAATTTTCCTGATTATCAATATATATAATACAATTAATTATTTAATATAATATTATAAATTTCATTATTTAATATGATAATATAAAATCTTACCCCTTTTTGTACATATTCTTCAAAATAATTCTTTCTCATTCCTCATATTTTTCCAAATGATATAGATATATATTATTATTACTTACTATCAATATTCGTCAATGGATTTATATAATATATTAAATGAATCCTCCTTATTATTTGGATTATTTGGATTGATGTATTATAACTTGATTTTGATATATATATTATATTATAAATATATTAATATATATTTATTTTGTTTTTTAATATGCAAACCACCACTAACACTTCACTCAATATATATTTAACAAGAAAAGAATTGCTTTTAAATTAATAATAATTTACTCAATATTACAATATATAAATAATATCAATAATTAGCGATAAAACTAACATCAATAATTCTATGATCAAGTATGAAATAGAACTAACTGAAAAATTCTTATCACTCAAACTCTAACCCTTTTTTCTGCACTACTTTCACTTTTCACCAATTATGAACTTTTAAAATTTTCTTTATGCGAAAATCAAAATTCACAATTGGTGATTACACAAATATAGTCCGTCTTCCTTTTCGCGCCGCGGATTCTCCATCATGATTGGCTAGGCAAACACAATATTAAATCGGGCACAAAAATAAGAAGATACACTACTGTGCCGATAATTATGTACACTACAATTATCGGTTATCTCACGGCGGCACTACACTACAATTTTTAATCACTTACACTACCATATATATGCACTTTATATATACATATATACTCAATACACTTTCCCGCCTATCTCTGTCCTTGTCTACTTCGTGAACACCAACGCCGCCTATACCGTAAAGACATCCGGCCTCATGTTAGTTTCACAAAATCAACAAGTGACAGGACATAAACATTGGATTTATTTATTAAAACAACAGAAAATATCACCAGCAATACATATATAAATCATTTCAACAATACAGGGAGTACACAAGAATAAATCTTAAATAAATTATTCCAATATTTATATAATATAAATATACATATCCATAAATAAACATTAATTCTATTTAACATTTCTTTTTCAGGTTAGTTATAATAGAAAAAAAATAATTTTATTAATAATAAATAAGATATTCATTATAAATTTAATCAAACTTTATAAGTTTCAGCTTGTTTTGATTAAAGACCCAAACATAGTTTTATTTTTTAAATGTAAGATAACGTTATCTAAAACAGCTTCATTTTTGTTGCATTTAAATTCATTAAGGTCATGAATCATTTTCAAATTATGATTCTTAAGATGTTTATTTTTTCTTTCCAAGGATTATCAATAATAATAGAACTTATTAAAAATCCTCATTACGAAAATAAAAAAAAATTCTAAATTAGAACACTAAAAGGGAACGAAATTTTAATGACAATAGCTGAAAATCACTGCCTAGCGTGAAGGAGTAAAATAACTATTTGATAATTAATTAACCAATTCTGAAAAGAAAAAGAAAAATCAATATTTCTAAGCTTATTGAAAATTAATAAGATGTATAAATAAAAATACAAAATCTTTAATTGTGACAAAATTTTAAATGATCTACTAATACACTATTCATATTATAAAAATAAGTTTGATTAAAGAGGAAATTATAAAATTGTATTTAGATCAACCAATAGAGCACATTTTAGACCGTGAAAAAATATGTAGGCATGTCTATAAAAATTCGTAAAAAAATCAGTAGTCTTTTATTTTCTAAAATGCTACTCATGGTATTCAAGATTTATTAAAAATTTTAACGCCGATATTTAAACCAAATATCAAATGACGCGGCCGATTAGTCAGCCATCTTGATAAAGTAAGAATAGTGGAAAACACGGTTCACGAGTTTTACACAGTTTTACATGAGTTTTCTGTATTAAAAAAGCTGAAATAGTTCGCTAAGTGGCGGTGCAAAAACAAAAGTTGGCGTACGACTCAGATTGTGAATCAGTTGTCGCAGAAATCAAGAGCTGAGGAAAAACTCCAGGTGCAGGTGACGGGGACGACCACCTGCAAACAACAGAGAGAAAGACGTGAGTTTTTTCAACTTCTTCAAAAATATTTAGAACTCTATTTTGAGAAAACTGAAAAGTGACTAATATATATTTTGTATGTAAAAAATTTTAGCTTGAGCGGATTATAAGTTTTCAAGTAATACTAATGTTAATTAAATTATGCGAAAATTTACGAAATTATGTTCAGCTCACTCATACGAACGATTTTATTTTTTTTAACGGTTTTAAAAAATATAGTCATATATTTCACATTTTGTTTAAATATTTCTGATTGCCTAAAATATTAGGATAAATATTACTGAAAACGAGGCCAATTTGACGAGGTGTGGGGAGAAGAAAAGATGAGGGGTCAGTTAATGCGGATTTCACCTCTATTACTATATATTATTATTAATTACCTGGTTCTTACTCTTCCCACTCCTCGAGCGTTCGGCCGTTTTTGGTTATCTTTATCCGAGTTTTTTAGATATTCTAAACAATTTTTACGAAATGTATGATACACAATTTGTTGAGCTACAATTATATTTTTTAAAACTGTTAAGTTTGTACACGCTTCGACGTATACTGTAGATGAATATAAAAATTCGTAAAAAAATCAGTAGACTCTTATTATTTAAAAAATGAATTATTTTTTACTTTTTCTGCTATAAAATAAATAGTTAAAATTAAAACATTATTGTGTCAATGGACGATTAGTAGATAATAAAGTAGTGAAGATAATTCATTGTTATACAAAATGGAAAATTAAAAGCAGAGAAATTTTCCAAGAGCCAAAACTTTTTTAAATCAATTAAAAAATTTATAACCTTTTTATTTGTTGATATTTAAAACATTATTTTGAGTAAACTGAAAAGTGATTAATATATATTTTATATGTATAAAATTTTAGCTTATTAGCGGACTATTAGTTTTCGAGTAATACTTAATTGTTAATTGTTGAATTGGATTGATTGTGGGAATTGGAGGAAAATGGAAATAAAACTCCCCTTGTAGGCAAGCCACAAAAATCAAATCACTTTATTCATCACAGAACACCATTACACAATTGCACAATACTAAGGTGTCAGCGCAACTGACCTTACAATAATTTCTCATGCGTAATTAGACCGCCGAACTTGGCCCCGCCCCTCGCGACTCGTTTTTCATCTATTTTTTCCCCGAATCAAGGGACGGTTGGTCTTATTACTTCAACCGTTACGACGTGTCGAACTTTCCGATCAAAAATATTTTCCGACCTCGCGTCCGCGTACATTCCCACCTTAAACATTGCCCTAGGCATAAAAAAACTCCCGGCTTGCCGGCGGGAGAAAAAGCCGAACAATCTAAACGCACATCTTCATGAATTTGCACAATATTGCAATGTAAAAATGGACGATTTTATTTTTTTTAACAGTTTTAAAAAATATAGTCATATATTTCACATTTTGTTTAAATATTTCTGATTGCCTAAAATATTAGGATAAATATTACTGAAAACGAGGCCAATTTGACGAGGTGTGGGGAGAAGAAAAGATGAGGGGTCAGTTAATGCGGATTTCACCTCTATTACTATATATTATTATTAATTACCTGGTTCTTACTCTTCCCACTCCTCGAGCGTTCGGCCGTTTTTGGTTATCTTTATCCGAGTTTTTTAGATATTCTAAACAATTTTTACGAAATGTATGATACACAATTTGTTGAGCTACAATTATATTTTTTAAAACTGTTAAGTTTGTACACGCTTCGACGTATACTGTAGATGTGTATGATTCTCGATCATCTTCTTGTCTCTTTGCTATCAGCTAGCCGTCCTTGTTTAAATATACGATTGTCTAATTCGAGGAGAGTAATCACATGGCAAGAGTCGCAAGCTTTTCGAAGAACCATTCGAATAGCAACTATTCACTTATTTGAAAAGGTATGTAATATAGTTTTTTATAAAAAGCACTGTATTGAATATAATTGATAAAGAAGTATTATAATAAAATAAAATAACCTATTAGAAATTGGACTGGTTACATTTGAAATACAACAGTATTTATTTAAACGTCTACAAATTCAAGGATCTATCAAAAATCGGTAAAAAACTAAAATCATTTGGTAGAGTGAGCTACAAATAAATTCATAAATATTCGCATGATTTCATTAACATGAGTATTATTTGAAAACTAATAATTTGATAAAATTAAACTTGTATACATATAAAGTGCATATAAATTGCTTTAAAATTTCCTTAAACTAGAGTTCTCAATATTAAATGATAAAAAAAAGGTTATAAATTTTATAATTAATTTAAAAAGTTTACGTTTGTTAGAACATTTATTTGTTTTTAATTTCTCAATCAGTTTTATCTAAAAATAAATTTTCTTTACAGTATTATCAGCTAAAATTCGTCCATTGACACTATAGTGTTAAAATTACAATTTGTCATTTTATAAAAAAAAAAGTAAAAAAATGTATTTTTTCGGTAAAACATTGTGGCATTTTAGAAAATAAGAATCTATTAAATTTTTACGAATATTGATATGTATCACTAGCTATTTATTTGAGGACCTAAAAAGTACTCTATTTCCTGGTCTACGAAACAAATGAATTGTGAAGTTACTCTTAAGAAAATTTGTAATCAAATAATTTTTTAATTATATAGAAACCTGCTCATAATTCCTTTAATTTTTTCCAGATAATATCTGGAAATATTCAGAATATTAAATAAGTTAGTTGTTCGAAAGATGAATGAAAAAATTCCATTATTGTATGGCAATCACTGTTTTAAATTCGCTTATGCTGGGTAGTAAATAAAATTATCTTTGCTCTTCGAAATTGGAACATTTTACTATGTTGGTTAATAAATTACAAACCTTTTTTATAATATACTTCTTTTAGGGTTTTCTTTCCTTAAGAAATATCTACAATAAATATTTATGTAAATTTAAATTTAAGGTAACTTTTATTTACATTGAAGGTATGTTACAAATATCATTCAATTGTACAATACTCGAAATGATTAACAAATATTTCGATATATTTAAAAAATTCTGTGCTTTTTTAATTTACAATTAACAAATACGTGATACAAAACTTATGTATAATAATATGTAATTAAGAAATAATATAACAATCTTCAATTTGTAATAATTAAAATAGTGGTGTGAATTCCAACTATATAAACAAAAAACTAGATCAATAAATTTAATTAACACTTAACCGTTATTTTGGACATGAATACAAACAAAAATAGAGAAATTGTGTTTTAACTGTAGAACATGACCATTGCATTAATGGATTTTGTTGTATTAAGTTTACAATAATATTATTAACAATTTCTTTTATTAATATTATTTAAAATTCCTTTCATTTCATTTGAATTAACTAATGTTTATTAAATAAATAGCTTTAAAATATTTATTTATAATTTGTATGAAATATTTTATATTAATGACAAAAAAATTTCTTAAAATAAAAGCATAAACTTTTTATAATGAAATATTTATTATGTTTTATATTACAATAAACAATAAAAAAACGTATGAAAACTTTTTTCACCACTCTATTTTATAATTATGTGGCGTATGTTACAACCATGTCATCATTGTCGCCATTGTGGTAGGATCCTGTCTTGAACGTTTAGACCCTCCACCGCGTTTAGATCCTCCAGCTCCGTCTCCTTTATCTTTGTGGTCTCTTGTTACTCCTTTATCTTTCCTTGGTCTTTTAGCTGAAAAAAAGTAATTTTCAAATATTTATTTTCAATAAATAATAAAAGTTTTGTTCTCGCATTATACAAAAAATTACATACTTTTTGTTGGGAAAAAATATTGACACGCAATTAGACAATCGCTTCGTAATTCTCCCACGGTTAAATAAACTAAAAAATAAATAAAATGTGTACATTTTTATTAATAAATATATTTATTTAATATCTTATAATAAGCGATATTGTCTTCTTTTTTTTATTTTTGTATTTATGATAACGATTTAACATATATATTGTAACGCGTGCCGCGTTAATACCCGATTCAGAAGAGTAAGGGCCCGAATCGGGAAGTTTCGGCCATCGGTCGAAAGAGGGGGAACTCGCGGGTAGTAACCCGCGAGCTCCTCAGATTGATTTCGAGACTCACTCGAGCTTGACCGAGCTTTTTGATTTTCATTCTTTTCGAAAGCAAATCCGTTGCGAAGGCGCGAGTTTTTTGATCGGAGATAGGTTCACGAGAGTGTTTGTTCTTGTGGGTGATTTGGTGAGGAGTGAGGCAGAGCACTCAGCAAAAGACCAGGATAAAGCAGAGGAGTATGGAAATTGGAAAGGACCAGCGAGCTGTAAGAGAGAAGGGCTTAGAATCATGTACGTCTCCTGCGATTCATCCCACCTTCGAGACATCAAGGGCGAGAAGAAGTACATAGACTAAGAGCGTAGACTAATTGTAAGTAGCTTTAAGTTCTTTTTGTAATCAGCGTGCGGGCCCCATAGCGAGCGTTCTGTATTACGTGGTGTGGAAGTAATAAACGCGCTAATATCTCGCAATCTGTTGTATATTAATTATACGTCCTAGAATTCGTTCCCCGATTCCCTCGTAAAAACAAAGCTTCGCGTACGTTTACAGGGATAACACAGGAGAATCCAGATAGCCCGAGCCCCGCCGCCTCCGCAGGCAAAGTTGATAGATTTTTGCGATATGAGCGGCCGTCACAGGTAAGGGTACCTGTGAGGAAGGTGAGTGGGTAATTTTAGGATAAAAAGTAAAAATTATTGTAACGGGAAAGCCCGTTACAATATATATGAGCTCAAATTAAGAAGAGACAAAGAAGAGAACTAATATTATTTTTATTATTATATGTGTATTTTATTTAATACAAAATTTTATTTTTTTTTACTAAAAAAATAATCAGAAATATTATTTAAAATAATTAATTTTATACGATTTTTAATTTAAGATTAATAAGATTTTTTTTGTTTTATATTTAAATTTTTATTGATTCAGTTCAAATAAATACTTATAAGACAATTATATAGAAGAATAATTTAATAAATATCAAGCTACGTTTTTTTAATATTATTCATTAATTATACGTAAAATATTTGAGTGCCTATTTGCCTTTGCGATTTTTATTATTATTTACGTTTTATTGTTAATATTATTTATTATTATTTTATTATTATTGCATATAAATACAGTAACAATTTTCAATACTAAATATTTAATAATTCCTAATACTATTCCTACCGAAGTCACAGAATTATTATCAACATATTTTTATTAAATTGTTATCTAATAATAAAATTCAGTTAAAGATTTAATTAAAGAAATGAAAATATTGACGAGATTACTACACCATGTTAATAAAACTACTAATATTATCATTTAGAAAAAATATAAATTATATTACCTATACAATTGTTTTCGCATTCTTCAACGGTGTCTTTAAAATTACCTCCTGTAAAATATAATATAAAATACAAAACAATAAATTATTAATATGTTAATACTACATTAAAGTCATTGTATATTTACCAAATACAGCAGTTTCATAACAGCTTCTTATGCATCTATTTCTTGAATTTCTATTGTTTAAGAATTCTTCTAATTAAAATAAAAGTTATAGCTGCATGTAATTATAATATTAAAAATATATTTTCAACTTTATAATAAATTACAGATACAATATACACGCATAGACAAATATTCTTTATTAATGAATTATATTATAAAAAAACTAAAAATTTTTGATAAATTTAACTAGGCTATGTATGTTTGAAATAAGAAAATTATTATAATCAGTATTAAATAACAAATTAATAAAGGAATACACTATTATGTCAAGAAAAATTATATTTGATAATTATTACGATAATTCTTCTATTTTTAAAGTTATAGAATTATATATGTAGTTTTAGTTGAAATTTATATCGCATTATTTTAAATATTTAATTTTTGATACAATTCATGAATTATATAAAAATATTTTTTTATACTTTCACAGTGTCGAAAGCATTCTAATAAGGTACTCATAACGACTGTATAATAGTTGACAAATAAAAATATTGCAATAAGGTACTTCATATTTTTTAATAAATAAAACAAAATAAACTTCTAAAAGAATATTTTTTACCTTTTATCTAAGAACGACTTTTATAGTAAAAATATGTGGTTATTTCAAATAGAAATTTTGACACGAAGTAATCATTAACTGCTATTTAATATATTTTAATCGTTCTGTTTTTCAAATTGTACATAAAATATAAATGTTCATATTCAGATTTGCCTAGACTATACATTGTAATAGCAACTATTGTAGAAAAGTTGTACATATTAATACATTCGTCTGATGAATAAAAAATGAATTCATCATAACATTAATTCTATATTTCTAGTCCTGGCACACATCTTTAATATTGACGATTCTTCTTCTACTTCTTACATTTCAAATTATTTTAGGTACTTATTGAATAATCTTTAAGTACATGACCAAAATACTACTAAGCTACTCTAGATACCCAGTCATTTGTTCGATTATTTTGTACTTTTATGATTATTTAGATATATTTATCTTTTTCCACTGTATATTTAATCTCTTGATAATAAAGTGAACGCAGTTACTTTCTTGATCTCCTTAAGTAAATCTGTCTAGTTTAAAAGTAAAATTCACATAGTAGAATCGATTACCCTCGTAATTCAAAAATGCTATTATCCAAGGGACATGATTACTTAACTCTCCCCACCGAGTACTCATACCAACTTCATCAACTGAAAACATCACCAAATCAACAAATTTATTTTGAATTTTTTATTTTTGCTTTTTATACTCATGTAGAAGGAATTGATAAGGGGTTGTTTATTTTGTGAATGGTCAAAGGAACATACTCGATCTTTCCTAAATTTTTATTTTGGCCTTTCGTATTTAAATAAAAAGGGCTGCATTATTTATTATGGATGTTGGTTTATACAATGTATAAGAAAAAACAAATAATTTAATTTCATAAGAAAAATTAATAAAGAATATAAAACAATAAGAATAATAAATAAAAAGTAACAAAAATATATTATCGCAGTTACTTAATATATTAAATATTTTTAATATTGGTTAATTAACTTATAATTTTCGAGTCAGATATATATATTACGCGTACGCGAATTGAGAACGAATCCTAAATTGTCTTTTCCCGCTAAAATATCATACATTGTATTATCACAGTACAAAAATACAATAATTTACAATTATTACTTTTATTATATACAATGTAAACAAAATAAAATTTAATTCGATTAATTAATGAGTACACTATTTTTTTAAAAATAAAAAAATTACCTTAGGCGTCAATTTTGAAAGATCGTTTTTTATATTACAAAAAAAATGAAATTAAGTTAATAAATAAAATAAATTTAATATTATTATTAGATTATATTGAAGTTTAACATCAAAATCAAACATTTAATATTGAATACTAACCACTTAAACTAAAACAGACACAATCAAAATAATTATTTACTAATTATAAATTTATTTTACAAGAACAAATAAATATCGTGTCTTTTTTTTTTTTTTTTTTAATTTTAAATATTTTTAAATATTAAATTTTATTAATATTAATATTTATGAATTTATTTGTAGCTCACTCTACCAAATGATTTTAGTTTTTTACCGCTTTTTGTTAGATCCTTGAATTTGTAGACGTTTAAATAAATACTGTTGTGTTTCAAATGTAACCAGTCCAATTTCTAATAGGTTATTTTATTTTATTATAATACTTCTTTATCAATTATATTCAATACAGTGCTTTTTATAAAAAACTATATTACATACCTTTTCAAATAAGTGAATAGTTGCTATTCGAATGGTTCTTCGAAAAGCTTGCGACTCTTGCCATGTGATTACTCTCCTCGAATTAGACAATCGTATATTTAAACAAGGACGGCTAGCTGATAGCAAAGAGACAAGAAGATGATCGAGAATCATACACATCTACAGTATACGTCGAAGCGTGTACAAACTTAACAGTTTTAAAAAATATAATTGTAGCTCAACAAATTGTGTATCATACATTTCGTAAAAATTGTTTAGAATATCTAAAAAACTCGGATAAAGATAACCAAAAACGGCCGAACGCTCGAGGAGTGGGAAGAGTAAGAACCAGGTAATTAATAATAATATATAGTAATAGAGGTGAAATCCGCATTAACTGACCCCTCATCTTTTCTTCTCCCCACACCTCGTCAAATTGGCCTCGTTTTCAGTAATATTTATCCTAATATTTTAGGCAATCAGAAATATTTAAACAAAATGTGAAATATATGACTATATTTTTTAAAACCGTTAAAAAAAATAAAATCGTCCGTATGAGTGAGCTGAACATAATTTCGTAAATTTTCGCATAATTTAATAAATATTAGTTGTTAGGGAAGGAAACTGGGCATGGGCCCAGAAGACATACGTCCAGGATGCGGGGACGGCCGCGATGTGAAAATCATCAAAAAGGACCATTAAAATCCGCAGTTTTATGTTGTGCGCTTGGCCGTGTGTGGAGCGAAGTGGCTCATTGGACGTACGTATAGCTTCGCCGTTTGTGTGAAATGGGAAGGGTTGCGTTTGAGTATGTGTACTGATGCGTAGGAATGTGTGTGTATTCGGGAAGACGTACTCGTGGATGTCTCCATCTTCTCTCAATTTCTCTTTCTCGCGATCATGACTCGGCCGAGCCCTACAATCTCACTATTTCTCTCTCTCTCTCTCTCTCTCTCATTCACGTTGCATGACCCGTTACCTTTTCTCGCTCTTTCTAAAAGTTCTGAAGACGAAGACGTACCGTCATTTTTACATTGCAATATTGTGCAAATTCATGAAGATGTGCGTTTAGATTGTTCGGCTTTTTCTCCCGCCGGCAAGTCGGGAGTTTTTTTAAGCCTAGGGCAATGTTTAAGGTGTGAATGTACGTGGACGCGAGGTCGGAAAATATTTTTGATCGGAAAGTTCGACACGTCGTAACGGTTGAAGTAATAAGACCAACCGTCCCTTGATTCGGGAAAAAAATAGATGAAAAACGAGTCGCGAGGGGCGGGGCCAAGTTCGGCGGTCTAATTACGCATGAGAAATTATTGTAAGGTCAGTTGCGCTGACACCTTAGTATTGTGCAATTGTGTAATGGTGTTCTGTGATGAATAAAGTGATTTGATTTTTGCGGCTTGCCTACAAGGGGAGTTTTATTTCCATTTTCCTCCAATTCCCACAATCAATCCAATTCAACAATTAACAATTAAGTATTACTCGAAAACTAATAGTCCGCTAATAAGCTAAAATTTTATACATATAAAATATATATTAATCACTTTTCAGTTTACTCAAAATAATGTTTTAAATATCAACAAATAAAAAGGTTATAAATTTTTTAATTGATTTAAAAAAGTTTTGGCTCTTGGAAAATTTCTCTGCTTTTAATTTTCCATTTTGTATAACAATGAATTATCTTCACTACTTTATTATCTACTAATCGTCCATTGACACAATAATGTTTTAATTTTAACTATTTATTTTATAGCAGAAAAAGTAAAAAATAATTCATTTTTTAAATAATAAGAGTCTACTGATTTTTTTACGAATTTTTATATTCATTACTAATTGCTTTTTTATGACTTAAAATTTTCTCTATTACTTAGTCTAATATTAAAGTAAGATCTTTGTTTGTATTTTACAACTATTGTGTAGAAAAATTAAAATACTAAATCTTGAAAATTATGATTATAAATAAAACTTGATCTTGCTTGTATGTTTTATATTAACAATTATTCTTTATTTATGCTTTGTTACTTAAGTATTTATCAATAAAATGTATTTAAATATTTACAAATGATATTTTAACATAAAATTGTATAAATATAATTCATAGCTTTTTTCGAAAGATTTTAAATCATTATAAATTGTTTTGAATAGTAATATTTATATTTTTAGAATATTTATGTTTTTAAACATTCAGTCGGTATAAATTTTGTATTTTTTCTTATCGTTGATAGTATTTAAAATTAAAATATCTTTATAATTTGTATAGAAAAAATTAATTCAAATATAGTTAATTATTTTTGAATTTATTTTATTAATTATCTTATTTTGCTTTAGCTTTTCCTTTTTCTTTTTTTTTTGATGATGATTCTGTATCAGCTTTTTTTGTAGGAGCTTCTGTTTTCTTGCGTTTCCATCCCTTCGCTCTAGGACCTGAAGTAGTGGGCTGTTTTCCATCTAATTTTTAAATTTATATAAATTTTATATTAATTTTAAAAAAAATTAAAACAATTTTTCTATACATATATTAATTTACTTACGTCTTAGATAGGGGAAAAATAACTCGCATGCCATAAAGCAGTCATTTCTGTCGTCGTATTTTGGTAAAGCTAAATTAATAAAATAAAGGAATTAATAAAATTCGTAATATTTTGTGTAAATAAAACTGTCTATCATCGACACGTGTCTGCATAAAATATTGCATAATTAATAGATCTTACCCTTGCATACATCCAAACAATCTTGGTACGAATTCTTTTGATAACCACCTACAAGTATTGTGCCAATAGCAAGTATTAATGGTTCTTAAAAATTATAACATAATCATATATTTACCCTTTGAAGCTTCTTTGTAACACTCATTTTTACAAACTGCTAATTGTACTATACCTACGCTGGTCTCTTAAATATGAAATTATTTATAATTAATAGAAATTAAAATTGCAGAATTTTCTTGTATTAATCTATGTATATCTACAGTATGATTTTTATTACTATCGCATTTAAAATTCACATTTACTTACATACATATACACATACACATGCGCATATATACGCAATGATATATTATGCTAAACAGAAATATAAATTTAAGTTATTTCTCTCTTTTTTTCTCTTTCTATTTTCCATACAGAAAACTGCAATATGGAGCAAATATACAACGTCATAGTACGTTAAAATCTCTAGGATTATAAAATTTTAATTTAAAAATCATATTTCAGAATTAACACCATAATTTTTTAATACATATATATAAACTTAATTCGCTTAATTCGTTATTAAATATTTGGTAAAAAAATGTTCGGTTTTCAATTGGTAATACTTTTATAAATAAGTGAACGATGTTAATCTATTTCATATAAATAATTTAATAATAAATTCAAAAATTTTAATTGATATAAGTACATACTACGTTTGGAATGCAAATTTTATATTATTTAACAAATAATGAATAACGATTGATGTACGTCGAATATATGCAATTGTATAATTCATTCTAATATAGTTTTTTTATGTGTTTATTATATTTATAGGAAAATTTATATTAAAACACATGCACACATTCACGCATGTATAGAATAAATATAAATTATATGTATATATAAATAATGAAATGTATAAAGAACTAATTATTCATTTATATATATGTTACTTATTTTCAAAACTTTTATTCATTAAAACAATAATCAAAATTATTTAGTAATAATCATCGAGTTTATTATTCAAATTTATTAATTTTATATCTTACTGTCGCAATTCATGATGCAATCTAATAATGGAGTACAAAAACATAAATTGACTGCACTAAATAATATTCCAATTATTAAAAATTGCATTTTTAGCAAAACTAATTCTGCAAAATAAAAAAAAGTATTTTCTTGAATTTTTAGTACTTATTTAACATCAATCTTAGTCGTGTAATGAATAACAATACTGTTTTTTCATCTACATAATAAAAGTGTCACTATTATCACACGAATTTCTTGTAAATTACCAATAATAGTATTTTTAATAGTATGTTTTTAAACAATATTTCATAAATTTATAGTGATTATGATTATGGTATGTAAAATAAATTATATTGGGAAAAAACATTTAAATTTAAAAAAAATAATCTAAATGGAACTTGAAACTGTGGAAAAATTATGACTAATTATGAATAAAATTAAATGATACTATATTTACAAAATAATTAAATTTATTTATAGTATTTTTTTATTTAATTTATAGTAAAATATATTTATATATTTTACTATAAAATATATTAATAAGGGTGGCTAACTTTTAAAATTTTAAGAAATCATTGAACATTTGAAAATAATTATTTTATAAATACGTATGAAGCTAATTAATTTTTCATAGTCGGCTTAATAATAAATTATAAAAGTTGCTTTTATTTTGAATGGTCAACGTGTATAATTCAATATTTGTAAACTATTTAAAAATATTTAATGAGTATATACAAAGGTGTGTGAAACAATATACACAATATTAAAAATCAACCACATCTTAAAATATATATATTAGTAGTTCGAGTTAAAACGTCATTTCGTAAAAAAACAATTAATTAGTATAACATTTAAAGAATAATTTATACAAAAAATTTATACATTCTTATTTTTGCATGATAGACATAATTATTTGTACTTTTAATTATTTGTTACATTAATGGTTCACTATTAATATTTTTAACTCATATAAATCAGAGGTACTTCATTATGTTTTTTATATGTACTCTAGTGTCAACTATATAAATTTGAATTTATTAGTGATTAATTAGTTGACTTCGAAATTTAGATGTCTATTCATTAACAATGCGAATTTATTTACTGAATTTTTATTACGATATTAAATTATGTGTTAGATAATTGCGGTTCTAACTGACTAAGAAATTAATTAATAATTCTAAGAAATACTAATAATTTATTTGTGAATACCATTGATGTCTTGGATACTGTGTTAGTTCGATCAGATGAGCTAGTAAAGCAGAAATTATAAGAAATAAATTTTATTCTAAGATTATTTGTAGATTTTATGTAATTACACCGATCGGTTATTAATGTTTCAAAGTCCACACATTACGTACCAAATTGAAAATTATGTTTTTATATATTAATTGAAAATTCGTGCATTCTGTGTAAATCACGGAGATTTTGTTAGATGAGTAAAAAGATAAAACTATGAAAGTTCAGTAAGTCACTCTGTTATGACTCAAAGTCACAATGTTCTAAGTATTCGAAAGAATGAATGGTTTTATTTATTCCATAAGATAAAAAATTTATCAAAAGTCAAAGCTCTCAATATAGCCAAGCACCTATCGTCATCTTCAGGACATTCATCCTATAATTTTTTTTACATTGTAGAAAGATCTGCACAGCTTTTCTTTTAGTCGAATAATGATTGTCACGTTTAAATGTAAAATGAATTACCACAGCTCTTATCTCTTTTTTATTATCAGTTTGGTAGTATACAATAAATAATGTTATTTAAGGTAGTACCACTACTTGAGTACACTACACCCTCCTCCTCATAAAATTAACCGAGAGTACACAATGACCTTAATTGTATGCAAATGCATCTCCTAACATTCAGTCAATTTGTGTAAGGGGATTAGGAGTGTCTACGCACTTATAACATTCGGTGTACTTTTGCTGGTAATTATCCATTACCGAATCTACGTGCATTGTAGGGTCACCACACTACACAATGATAGATACAATAAAATACACTTGTAACACAGGCACAATCATACCAGGCATGCGCTTCCAAACTTATCAGATAATCACACATACGGCTTACTTACCAACATACGTGCGTATATTCTAGACAATGATGCATCTATGGCTATCTTATGAGCAACGTACACACTGGCACGCAACTAGAAATACATTTTAACTGCTCACACGTTTTATAAATGTATTTCTATACAGTGTGGATGCATTGTACATTTATTACAACTCCACAAGGACCTGTTCCTACACAAACATGCGTTAATTGTCTTTTCTACTCAGGTATCGTTACAATTATATAAAGGCATGTATCCGCTACTCTTAAATTCGAAAAAAACACGAATCCGTATGTAATTATATGTATATATATGTGTGAAATACATCATACACATATAATACATATGAGTATAGTATAACATTAACATACCTCTCAAATGCAATATGCCGAATAAAGCAAAGACAACTGGAATATAAGAAGAAATCTCATTAAAAATTCTTTATTATTACATAGATTTAGAAGTTAACTGAGTTTAACAGCTTTATAAACTATTTTATATTTTATTGTACTTTAAACAAGAAAATAATGACACACGTCGTGAAAGCTCGTAGCTCTTTGAGTTAGACTACATCCTCAAAATACTTTTTCAATGTGTCAATACTTTTTCCAACCCAAGTGTTCATTCGTGCTAATCCAAGTGCAGTAAATCCTTTACCTATCGATTTATGCACAGACGTATCGTGACGGAATAGAAGTCAATTCAATACAAAATGAGTAAATTACACTTCCATGTTAAAGGATTTAAAAAATTTCAAGAATTTCAACATTAATTAAGTAATATTATTTTTTATTAATCACATCTTCATAGTGTGAAAAAACAATTTGTTTTTAACTAAAATTAAAGAAATATAAATAAAAAAAAATATTATTAGCTATAAAATGTTATTCAATAAAAATATTGACATTATTTTCATTAAAATATTTATTAATCTTTTATTATATTACATAATTATTTTATGTGCAAACTTGTATAAAAACTTTTTATGAAATTGATTTTGTTATTTTAACATTATACTTGGAAACATTATCTTAAGCTTATCATTTCACCTGTAAATTAAAAATTCTCTATTACTGATGTTTATTATTTACGTATATACTTTAATAATAATTATAAATATAACAAAATAAAAAGTTTAACCTACCTTTTTTGACAAAAGATTGTAAAACATGCAGTTTTACAATCTTTTTTTTGACTAAATCCAAGTGCTTTGTCTATGATATTTTAACATAATTGAATTAAATTAATAATTATTATACAAAATTTTAATTAAATTTTTATTTTGATTTTAGGTTGGTTTGAGAATGCTTTGAATTAAACTCAAAATAGCCAAAAATTAACGAATTTTTCTATGCATGGAAGTATTACCAAAAATAAGCAAAAAATTTGTGTTTCATTTGTATTGCATATTGCGTGATGCACATATATTTTCGATAATAATAATTTTCTTAAAGATTAACATTATCTGAAGTTTGTATAATAATGATACATGCAGTAATCAGAGTTTCATGAATATATTATCCTATAAATTTATACAAACTACTCTAATGTCTTTGCAAATATTTATTTTAAATATTTATTTTATAAAATAAAAACTAGGTTGGCTCATAAAATATATTTATAATAAAAATGCCAGAAATTTGCACAATCATTATTTTATTGTATTAAATTTTAAATATATACTATAAAATTATTTAATATTATTTAAAGTAAAATATTTCGTTTATTATTTTTATTTAAAAAAAAAATAAATATATCTAAAAAATGAAATATATATCTCACCTTTACAAAATTTAATACACTCATTTAAAGAAGAGTTTTTTATGGCGAATCCACCTACAAATTAATAAATTGCGATTAAAAATAAATTTATGAAGATTTATTAAAAATATTTGATTATATTTAATTAAAGTATACAATTTTTTTAATTTAACAAACCTAAAGTAGCTTTCTCATAACATTTTTTTTCACACCATAATCTTTGCCTTTTGATGATACTAGTGGCTATTGATAAATATTTTTTAATAAATTTTATATAGTAATATATACATATAAAAAAAAGTTTGATGTGCATTTATTTTTTCAAAATAATTTATAGCTTTCAAATTTTTTGCCAAGTAAGTCTTTTCATGGAGTCTAACAGAGAAACATTTTTTTTTTTATATATATAAACACAATTAAATATATTTGTAATACTAAAATGCTCTTAATCTTAAAAAATTAATAATAAAATTAATATTATATAAAGTTATAAAATTGCAGTAAATTAATAGCCATAATACAATATTAATTAACTCTGATTGCATAATAGTTAATATATTCAATACAAGATCAACAACAGAGGGGATCAAATTATTTATATTCAAAAATACGTGAATTCAATTCAATTAATATACATTCTAATCTCTCAAATCTTATTCTCCCAACTCCTTGTCGACTTTTACTCTCTCGTCCGTTTTCTAAATAATTCTCATTTTTTAAATAATCCTCAAGATTTTTATAAAATATATGATAGAAGTTATGCTTGATCTATAATTATTTATGATTTTTATTTGTTTTTAAAAAATGTGCTACTGATAGACAAAGTGCTCAAATTCACAAATAGTATTTATTGATGTAATATTTATTATTTTGTCAGTTCGGTAGAAGGAATTTTTTTGAAAAAATAGGGCAAAGGGATTGACGTGCTAAATTTAGGTTGGAAATTGTACAAGAAATCCATAAATTTAGTCAACTTTCCAGATTAGTTAGGTAAATATTAGTAACATAAAGTATGAATCAAACTTGAACTATAAAAAGTGTATCTCAATCCTAGTCTGTATGCAAATGTGCAAAGAAGAAATTTATGAAAAGAAAAGGGAAAACAAATGATTTCAATTAGTATATCACAATATTTAGAGGTAAGAGAATAGAGTAAATACAAAAATTTCATAAAATCCACAACATAATACATTCTCTTTTTTTCTTGATATTAATAATAAATAAGTTAGAATGTGCAAGTTTCTCTCTCTCTCTCTCTCTCTCTCTCTCTCTCTCTCTCTTTCTTAATGGAACACAAGACATTTTATATTCTTTGGAAACACATTCACACTGCATGTATAATAAATAAAATATCACGACTGTAGGTTCGTGAATAATTTAATTTCGTGAAGCGATTACGAAATCATTTAAAAATATATGCAAAGAGAAGAAAATATACACAGAATAAAAAGGCATACTGAACACAATTTAATATTTACAATGAATAAAATTCAGTCGGTTGTTAACTTTATAGAAAAAACTTTCTCACATTAAATTTTAAAATTATGTTAAAGTACATTTTAGTTGTCAATCATTTGGATACTTTATATTTAATTTACAATGCTGATGATTATTATGTTAATCTTTATGTATTAAATTATAGTATTTACTTTATATATGTACCTAAACATATTTAGCTTTGATTATTTAATTAAATAATCTAATTTACTGTACTACTACTATTTTCACAATTTTTTCTTCTAAATTGATATCAATAGAAATATTAATTGATAATGAATAACTTTAAAGACTACATAAAATTTTCTTTAATATTTTCCCTTTTCAGATTCTTCCAATATCTCTTGCGTTGCTGGATATTTGATATTGCTGGGATTATTTTAATAAGCTATACTACTAATTATATGTATTTACACGATTTCATATATATAATTTGTTGATACTTATAAAAATGTAATAAACATTATTATGAATATTGTATAATATAAATAAATAGTTACCATCGCACATATCAAGACAATCGGATAATTTAGTAGAAGTAACAAATATAAAAAAGAAGTAAAATAATATTAACAACAATAACAATTTCATTACAATAAACTTCAAAATATTATTACAATGGGATTTTTTATATTATTTTTAACAAGTATAAAATAATTGTGAAAATATTTATTTCTATGTCTATTTTTATATCAAATATTAAACAAGAATAGTGAGACTACCAACTTACGAACATGAACTAGTCATTAAGTATATTTAACAATCATTTTATATTTTTTTTATTTAAAATTGTATTATCATAAATGAGTAATATATTAATTTAAATTTTTAATGCATAAAAAAATTCTATAATACCAAATATTCCTGTACTAATTCAGTAGAAAAACCTTATTCGAGCTACATCTTGGCGGCGGATGTCCTTAGCCGTATATACCTTGAATATAAATAGCTACATCACAATTTATTAAACTTTTGCAATAGCTTTTATTTTAACATGGCTGCTAGTGATGCCTGGTAACTAAATAGATTTATCAGCATACTTGGATAGGTTTGAGGACTTAGTTATAAGTAATGAGTCTGAGCTCCTCGAAGTCAGTCATCGTCTACCTGATGAAGTTGTGAGCGACACTGTAGTATTGTATAATGTAGTGATTCGGTGTAATAATATTGAAGATGCATTTCTATACGTGCGAAAGCTGGACTGGAGTGTAGATTGTAAAAGTGTACCATCTACAAATCTTGAAATCATTGATATTGATATTAGATATAAATATTGCCATATTTTATTTTATATACTAAAAATAATATACTTTAAACGTACTTGCTGTGTGCATTGGTTTATATAATTGTATGGGTTGGTTAAGAATGAGGGATGCTAATATATGGAGAGTATCGTTGTTAGCGAGTTACGTTCACTTTACTCGGGCGCAATAGTGTGTGTAAGAAGTTACTAAAATAATACTCGTCAATACGCTTACGTAGTTTATTTCTGAAGATTAAAAAATTTGTTGTTGTTGCAATAGTCATAGATTGTGTGTTGGTTATTGAAGCTTCTTTTATATTTTGTTATCCATCAATATGAATTAAAATTTTTTTATTAATTACTGTTTGTACTCTAGTAAGGCGTAAATGATGGTATAATAATGTAAAGTGAAGAGCACGTTCGATATTGAGCGGATTAAGGGTTTGAATTTTGGGAAATCCAAGTGTAGTCGAAGTAGCAGTCCGACCCACTCTTTTTATCTTTATAATTACTAATTTACGTGGGTGGAGCTAGTCTCGAAAAAAGTTTAAATATGAGGTGTTTCATGTACTATGGCATTGAGTTCATTTGTGACATGTAATAGGTGCAACACTCTAATTATCGTCTGTAAGGTACTGTAAAGATATACATACAAGTATTATTGATAAAACACTTTATTATTTCTAAATCCATCTACAAACAATTATTCATAACACGACGAAGATATTCGTGTTATAGAAGCGGACTTTTACGAAAGACTTCATTCAATATATTTATACTAAAAAATGCATTAAAACTTTAGTCTGCAAATTAAACAATTACTATTCATTCAAGTGCTTCCCAAAACATATAATTTTAATACAATATTTGTAATCTATTAAAAATAAAATTTTAAATATATATTTCATTAAATTTTTATAGTATTAAAATTTATTGTATTTATTATTCATTTGATGAATTTGTTTACATTGTATGTCTACTTTTTAAATTGATATTTAAATTGACATACAATCCTGTACAAAATTTTCATTGTTACGCAGTTACCTAACATAAAAAATGATATTAAATAACTTAAAATATACATACAGTATTAAAATAAAATGTTTGTAATTAAAAATATTAAGAATAAAATAATTATTATATTACTCATTTGTTTTGGATTGAAAAAACTATTGTAAAAAAAATTGTTCGAGCATTTTGTTATCTACACGAGAGCAGAGTGTATGATGTGCGGGTGCGGGTGTTTATAAGTCGCCAAAATCTTGCAATTTATGATCGGGAAAACCACTCATATTCGATATTTAGATCAAACTTGCAGATATTGTTAACAGAACATCCTTCGGGAAATTGATAATGGTTGAAACGATAATTCTCTATGTGTAAGTAAAATTTTGTATAATTGGAAGAAGAACACTGGGAGGTGTTCTTGTCCTGGGCAAAAACCGGGCTTCATTCATGACTTAAAAAGCAACAGTACCGTACTCTTAACTTGTGCACTTAAATTCACGTGTGCGTTTTATATTTGTTTTAATTAGTGAGATTGTAAATATTGTATAAATAATTAAATAAAATACACTTTAACGAAATTCAATAATTCAACCATTTCCCGTGATCCTGGGCACTCGTTGCATACAACAACAAAAGCGCACGGCAACTCACGCAATTCAAAATTGCATAGTGAGAATCAGTGCAATTCAGGGACGAGAAATAAAGATGCTCGATCAACCGTTCAAACATAAATTTTTTACATTATTTCATTAAATTTATCATATCTATAATTATAATTTTTCATTTAATAAATTGTTAATTTTATATATGAATATTTATATATGAATACAATTATTATTATTATTATTATTATTATTATTATTCATATTCTGAAGTGGAAATAATTCGTTAAATAAATTTAGATTGGATGAACGTTATGCTATTTAAAAACTCAATATTAATTATATTAGAATTTAGTGGGTTTAATGTCTCTAATTGATAATTAAATAAATATACATACAATATAGTTTCTTATAACAAAACCCTCATTTATTTATTCACATTCTGTACAAACATATTTTACATAAAACCGATGCATCTACTTCTTAATAAACTCACACATTCACATCAACTAATTCTATCTATTATGTATGTGCTTATTTAAGAAATAATACCATTTAACATCCAAATTATTTGAAAATCGCAATCGAAGTAAAAGAAACTGATGAGAAAATAATTGAATTTACATTCATTTTTGTTTAACCAACACCATACATATTTCGTAATAATACATTGTTCTCTCAAGTCATAACATTGACTTATTAAATACACAAAAAAAATAAATAATTTTGATTTTAACGGTCTTATATATTTAACGTCTTTATTATGGCGGATATTCAGCCTGCCATGTTTCTTCTTTGTGAAGAAATATTGTATATTGAAATTAATAGTCTATTAAGTAAGTCAGTTCTGTTATCCTAATTATTTAAAAAAAGATATCATTGGTTAATATATTTTTATTTAAAATTTTGTTTTTAACTAGCAGTAATACTGTTACTTTTATGTGAAATAATATTTGAATATAAATGTCAATTTTCACGCAGGCTGAAAAGTTGAAAGTAACTTTTAATTAATTAAATAATTTTACAGAAATTGGTAAAATTAACTCCAATTTAAGTAAAAGTGAAGTACTATTCTTAAATATTTGAAGCTTGTATATATATATATATTGCATTTTAAATAATTTTAACTTCAAAATATTTGTAAAATAGCTCAGTACTTGTTCATTAAAAGACATTTCATCAATATTTTGACACGTATGCTATAATTATATGTATTAGATAATAGTTTTTTATTAACTACACTAAGTTTAGATGCATGTATGTTTATGATAACCTGTTCTAGCGCAAAAGAACAGAATCTATCAGGTTGTAATTAGGAACGAGAAAGACAAAATATTTTTCATTTTAAGAAGGATTTTGATATTTTTTCAATATTATAAATGGCTTATTTTTAAAATACAGCTTGAAATGTACAATCTTACATATAATAACAATTGCATTTGAAATTTTATTTAAATAAAATGATTTAATGCTAGATAACTGTCACATATTAAAAAATGTTTTATTTTTTATGAATGATTCAATTAATAATTGAAATTAATATTTCTACTTGAAGAAATATTAAATATTTGAAATTCTTCTTCTTCTTCTTCTACAATCACCTCACTTCATTATTTTCTTATGAATTTTCAAAATTATACGAGAATGTTTATGCAGATTCATGAAAATTTCAAAAAAAATTTTAATTTGACAATAAATTGTACATTTTATACTGTTTTCTAAAAAAATTTTAAAAACATATCAGAATCCCACTTTATTTATTGCGAGATAGAAACTCGAGAAGAGCACTAATAATCCATATTATTATTATGTTTTGCTTAATTTTTCTTTCGTGGGAGTATACACTGCAATAACTGAATATTATTATAGAATATGATAATTAAAATTACCACATATTAACAACTATGTGTATGTTTTGTAGTACTGTTTTTGCAATATTATATATTTTACAAATTTTTTCAATGGAGGCAAAATCCTCGAGTTTCGTAGTTCATTATATTGCTATAGATTACTTAGCCTATTTACTCTGGCCAATGTTTATATCGGAAACAAGTATTGTACGTACAATTACTGTTTAATGTCTGCTTCTATAAGATGTCTTAATTTAAAAATTATTTTTTAAAGTTTTTTTTTTTTTTTTTTTTTATACAATTTGAAAGTGTAGTACATAAAGTAAAATTCTAATGCTAATTACAATAGTTTATATGTAATTTTTTAAAAAATTTATCGTAATAATAACAATGATATTTTACTTCCATATATATAGTAAATATTATATTCAAAGATAGATAATTCAAACAGTTTTAGAATAATTATACTTCATAATTCTACTACTTGTTTCAACCCCATTTGGCAGCTATTGTGTAAAGTGACCTTAGAAGATCAAGCGCTCTATTATCAGATATTGTTTCCTCTTCTAATGCGACTGCTCCTCTTGATTCCGATAAAGTTATCTTTCCATATTTCTGTACATTATTATTTGTGATATTATTAGAAGTCTTTTCTGTTGCTGTTTTAAATTTTCGTCCTGACCGGCTCCTGAATGTCGTCACCGAAGGTTGACTCAAAGATGGTGTTATTGTTGTGGTTATTACTGAAGTAGTAGTTTTAACTGGATTTGTTTCACTGGTTGGCTTTCCGATTGGAAGATGTAGAGTACTAATTCCTCGTATTAATTCTCGAGATTCCTCCGTAGTGAATTCATTTACTGGCATTTTTAGTAGAGCATTCAAAAGCTGTTCTTTCTCTTCTTCCATTGTTTTATTCATAGGTCCATTGCAATGGCTTATTAATAAAAGCACTAATTGTCTAACTGTAGCATTATTATCAGCTTGTTTCATAACTTTCATAAGCGTGTTTGAACTGGTTTCATTTAAATTACCAAACATTTGATGAGCTTTTATGACTTCATTTTCCGTCTCATTGTATGCATCATATCTTGTAGTTAATGTGCTATCAGCAGATGCAATACTATTTGCTGAACTCGTTGATGAGATAATTGTCGTTGCTACACTAGATTCTGTTGTATAAGTTGAACTAGGAGTTACTGTGTTTTCCGTATAAACAATGGGTAATAATGTAAAGGCTGTAGGCGAATCATTACTTGATGCCCATTGCCAAGGAGTTGATGGATTGTTCACAAAATTATGTGGCGTCACTGCATTACTTTCATCGTTATGTTGATAATTTCTTTCTGAAGGTGTACTGCTTCTGAATTCAATATTAGATGCTTGACTTATTTTTGCATCAGCATCTAAGCCACGATTGATTTGTTCAGGATTAATATAAACTGTTGTTTCCCATAAATGAGTAACTGCAGGTGAGGATGTCCAATGATTACTAACTCCTTTATTGTTATATCTTTGATCAGGAACTGGTTTTTGTATTTTACTGTCTAAATTGCTATAATTATTTTCATGACCTGAATAATCAGTACTTGCAGTTACAAGAGATTCGGATTGTTGTATTTTAGGTGTTGTAGTATCATAATACCATATTCTAAATGGTACTCTTGTTGTAGAGCTAGTTTCGTATGGTTTTCTATAAATAGGAGTAACGGTATTAGCTGATGTCTTGGTAATTGAATCTGCATGCGAAATTGAGTTAACAGTATTTAAAGATACTGAATTTGAATTTATTAATGGTCTTAAATTTTCGGAAATTTTATCATGTACGTTGATGCCTGATTTATTAGGAACAAACATTTGTGGAACACCTACTTCATAAGTTGACGGAGTAGATGATGCAAAGTAATTATCGCTAATAGGTGTTGCATTTGAAGGTTTTACAAATTTACCGTATGGGGTATAAGTATTTGTGGAATTATTTTGAAAATCATTATATTTTCTATGTTTATCAGGGAAATAATTTTCGAAGTATTTTTTATGATTGCTAGAACTACTTGAATCATAAACAGTAGTTTTGTAATTTTTCACTTCATTTAACTTCTTTGAATCAAAATCATCGTTTATTTGATAACCGAGATTATTTTCAGAATTATGTTCATTTGGTTCATGAATATAACCGCTTTGTGCTTCATTCAATGTTTCGTCAGGGTATAGTGTAGTTGTAGAGATATATTCTGAAGTAGAATACGATTGATAAGTGGTTTCTTTTCCAGTGTCTGATGATTCATTAGATGTTTCGGGTGCAGATGTAGTTATTGGTCGTCTTTTTCGAATACCATTAATATCATCTGAAAAATCTAATACTTCATCTTTTTCCTTTGTAACAGATGGATATTCTTCTGTAGTTATTGAAGAAGCAGTAGTTATTTCATTTTCAGAAATATGTGGTGGCTCTGTTGGTCGAATTTCTGTAAGAACTTTTTTAAATGTATCAGGATCTTGTAAATATGCAGAAAGAGCCTGAGTAAATACTTGTGCTAATTCTCTAAATTTAGTATTATTAGATTTCTTCACTCCACTTAATGGCCCTTCACTTTGTTGTATATCTAGATCACTTATATCTTCATCAGTAGAAGTTTCTTCATTAATATCGTAAGTTGGATCATTACTTAGATTATTTTCAAGTGCATTATTTAAATTGAAAAGTTCTGCATATGAACTTATTGTATGTTGAGTTAAAATATTAGAAGGTAATTCGATAACTGAATTATTTTTTTTTTCTGTCGGATTAACCGTTGTTTCAAAATATTGTTCATTGCTGATTGAATCGGTGGGTTTATTATTATCTGAATTATCTTCAGTATTAGCAAAATATAAAGCTAAAGAATGTAATGTAGAAGGTCCAGATGAACTTGGAATTTCCAATCCTGTTTTATTTTTGATAATATTCATATTGGGAAGAGTCCCTTCGAGTCCTTGCAGAGATTGTATCATATTCAAGACATGCTCCTGTTCATTCGCAGGCCGTTTAATTAAATTATTATTATCTGTGATATATGTAGCTGGAGTCGTTTTTTCAGGTAAATAAGTTGCTCGAGTTCCTGATTTTCCAAAGTTTGAAGTAATAAAATTTTGTTTCGAATTTGCTACAACATTTTTATAAATTTGATTAGAATAAGAGTTAGTAAATGAATAATTTGGTTTCAGAGTTGTACTACTAGTTGTAAATGCATAATTTTTTGTAAATGGTATATACGGACCAAGCGTAGACATAATTTTTCCATGTTGGTAAGTAACGCTTGTATCGTAAGGACTGAGAGTTCTACGTGTAACAGTTACATCAAAGTTACCTCGATATGGGTTTTCAGTAGATGAGCTAATGAGATTTTGTTGGTATATTTGTGGTTGTATTTTAAATGAATTCTTTCTGGGATATTTTGAAGATTCAAACTTCTCTACATTTTCAACATACTTTGTAGCTATAGTTGTAGCACTATTATCATCAACATTATTTGATGATACAGTATCTTGGCTGATAGAATTTCTATAAACAGTAGGTGCTAAGGTAGTAAACGATCCTAAATGATCATCATTAATTCGAGTACTTGATTCTTCATTATCATATTTAGTAGTAATAATCAAAGATGGTGAAGTTGTTTCTTTATAAATGTCTTTAGCATCATAAGGTTTTTGTGTAGTCGGTAAAATTGTTGTAAATACGTCACTTCTCAATGTTGTTGGAAATTCATTTAAGTTTTTGTTACGGAACATACTAGTTACTTGCGTAAATGGCAATTCAGTACTACTGTATTCTGGATAAATAGTAGTCGTTTCGTAATTAGAATAAGTTGTTGATTGAAAATCTTGTTTTTCATAATCTATATTTGCAAATCCTCTTATGGTAGTGGTAGGTATATCTTTTGCTGATAAAGTTGTTGTTCTAGGTTTGTATATAGGTGAGAATGTTGGTCCGGGAAATGCAGGAATCGGCACTCTAGGGCGAATGAATGCTTGAGGATCTTTTGGTGAATTTACTGTTTTTGAAGTCGTTGTTTGCTGTTGAAGCGTATCCAAAACTTTATTATTCGTATAAAAGTTATTAATTTGATTAGAGTTATGAGACTTATAACGATTACGGGTAGATGCAAATGCTGCACTTTCAGCAAATTGTTGAAATTCACGAATTGGATTAGCGGTTGATGTACGGAATGTTGTAGTTTCTGTGTATAAAGGAGTTACTTTTTGTATTGGTTGATTAAAATTTTTACGAATAAAGGTACGTGGCTTTGTCGATGGCTTAATTTTCTGTTTATCTTCACGTTGTGCATTTAAATTCGCTGCTGACCCATAGTAATCATCTTCTTGACTTGATTTTAATTGGTTACTATAAAATTTACTAGAGCTCTTTTGGTCGTAACTATTAGCTTGATTAGTTTTGCCATCATTGGAGATTAATTGGTTTTGTTGTCTGTCATTGTTTGGTTTATTATAATCATCTTTTGCACGTACAATAGCTGTATCGTGCGTATAAACATTGTCAGAAACTGATATTTGATTTTCAGATTTAGTATTTTGTTTTTGATAAATTTGATTTGTATCGAATGAATGACTTGATTTTGTATTCTGACCATTTGTTAATTGATTTTGTGTAGCAGACTGACCGTAAGGATTCATGCGTCCATTTTGATAGTAACGTTGGTCATTGTTATTATTATTATTATTATTACTACTTGATCTATGAAATTCAGAATTCATTTTTTTGTTTTCAATTCGCTTTCTTTCTTCTTCAGCCAGATATTCAGCACTCTGTTCATACAGCTCAACAGATTTACTGCAGTCAACTTTAAACCACCAATCACAAATCAATTGCGATTGTTGAAAAATAGTACCATTTGGACACAAGAACGAGATTTTTCGTCCATTATCGCATATGTGGAATACCTGAAATCATATAAATCATATAAAAATACAATAAAAGACTAGATTTTAAATATGTGTATATATATATATATAGATTTCTGGAATTAATTATGATTATAATTCTAATTCTTTTAATTCTGAAACTGTAATTATTGCGAAATATTATTTATAATTTAGAATAACTAATTTTTTTTAACTGTCTGTTAATTAATTTTTCTTAATAAATGATTGTCATGAGTTATCGTATCCAATTTACTTTAATATCAGTTTTTAAAATATATACTACAAATTTGTATTTAATAAGAATTTTGTTCTCAAAAATTAATATTAGAAGTTAAGCTTATTAAAAAAAAATTATATCGAACTTTTTATGTTCAACATAATTAATACTAGGATTAAATAATAATTTAAATTTTAATTTAAATGCAAAATTGAACATGATTAATTTAAAATCTGATTAAAGGATATTATTTTTCATCAATTTACATTCTTAATATTAATACCAAATAAGTTTAAATTAACTAAAAATTCAGTGATACAATCTAAATGATTTTTAATCTTTCTAAAATTCTTTATTTTATATGATAATTTTATTACTTGTAAATTTTTATAAATGTATACATTCATGGTTTGGTTTGAAAAATTATAAAATACAATATACACTATTTGTTATAGTTTTACATATATATATATTTGTAACTTAATTAATGCTTACTTGACAATTTGTTTCCAAATCGGCATAATAACCACCTTTTTGACCCCGACAACTAAATGAAGTGGCTGGAATTGTTGTAAGTGCAGGATAGTCTACTCCAGGTTGACCAGTTATTTCTAAAAATTAGAAAAATTAGAACTTATGTTATAATATTTATTATTTAAAATAAAATTTCATTAAATGTTTCTTAGTTTGATCATATTGATTGATTAAAATAATATTATATTTAAAATAAACTTTCTATTTAAAACAAGAAATTAACTATTCGAATCAAAATGTAGATAACGTTACCTATACTAACATAATTTATTATCTAACGAATATATAATTATAACGTCATATTTACTGTACAAAATTAATTACAAACACTTATTACTTATAACACTTAATCACAATATTACTCTACACATCATCATGCTATTAAAGTATAAAATATTTAAATAATAAATTGCTTAATTCTTTATACCCGGTCCCTTAAGCCACCGTTTAAAATGATCCTTATTTCCAAAGAACACTGAGAAAAAATGAATATCATATTTTAAATATCAGGTTAATAATGATGTAACAAGATTTAATTAATTTTAAAACTAATAAAACCTTTTATCCACATGTACTCGCCATTTTTCGATGGTGCAAGTCTTTTCACTATTTTACTTAAAGCCGCAACATCCTCCTCCGAAGCTTCGGCACTCGCCACATCAAGTTCAGAAAGGAACTCTGGTAACCTCGATCTTTCTTCATCGTTTGACTTCTATAATAAAAAAATATATTGTATTTCAATTTTATCTTGTTAAATGTAATTTAATATATAATGAGATAATAAAAAAATTATTGTCTTATTGTAGCGCGTGTACGGTGATGGGATTTTATTTCGCCTTGTATAAAAGTAAAATCCTATAACTGTCGAATTGTACACAGTCGAAATAATAATTTACCATTGTTACCAGAATTAAAATAAGGGCATATCATTTCTCGGTCAGCTTTTAGCATGAATGCTCGCTTATATATAATTATTTTACTATTCTTCCTGTGCAATAATCAAGTATTCAAAAATTGCAATAAGACATACTAATTTATAATCTATCATTGAATAATCCTATTTACCAAAGTGTGTTAAAAATATAAATATAAAAAGTAAAGCTTAGATATCAAGGACATCTTAGAATAGATATTAATTAATAAGATTATTTGATTAAAAGGTAATGAAAAATGTACAAAAAATTGTTGCATAATTATTTATCAAACAATTTTAAAAACATTATTAGTAATAGTGCGATAAGAATGATAAAAAAATAAATAAAAGTGGCATCAAAATTATGCAATACTTGAGAATATAGGGTATTCGCCCTCTTTTTAATTGCGACTAATACAAGCATTGGCGAAAACAAATTTTCGAAAGAATCTTTTCCCTTTCCATGTATATATTTTACACTTGAATTTTATTCTTTCATATGTACAGTTACACTGGCAACATATAATTGTTATCTGTTGGCACTAAACAAACAACCATTCTACTTTAATGAAACGGTGACGTATAGTGTGAGAATGGAGGCAGTTTTAAACACAGAGTGAGAGTGATTGCATTATTATACTCATAAAAAATTACTTGAATCAAAATTATGCGAAAATGTTACTTGCTGTATTAATTACACGAACTCATGGACGTGGCAAGCATCGCTGTCGGTAAAATAAAAATTAAGATTATATTTCATTATTCAATGCTATTTTCAAGTTGTGTTAATGGTGAAAATATACATTTATTCTTATACATATATACAAACAGATGCTTATAGATGAATACAATACATAAATATTTTATACCAATACAAGATTCACATTCAACGCAAATGCGTCCCTAATGAATGACAAATTTATCTACAAGGTTATAAGTCTTACTGCATAGTAAAAGGCTCAAATAAAGAATTATAATAAAAAACCTAGCATTTTTTACGAAAGTAAGAATTTTCTTTTTGGATTTTCGAAAAATATTTTTACAAGGTGTTGTACATAAATATTATTTAATCCAATATATCGTGTTCTAATGCAACATGAATTAGGAACATCAAATTTTCAAAGTAATTAAATTTGTGAAAGTTTTCGGATGAATATTTAGATCAATAAATATTTTACATTTACAAAACTAAAATTGTTTTAATTAAATTATTAGAATTTGATCAATGAGAATTATTTAATAAATATTGATATCAAACAATTAAATTTTTCTAAATTTTAAATATTCAATCAATTAAATATCGAAAATAATTAATTTGTTAAAGATTATTAGAGTAATAGTAAATTATAGTAAATTTTATAAAAATATCATACTATTCTTAATTATAAATAAATATATTCTTATTTATTATACATAAAATAAGCAAAAATTTACACCTCAAAGATCAAATTTAAACGTATATATATTTGATTAATACAGACGTAAAACAAAATGCATTTTTTTTTTTTATATTGTTAATAAAGAAAAGCCCCTGAATATCATGAGTGGTATTTTAGAAAATAAGAATCTACTCATTTTTTTTAAGAATTTTGATGTGTCTCACTTGCTGTTTTTTCATGACCAAAAAATGCTCTATTGCTTGGTCTAATTAATTTATTTCTATATTCCATAGTTTATATGCTTAAAATAAACTATTAGTTTAGAAATTTTTGTATTTAAATATATCAATAATGGAATTGAATTGTCATGTTTTTTTTTTTTAAATTATAGTTTACTTTTTCTGAACGTACCAAGAAAATTTTAAAATTTGTTTTAGAATAGAATATTACACAATAGAAAATATCTTACTTATCTTTCCGATAGTGAAGTTATAATTTAAAGTGCGTAAATAAGTATTAAAAAATAGCCATTTTGTAAATAAAATTATTTACTACATGAGTAATAAGTAGAGTATTACATTTAAAAGTTTTTTCCCAATGCTTTTGGCTAATTTATTCTTTCAAGTAAATTAATAAAACTTTTTTTATTTTAATGTTTGTTATACGTTCAGGATGTACGTAAATTTTGTGTTCATGCAATGTCTTTACTAGACATAAAAACTCATTTTTGTTTTAAAAAACTTTAGAAGGTCGTAAAATACAAATTCTTTCATCTCTCTTGTGTTCTTATTTTGTCACTTGATTTCTATTTACGTTTAACAAGTTTTTATAGAGTGAAAGAGAAAAAAAACATTTTACTGTACTATATTTACATTGTATAACACGTATGCCATAAGGATTTAATAGCCTAACATTTACAAAGCGATTGAATATGAATTACTATTTTACTTTACAAGAATATAATTTCATTTTTTTTTTTTAAATAAAAAATTTAAAGTTTACCTTTCTTTTTATATTTTTACATGAACTTTTTTTTAACAAGAAAAATAATAAAATTTTAAGGAAATAGTGTATATTTTCAATTATTTGTTGCAGAGCTTAAATATAGATTATCATTCAATAATCATTTTTAATTAAAAAAATGATAAATCTTAACATTTATGTTAGAAGTTGTTTATTTTGATAGTTAATAAAAAATTAATATTTATAATAGAAAATTAGAAAAAGTTTTCAATAAATAATTATTAAATATCAATTCAGAAAATTAAAATTATAAATATAATATTTGAATATAATTTAGTCTAACGGCATGCGATTATGAAATGAAAATTTGATGATTACAAATGCAACTTTCTTAAAATTATTCAAATGTTTTTATTATAATATATGTATTAACATTTTTAGAATTTTAATTTGTATGGTATAAGCTATATAATTATTTAATCATTAACAGAAGCCAGAAAAAAATGATATATATGCATATGTATATTTATAGATGTCTATTTATAATGTTTAAATTTATGCAGACACAAAATGACCAACTACAGATTATTAAAAATGCATAATAATATTTCTTTGTAAATATAATAAAAAAACTTTTTGTTTATTGATCATATTTTGTACGAATATACTTTTTATATTCTTAAAATTTCACGTAAAAATTATAAGTATTATATTTTGGATTTATATTATTAATAATTTATTTTTGTAATCCACACATTACTTTTATGATATGGTAATAAAATAATGATGTTTGTTAATTATAACTACAGAAATAAATATATAAATAAATTAAATTATATAAAAAAATAAAAAGAAATAAATAAATAAATTCTAATAAGTGAATTAACGGTATCAATTTTTTATTTTTTTTTTTAATTTTTTAAATTAATGTTTACATTTTTATAATAATAATACCAATTAAAATTTACAATATAATAATAGAGAGAACTGTAAACTCTAATTATATTTTTATATTGATTATCTTAAGCAGGCATGAAAAAACTGATTACATAATGCAACACTAATAACTTATAAATGTTTAACGAAAATGAGTATTATTTTTACGTAAATACCTATTTATAGAAAAAGTAAAAGTCTTCGTTAGAAAATTAAGGGTCGTTATTAAAGGGTTACTTAATGTTTGAATATCATTTCGCAATGGTATTTAAGGTGTAAAATAAAATAATTATGGAGACTTATACCATTAAAATACTAAGTGGCTTCAATCAAATTAAAAAGGCATTAATCACTATTTAATCATATCCTTTTGCGTATGGTAGTTAGACAAAGCGTTATCTAATCGTAAAATGTATCGCTTGCTGTTACACGCGATTTTCGGTTAAAAATATCTCCGTATTGTTTATTAGCTGAGTTAAAAATGTTGGGCAACGCAAGAAGAACAGCTGTAAATAAAATATCCTTATAGATTTCTAAGATAAGTGAGTGAATGTTCCCTGAGTTTCTTGGATGAAATTCTTCCATATAAAATAGGCATAAACACGAATAGTGATAAACCGAGCGGGTATTGCAGGTCATCGAGCACGAATGCCGCTACCATCGCATTGCGATGCTCCAATTTGAAGGTGTTATGGCGTTACGGGATAAGTCCAAGGTCTCGAGAAGAAGGGAAAGGCCTATTTCGCATCGCACAAATGGCAGATGCTGTGTCGACCGTTCCTATGCATCCCGCGTAAGGAAAGGAGCGAAAATAGTTAAGCGCAGAATTGTCGAGTCGGTTGCAACAGTCCTACCGTCTCTCTCTCTCTCTCTCTCTCGCTCTATCAATTTGCAAAAATACGGGTTTAGTATTGCCTACTTGAACATTGCGCTTTTTGCGGAGATTCTTCATAATTGTTGCCTTCTTTTCAACTAAAATTCTGAAGTTTTGAGGAAAACTTTGGAGGTGATCTCATTGCATTTTAAAATGAAGTGAAATCATGGATAAAGAGAAGTGAGACTCACCGTGCTTGCTTCTGAAGCATTATTACGCTTGAAAATTTGTATCTATTTGTTAAAAAAAAAAAAAATGAATCTTTTATTTTGTACCTTAATTATTTGCGTTTACAGATTTAAAAGAAATTATTAAAAATTTACGTATAATTGCAAATTCCTTAACTTAAACTAGATTGTAATAATATGAACCTACACAAGTAATATTGTTGATTCTTAAAAAATTATGTTAAATTTCTATGATGCGATTAATAAAATAAAAAATTTCAAGTTAATTAATTAGGAATAATGAATATAATTTATATTTAAATTCTAAGCCATAATAATATAAGAAATCTGAGTCTATGTTATATTGATAATTTATTTTGAATTAACAATGTAACCATAATTATTAAATTAGGGAATGAAGACTACCATTAATTTTATTTCAATAAACCTAAATTAGATAAATTGAATCTTCGAGGGATATTCATGAAGCTGAATATAGCTGTACATGCGCCAGCAAATTTCGTAAACTACATCGATTTGTCAAGATAGAGGTTCGAACGAGTTTTATCAAAGCCTTTTGTTATAAGCTAATTTTCAACTTGTGCAATTAAATTAGTGATCTATATTAATATATATTTTAATATATTTTTTAATATAGTTTAATATATTATTTGTGTTTATTACAGTAGCATTAAAGTATTTGGAAGATCTAAACTAATAGTTAGTTGGTAATTCTTTGAAAATAATCGAAACACTTATTCAGATTTTTCAATTTAATTGTATAGATAAATTTTAGTTCAATTGGTATTTCTAGCGATAGCTGTTTAAATTATATAGAAGGAAATCATTGAATAGTTGTAATGGATTAAATTCGTTTGACAAATTTGTTATACTTTTACTAAATTTTTGTTAAATGAAAAATATTATACTTGCAATAATATATGTATTAAATTTTCTATTGTATAACTAAAGAAAGTTTTATTATATAAAATAATAATAATAATAATAATAATAATAATAATAATAATAATAATAATAAAAATATACAACAGAATTTTTTTTATTTATATTTAAATGTCTTGTTAAATTTTTATAAGTTGAAATTTTATAAGTTCCTTTATTTATTTATTCCAAGATAATTGCTATATACTCTTAACAGAATATTTAATCAAAACTTCTACGTTAGTTGATTCATAATAAAATAAAATAAATATTTCAATAATACAAGCAATTAAAATACTTTGTTATTTTTAAATTATTAATATTGCGTGGTTATTGTTTCATAATTTATGTATCATCATTACTTTCAATTTCAAACAGAAAAGATTTAACATGGTTCATCCATGAAGTATCGAGGTTTTTTTTTCATTTTGCGACTATTGGTCGTAGAAATTTGGGAGGGATCTTAAAATGTTGACAAACTCTTTCTTCGTTTATCCCTTTTTTTTGTCTTTTCGATAATTAGATGCGGCAGGATTTTACTTCGCGCGAAGGGGTTTTTCAGTTTTTTGACACAGCACAATGGAGCGACTACTGGAACAGCGTGACGCGGTAAAGTTTTGTTTGCAATTAAAAAAAAAACAGTGTGGAAACGTATAAAATGTTGCAAAAATGTATTGATACAGGAGGAAATTATTTTGAAGAATTTAAAATTTTTGTTTCACACTGTTTATGAGCCCACCAATAAATCATCTTTAAAAAAAAGGTAATAATTTTTTTTTTTAATTTTTGAACAAAACATTCTCGCGTAGTGGTTTTCCACTAAACGCTTCAGCGTGCCGTGTCAAAAATTTGAAAAATAACCATCGTGCGAAGTAAAATCCTGCCGCATCTAATTATCGAAAAGACAAAAAAAAAAGGGACAAATGAGGAAAGAGTTTGTCAACATTTTAAGACCCCTCCCAAATTTCTACGACCAATAGTCGCAAAATGAAAAAAAAAACTCGATACTTCATGGATGAACCATGTATAGTATCTTATAAATTTGTATGAAATTAATTGATACAAATTATTCGGGTTAATGAAAATATAAATTTCACCAACTAGTTTATTACTCAAATTAAGATTCATGGACTGATAAATTTTCAACAATTTTTTTTGTAATATCAAAAATATTAGTTTTCTAAATTATTGATAAATAATTAAAATTACGGCAAATATTATAAACGAATATTTTATTTTATTCAGTCTGCTAAATCTTGTATATTTATAAACAAACTGAATTTCAATTTATTAAGCATCGATTGTGGCATTAAATTGTAAGAACAAAAAGTAAAAGTTTGATGAAATCCTGAAACAAGTTTGATACATTCACCCCTTTGAAGAAGAATCTACGTAATAAAAAGTTCATTTACATCAGGATATTGGTTGTGTAAATAATGAAGCAATAAATATTAAATATTTGTTAATGCACGCCTATAAATTATATCTTAATATTATTCTTCATAAATCCATGAAATATAGTGTATAAAAAGAAACGACTATACGAGCATTATTGGTGATAATAAAAAAGTGTATCGGCAGGATCTCGATGAACACGAAAGAAATAAAGATCGGCTCATAAAATGAAAATCAAGTATGCAGGCATCTAATACAGAGCAAGGAGGAAAGGAAACTCAATAGTCCAATCGAAAAATCGCACATAGCAATGAGGACCCGCGACTCGGAAGGGTAATATCGTTGCGACAGGAGGCGAAAATCAAGATAACGCGTGGGGGAAAAGGAGAAAAAAAATAATGAATAATATTATCTTGTTGGGTGGTGGGGGAGGGGCCCAGCCTGGTGTGAAATATGAGTTAAACGATCGTTAAATCGATGCGGTCACGGTTTGAGGGTCGAGGAAGCGGGAGGAATATCGCACTCCGGATCTATGCTCTTGCATGGGTGGGAGATTACGATAGGAGGTGGGTCACTAATCCCATGGACCGGACAAATTAGACTAGCTGGTTTTACGCAAGGACGAGCGATTGCATCACATCCGTCGTTAGGAATAGCGACAGATTTTCGGGAATATTATGTGATCAGGTTCAGTTCTGAATCCTTATGTCACATAGCGAATCGATCAATTACCAACAAAAATTTATTGATTTGAAAAGGGCTTTTGAATTCATCAAAATAATTTAATATTATATTATTACAAAGAAAAGGACACTAGGCAAACGCTCTTTGAGCACATAACTCAGAACATTCAGCAGTGGAACAAAGTTGCAGCATTTACAAGATTAGAATGAGTAGATTAAAACATTTCACTTAATACTCTTGTAAATTAAGATTCATAATTACCTGCTTTCCTTAATAGGTTAGGATTAGAATACAAGATACATTCGTTCAACATAAGCATTGCGTATGCAACTCACTTCAAGCTCTGAAATTTTATGAACTTTGAAAACGGTTTACTCAACAGTATTAAATACATGATTTAATGCTAAATATATTAAACATTGTTCTGAATTTTTAATAATATTGTTTATAGTGTCGTCATACTATGAATTATACCTTTTACTAGACACAATTATTATATATATATATGATATTATAGTTATTTTCATTTTATTTCATGAAAATAACTGTAATATCTATCTATACGAATTAAAAAAATATATTTTATAATTTATATAAGATAAAATTGATATGTTTTAGAGTAAATATGTTAATTACAAGAATATTTTAAATTATATTCCTTAATAATAAATCAATTGATATAACATTATATTTCATTTAATATGTTAAAGAAATACTGTAGAACAAAAATTTAAAAAAATAATTCTAAGAAATATTCTAGTATAATATTAAAAATTAACATAATTTTGATTCCATAATATTTAAAATATTTATGTAATTTTAATAATGGTAACATCTTCACTTTTTTTAAAAAATTGCATTGTAACTAGAAAGAAAATAAAAGCAATTTCCAGATGCTTAAATTAAGACAATTATAAAATAATTAGTTAATTACTGAGAAAAATAAAATTACTTCTTTTTTTATTTTATATCGGTCAACTATTTTACAATTTATTCAACTACTATGGTGTCTCAATAATAATTATGACAGTACACAATATATGTTTTTCATGTTGCAGATGTACAACGATTACTTTAGTTTCAAGTGCAAATTTACAATTTATACAATATATTATAATTAGTAATACATAACAAAATAATATTTTCATAAAATATAATAATTATTTCAATATTCATATAATTATCTATATGTTAAATCTTTTTATGAATTTAATACTTCAGTAACAAAGTTATCTCAATTAGTTTTTATTTATGTAAACAATTTTTTAAATATATTAGTGTTATTTAATATATTATATTAATGAATATACCTAAAAAGAATGTAATTTTTAGGTAAATTTATTGATATTTCACTTTAATAATATTAATAGTACAATACGTGTACGTTGAAAATATAAAAAATAATACTGATTATTTTTGAATAAATTAAACTTTTTTAAAGGTACTTAAATGAAAATTATTATTATTATAATAAAAAATAAAATAATATTTTCATACATCATTAAATTATTTAATAGTTAATTATTTAATGAGAATATGGCGATAGAAAATAATGCTTGTTTGGATTCGTGTTAGTACATTCTAACAAGAATATATAACATAACAAAAACAAGTATTAAGAAATTGTGATGTATATGTTATATTTCCTGTATTTAAAGTAGTGTGTAAAAAAACATTTACATTGGTCTATTAAAAGTTATTAGACAAGGAAAATTACCACTTGAGATACTTTTATAATGATTAATAATAATGATATATAATAATAATTATTTATAATAAAATAGTTTTACATTAACTTAATCTATAGTATTTTATTATTTTTAATATTTGTAGCAATTAATAATAGACTTAAATATACATTATATAAATGCATTAACAATAATACATAATAATACAATCAATTGTTCTAATCATACAATTTTATCTCTTTGGTTATGACTTCATATTTAATGATATTCATGATATCATAACATTTTAAATCACATAAATATTTAAAAAAAATATTTAATAAAATGTATTATTATTTTAACTTTAAATTGACTTTTTGATTTTAATGATACGAATCAAGAAAACACTTAAATTTTCACTAACTTTATCAAAAACAATGTTATAATAGTAATACAATGCGTGTAGAACAAGAATAAATTCCAAGATATATGAAGACAGAGAGAGAGAGAGAGAGAGATCTGTGGTGGAAGAGAGTAATAGGAGAAAGGTTTAACACGTAACAGATATATGAGGATGAGCCAAGGCGTACCCACGCCTCTAATAAGTTGAGGGAAATGTAGGAAGTGATTTTAACGACCGCTAGAAGACTCTTCCGCGATATAATCCACGAAGGTACACGCATACTTGTGAGATAATACTGCAACACTTTTATCTGGCGCCTCATTTTTGCATTAAATTGACCTCGTATCAAAGCAATCAGAAGCTGCATATTTCAAGTTTTACCTTTTGACCAACTAATTTTTCACAAAATCTGCAATACAGATCCATACATTGAATCAATAAAATATTCGACTTTATTCCAAACAAAATGTTTTTTTTTGCTGTTTTTTTTTTCAATTCTTTGCTAAGTAAATATCACAAATTGTATTGCTAAAATAGTTTTAAACTTACTGTTAATATTATTTACGATAATTTAAAAATTTAATGAAAAATGTTTGAATACATTCTAATTTTTAATTATTAATTGACCTAATTATAGATTAATAATTTTTTATTTTCCTCGCATAAATTAGAACCAACAAAATAACAGTTACATATTATTAAGAAATTAATTTTTTCATGATAATTGATATTATTATTTTTTGATTATTAAATATTTTGAAAATAATTTTAATAAAATTTTAAATAATTACATAAAAAATGATTTGCTCCTAATATAATTCAATTAATTGATTCAAAACACATCACAAATTTTAGTGAATATTATTTTCCGTAAAAACATTAAAGTTTTTCTATTATTTTTGCAGTTTTTGTACAGTTATATAATTTTTATTAGTAACAGAAAATGTAAACGTATCGGGTATTTTCATCATTATTGACTATATATTAGACTCTTGATATTCATTGAAGCTTCAAAAATAAAAATTAAATAGTATTTTTTACCGTTATAATTGCAATTTCAAATATTTTTTCAATATTTTTTTTTGTATGTAATAATTTTTAATGTATATAATAATATTTTCTATTTATACTCAAGTGAGGTTTAAATATGTGTATTGAATAAATTTTTTTTGTTATTTACATTTTAAATTGAAGAAAACTTGTCTAGAAATTATTAAGAAAGCTACTGTTAAAATAACGACAGCTGTGTGATAATAATTGTAACTTTCGAAAAATGAATAATATAAATTGCAAAGAAAGAAACGATGCAAATAAATAGAGTCGACGAATGGTAAGAGTAAAGAATTGCGCGACGTGCTAAATTTTTGCTTGCGTGCGCGTGAATTTAAAGGAAGAAGAGGCAAACCAACAGAAGTAAGAGGAGTAGGACCCATTGCACGTCGATTCCATAATACCATTGCATCATGGAATATCCCATTGTCTTGCCAATCTGATGAACGCCACCGGAAACCCCGACACTTTTCCTCTTCTCACTATCTCTCTCTCCCCCCCCCTCTCTCTCTCTCTCTCAATCTCGGCATCCTTGTGCTCTTGCTCTGACTGTGAATATGGCGTGGATGTGTACTCTCAAGTCCAACACCGATAACATTAAATTTAGATACTCTTGAACACATTCGTACTTCAAACCTTCCACATATTATAATTTCTTTTTATTCAAGATTGAAGAAAAATTGTACAAAGTATCTATACGGACTTATTTCATTGTATATATGTTATAATAAACAATAATTAAAACATAGCATCTAAAATATGTAGAAGAAATGATACTATTACTGTGCATATTCATTTTTAAAGTACATTACAATAAGTATTATATATATATATATAATTTGTTTAAAATATACAAATAAATCAATTTAAGTAAATATAAAATATATTTAACGTATAAATAAAACAAAAATAAATATGTATTTAGTATAAATAAAAGAATAAACAAGCATTTTCAAATACAAGCTATAAAAAACCGAATGTCCATTATTGCATTTTTATCATTATTGAAAAATAATAGGCTTGTTATCAATATTCAATATACTTTATTTATATGTATTATATGCACAAACTAACCTTTTCTCTGCAGTGAACTGGTATAAAGCTGCCCACAATACCTGAAATTATGAACAGAATTCATTTTTAAAGCACTTAAATAAAACCTTTCATAGTGAAATGGATAGAAAACAGAATTAATTAATAAACACATTTTAATAATAATTTAAATATCGTTTAAATAAATGAATATTATTATAAATTTGATTAGAAAACTAATTTTGAATACATTTGTTTTAGTTCCATAAGATATGTAAATTAAAATCTATAGTATTCATACATGATATCATTATTTGATACGAATAGTCATGTATTCTAAATTTAAGCAGATTTCGAAATAAATATTTATTAAAAACATAAATTAAAAAATTTTAATTTATATTTTGATTTTCAATATTAAAAAAATAATTTTTCAAATAACAAAATAATTCATATCTTGAAGTTTAAAGATTTCTAGTAATATGTAGTATTTGAGTACGTATAATATATATCCTAATTTTAGAACTCGTTGAATAGTAGTTCGACTGTTTATAGATATAACCAATATTTACATATAAATTGTAAAGTTTCTAAATGATTGTCAAAAATCATGCTAAAGATTATATGAAAAATTATTCTAAAATTAAAAAATCTTTTTAAAATAAAGTATAAAAATGCATATTTGTATCATTTCTGAATTATTTATTTTATATTTATACCTAATTTATGTATTGATATAAATGATTGGTTTTTCATAGTAAAATGATGTAACCAATTTTAAAAATACTTAAAACTTTTTAATGATCACTACTAACGCTATAGTATAAAATACTTTACGTTATTTTTCTAAAATAAAAATTATAATTTAATACTTTAGTTTCTTTTAAAAAGATTGTTTTTTATAAGTTAATTATTATTATCAAGTATTTTTAAATATATCATATTAATTTTTGAAAAATTTAGTAATTAGTTAAAGTGCACAATTCGTTTTTCGATACATAACTGTATTGAATAGACTACCTCTGGCCAAATATTTTTGAGAATCACCTAACTAATTTATAAATTATATGAGAGTAGCAAATGGATTTAAAACATCAAAGACAAATCATCTTGATACAAAATAAAACATTACGGAATATAAAAGCGATAGATATATTCAAATTGAAACTTAAAATCAAAGAAACATTTGAAAAAATATTTTAATAGATAAAAAGGTAAAGAATATTTGAAAATTTAGGTAGTTCTAATTTATAATATATGAATTAGAAGAAATTTTACTCAATGAGCTTGTGAAAGTTTTTCACACTTGTAATTTACAAGATGAGAAAAAAAATTATTGCCACAAGTAAATAGAAAACTTTTCCTTACAGACTTCAACACGAATATTGTTTTAAAATATTTTTGAATAATCTTTTAACTTAAAAATATTTATATTATTTATGTACTAAACTTTTTAATATATATTTTTTAATAATTTTTATATGAAAGCGAGAACTGTTATAATATATATTTATATAATTTATAGTGTTTAAAAATTTATATTATTAAGTATAATATGTAATAAATATATTACATTTTTATTTTATAGAGTTTTAGTAATATTATGAAAAATGGAAAATCTATTAAAATTGATTAAAATCGTTTATGTATTTAATTATTTATTTCTAAAAACGCTTAGATTTGTATTATAATTCTAGAAATTCTTTAAAAAATATTATTAAATTTGGTTTATAGTGTAGGTAAAATAATTGTATTGCTCTCAAAAAATTTAAATATACTATTAATAATACATCTAAAGTAAGATTGACTATCGGAACAATTATATATATACGTATGATTTTTTTTTTAGCTTTAAATTTAAATAATAACTTTCCCAATTAAAATTTTAATTTTATTGAATTAAAATTGCTATTACTATGACTATTATTATTATTTTTATTTATTATTATTATATTTTTATTATTTATTAATTTTATTTATAATTTGTTATTATATTTATTAGTATAATCTTTATCATCGTTATTAATACTACTGTATATTAATATATATAGTATGATTAATATCTCTGAATTAAAATGAATTGAAAGAAAGCTAATTATAGAAAAAATCTAAATAAAAATTTAATAATAGTAAATAAAAATTGATAAGTGATTATATTTTAATTTATCAGCAGAAAGAATTTGATTTTCATAAAAGAGAAAAGTAATGGTAAACGTTAAGAAAAATAGAGAAAAGCATTCAGAAATTTATAATAACGCACACTCGAAGTAGTCATAAATCAATTGTCTTTTTGCATTCACAATTCTAGACCAAAAATATATTCTGATAAAAATATAAGATAAATGCATTTTTTAAAAAAAGGAATGATTGTATAGGCAGTGAAGTTCATGGAATTGGCAGATCGCAACTTTGTGTATGTATACGTCACTGCGTCTGACAATTCGTCATGCGCTTCTCCTTAGCCGTCGAATCGTGGATTTTTCAAAAATATATTATAAATATCTATAATTTTCTATATAACAAAAATTAATTCACTTTCATATGAATATTTTTACCTTAGGGGTAGGTAGTTCATTTTTCATCACATTAACCTTTTAATTTTAATTGTTATTGCTTTTGATTCATATTCTACTTTTTTCGTAAAAAGTTATCTTGTAACTCAGTAAATCAATCATTCGTATTGAATACTTCAATTAATAATATGAAAATCAATAATATCATAAATTTTTGTAAATATATCTGATTTAAATGAAATTTATATATTTTGTATGTCAGCTTTGAATTATTAATTTTTAACGTCATTGTATTTAAAGTAAACACACTTTATTTTACTTTTCAAAGTACAATAAATTTTATTACCTTTATTTCTTAATAAGATTTAACAATATTTAATTATACTTTATATTAAAATGAAACTTCATAATAATCTTTCTAGAAGGTAATTGTTACTTTAAATCCATGAACTACAGATTTCTTCCGGCTTCAATTTAATTATCCGTAATAAAAGTAGAACTTTTTGTAGGTATTTTATGTATTTTTCAATTAACGTTTACATAAAGAATGTAGAATACGGAAAGTTAAAATCATGAATAAATGAATAGATTTTTATTGTGAATGTTGCAAATATTAGTTATAAGTAATATTTATAAACATAATCAATTAAAATTAAATTGACAAATAAATGCAATAATTCTTTGTCAAATATCAACAAATTAAAATATTTAAAAATATTTTTTTTTTATTTTCATTGTTACTTAAAATTATATAGTTTTGTAAATTTAAATGTATAATTAATATAATTTAGCGTTTTAATTATTATTTATCAAAGTAATTGAACCTTTATTGTAATGTTTGAATTTATTGGTATTAAATTTATAGAGAAATCTAATTAATTGCAGTAAATTAAAATAAGCATGTTTTTTTATTATTATTAAAATTGTATTAATTGATTGTATTAATTGTTATAAATTAGTTATTATTATTTAGATGGTTTATTAAACTGCTAAAAATCATTTTACTATAAGAAATAATTTATTTATTTTACATGTACACTATATACCTTTGAAATTTTTTAATAAAATTTGTTATATCTCAAATAATTTAAGAGATAAAAATTATAATTAAATAAAAAATCTTGAAAGTTGAAAAAAATAAAATAATTCAAAATTTTCATTTTGGTTATATATGAAATTTGAAATAAAATTTTTAATTTATTACTCTAAAATCATTGTCATAATAAATATTAATGAGTATAATTATTTCAAATATTTAAAATTTATCTACAAACGCTTAAATATACCCACTTAAATATACCAATCTACACGGGAAATATGATTTATTTTCGATTTGATACTTGACTTCAGCATATCTGAGTGAGTGTTTTAGATGGAAATCTCAAATGAATAGAAAAGCGTAGCGTTATAGATCTCGTTTACACACGTCACATAAAATTCCTGAATTCATAAAGTTTGTGCAGAGCGAACACTTTCTAAATATACGAAATTAGCGTGTAACAAGCAGCACTTCTGCTTCAAAGGAAATGCACCAAACGCAAGTACTTTGATGCTTATCGAGATTCATCTCTTCGCTCGAGAATTCATATCTATCGACCGCTAGTCATTATATCGCAATTTAGATCAGGAGGAATGGACCAGAATTATTGGGAATCTGTATTACTTCAAAAATGCTCATTCTACTCTTGATATATGTATGTATGAATCAATGCAGGTTTATGCATTGTGGGTATTAGTGAGATTCTGGATATAAGGATGTTGTAATTTTGTTCTTCGGGCTTTTTTTCAATCTGTAATAGCTTCAATTTTTTTTTCTTTTTTCTTTTCATTTTTTTTTTTTTTTTTTTTTTTTTTTTTTTTTTTTTTTTTTGTTATAAATTGATCATAATAATGCATGAGTTTTTTTAGTACGCACAAATTCATTCATCTATAATATGTTTACGATCTTTAGAGTTTATTGGTGTGTAATCTTCCAACGTTAAATAGATGGCGTAATTATTCCGTAAGCTAAACAAGTCACTGTTGATTGGAATATTGATTTAGGATGCAATTTTCATATAATACTTACTAACAATCATGTAATTAATTAATAATATCAGCTTTTTAATTTATTAACATATTTATGTAGAAATAGATAGTTACAATTTTATTTAATTATGTAAGTATATTGTAAATTCATGTATTTTTGAAAAATTTTATTGGCTGAATGAAATTTTTTTATGTGCTACGCATGTTATTAGTACTAATTAATTTTATATATAGTTAATAAACACGAATGATTAATTCATAATATAGAGATAAAATTTTCTTTTTTAATATCTTAATAATTATTTTAGATGAGCTTTTAAAAATTGAATAATAAAAAAACATATTTAAAATGTTAGGAAATAATGAAAAGTAATCTAATAAATACATACCGTCAAGATAATCCAATGTAATAAATTCAATCTAATTTTATTTTTCTTAATAGGGTAAAATTGATAATGTGTAAATGTGTCTAAAACAGTTATACTCTAAGAATGAAGAATCTAAAAAGTTTAATCTTTGAAAGTTCAGGAATAATTTGTAAATGTAAATATAAATACTAAACTAAGAAATAGTAGTAATTATCTTACTGCATATTAAAAATTTATACTACTTAATTACCTTTGTGTCTTATAAAAATTTTTTATTGGTTCTAGCAACATTTTTGTAAATCAAATTAATTGCTATCTAAATCAATTAGCATTAATTTACCCATTATCTGAGTTACCTCCCTCCACCCTTCATTATTCTACCAATAAACTAATGTATGTATAAATCTAGTATCATATATACGTAATGTGCACCGGAATGAATACAGTAACTCAATTGAGATGAATGATGTGCGAACTCGATTAGGATGTATTTCGGTCTTGTGAGAAGTATACAAGACAAGTGCAAACTTAAGGCGTGTTCTAGTATTCATTACTCATTCCATATATCTGCTTGTGTACGTTTGATTTAGGAGAAAAGGAAGTTCTTGTAAAGGTTTGTTGTATTTACACAAGTACAGTGAATAATTCTTTAATTTTTATCTAGATTATGGCATAGTCATGTATAAATGAAATCGAATGAAACTGTTTTATATTAAATAGATTAGTAGTAAATACATTTTTTTTTAAATTGCATTAGATTCATTATATATGAAAAGAATATTTTATCAATAATTGAAAAATTTATAATATTCTTACAATATTAAGAAATTTTTTAGATAATTTTGCAGTAAATATGAATATATTTTATCGAATTGAAATATTTTCACCTGATATAATTTAGAGGCATTAAATATGAAATATTAAAATGAGATATGACATACTCTAATTTTTTTCCGATCTTGATAGGCGCATATACTTAATACTCATGTTAGGTATAAGTTTACATATAAATAGCATTCGACCCAATTCCACGCCTTGCGATTTTAAATCTGTAGCAATTGTATAGACAAACTTCATCCAATACACAAAGGAATGAGATCTATACTATAATTTTACGAGACTAATGATATTTTATGTACAATAACGTTTAAATAATATTCTCATACTAATAATAAATTAAAATATGTACATCTAAAAAAGTACAAGTGTATTTTCAGACAAACTAAATAAAACCATAAAGATATTGAAAATAAATAAAAATTATTTTATAAACTATATCGAAATTAGTATATGTAAAACAAATAAATAACCAAAGCAGTACAATGCATATATGAGTAAAAAGTATTGATGCATTTCTAAAAAATTAATAAAAATAATGTGTTTTAACATTGTAGTAATATTACTTTTACTATCAGAATTAAAATATTAAAAAGAATATTTAAAAAAATTCTTTTTTTTTCTTGTTACTACTAGTCATAAAAACTTGCTTATTAAATAAATTTAATTGCTATTTAAAAAAAAAACTGTGAAATATAAAATGCTTTTAATATCAAATAATTTTAAAATTAAAAAATTATGTTTCAAATATTTGAATTTCAAAATTAATATTTGATTTATAGTTTCCATGTATAAATTATAATAATATCTATAACTTTATGCTTTAACATCCCCGAATTTGTGAATATGCTCATTTATGTATCAGTTTCTGCAATTAAAATTAATATTCATAGGAGTAGGATAGTGAAACTAGCTTTTAATATAATTGCATGAAAAAATAATTTTATTCAATAATTTACGATTAAAATAAATTTAACAATATTTTAAATAAATTTACTTATATTTACTTTTAAAACTAGATTTTTCATATATAATTTTTTGAATCAATTAATATTAATTTTTTTTTAATAAAAATTGTTAACATAAATGTATCAGTATTATAAAATACAAAATTATTAAAGTTTTGAATTATACTAAAGATAATTAGAATTATTATTTCCACATGGCAGGATTAATCAAATTTTTATATACTTTAAATCATGCAACATAATTCACCTTAAATATATAAAATAATAATATGCAATTAAATAATAACCCGATGAATTTGGATGCAAGTAATTACTGTTATGTGTAATCATTTGACCTATATTTCTGTTTAAACTTTTCATTTTGTTTTAATATTTAAAATTAATTTAATATATAAAGTTCAAATGTGTAATTATAGATTAATGAATTATGAGAAAAATTTTAATTAAAGTAATTAATTTAATTTAAAATGAAATAAATTTGTTCGAAAAATATTGTAACACACGAATGTTGCATTTTTTGTATTTAATACTTAAACTTTTACGAGAACTTTCTTCCCATTTATATTTGATTTTAAAAATCTAAAATCGTTAATAAGAATAATTAGAACAATCAAATTTTACAAAAACTAAAATTCTTGTTACAATCTATGATCTGTGTCTAAATTTAGAAAGCAAGTTGTTTCAGTAAATAATTTGAATTTAAATTCAGACATTATTCTTAAACAATATTTATTATGATCTTTTATGGTCATATATCCAGAATTATTTTTATAGTCCTAATAATATTCTTCTAGAAGTAATAAAATTATTGAATTTTAAAAACATTTTTTCATAAGAATTTTTTAATTTCATAGTATTAATATTATATAAATATATTTGATTGAATAAACAATTAAATATTTTGTAAGGCAATATATAAAAAAAATATCAATATAGAAGTTGTATAAAATAAGATATAACTAATTAACATATGTACACGTAGGTAGTAGGATGGTGAAACTACAATTAAATTGAATGGAAGAGACGTGGAATAATTCAAAGTATAAAAAAGCCTGTCCTTAACATTCGAATAGTATGTATCAGATATTTGAAGGAATTTTAAATTCTTGGTAAAATTGTATTTGTTGTATCAAAGATTTAACAAAATTATTACGAAATGGGAAATTGATGATCATTCTATCGGCTCTAAAAAATATATACCAACGAAGTAACGGCGCGTGAAAGTGAATCAAGAATAATAATTATTGCGTGGTAGATTTAAGAAGCTGTGATCGCGTCTCGAGGCAATTTTTAAGAAATCTATGTTGAATATCCAAAATCTAGTATCATTGTACTATTAAAAATGTAGATTATAAATGGTAATTAGAAGATACTCCTGAGAATTGATAAATATTAAAGATTGGCGCATTTAGGCCAATCATAAATGGATCTGATAAATTCATATAAATTTAAAAAATTTTGGATGCTTGTTATTTTATAAAAAATATGTATTTTAAAAATACAAATATAAACATATATAATGTAACTGTAAATATTTAATTTAAAATAATTGAAGCACTATTGATTTGGTTTTCAATTTTATAATTGAAGAATTGTATTTTATAAAATTATTCATTGATGAAATGAAATACTTTTACGAAGTTTGAACTAAAAAACTAATAGTGCATCATAAGAATATTAATGTTAAAGAAAATGCATGAAGAAGTTGATAAATTAATGGTAGCAACAGCTTTCGTATTAAACATTACAAATCTACCTCGATAATGGTAAAACTAACGCTCAACATTTAAGTTGCTCATCGAGATATGTAATACATGTATGCTTTCATAGATACACGATATAACATTCATCATAAAATAAAAAGTGTTGCTTGAGCATGAAACTCTTGATTGCTGGGATCGACCTCGAGAGATCGCAGTACGAAATGGCTTGGAGCGAATAAAAATGGCATTAAAAGAGAGAGAGAGAGAGAGAGAGAGAGAGGTTGGGTAGAGAATCGACGTGGAATCACCGCGTATTGTCCGTCGAAATCGCTCACCTGCACGCGGCGGCGAAGAGTGACCTATCCTAAGGTCATGAAACCCGGGTAGAACGAGTCTTGGGTACTGGTGTTCATCACCCTCGGTGCCGAGGAGAAAGAGAGCGCGAGTGCGGGGACCGTTACCCGAGCGGCTGCTGCGCGAGGTCACGAGTCTTGTCCCGGGGCGACGCGATGCGCTCGATCGACGGCCTCCTCGATCCTTGACTTTTGGCGAGACCCGGGGGAAGGGGGATTTACTTTGCATTCATTCCGCGATCTTGCGCTCTCACTGGGGTTCCTCTGCAACCGACTCAGACGGAAATGGAAAGTGCACGTTTGTACTTTTATTGTATCTGGAGCTCTCTCGTATCTCCTTGGCCAGGCACCATGTGCTCCTCGAGATTAAGACATTATTTACTTAATACATTGTTACGAATATTATTTTAATTAATTTATACTGGATTAGTATCTTTGGCCTTGCTCGCTACCGTCAACTCGTAATAACTTTGTAGTTTTCGATAAAATTCATTTATTCCTCTACCATTTGAGATAGCTAAACTTTGCATGTGTCTCTAGCTCTTTACAAGCAGCATTTAGCGAAATAATTGGATATTTACGTTTTTTTAAGAGTCATCTTTTACACGATAACATTTTTCAAATTTAATGATGGACAATAGATTCAAGTAACAATTTAAACTTAATAAACTACAATTATTTTTCGCTTTTTGTAGGATTTCAGTGACTTTTCAATTTTATCTCACATTTTAATCTCAAATTTGTACATCTAAATTTTTTTCTTACATCATAAAAATTCAGCATTTCTATTCAACGCAATTCAGAATATTTATGGTAAATACATTGCATTTTCCAAATCATAGGTACAAAAAATGTAAAAATAATGACTATTAAATATATAATTCAGTAAATAAATTTTACCATGAATACATGAAAATAATATCATGAAAAATGATAATACATGTTATGAAAATATATACATTTTTCATATGAACAAGCTTCTGTAAATAATACAAAAATTAATAATTTATATTATTCGTAATACAAAAAAATACTATTAACCATTATATAAAGAATGCACAGATTTGTGTTAACATAATAAAATTACCTAAATGAACAAACGAAAACAATTCCCTGTCAGTGAATAATTTAAAAGTTTTTGAGATCATGATTTAAACAAAAAAGAAATTGTGAAAGTGGTTTAACCTATTACACTAATTCTATGAAACGAAATAACTGGGATTTGAAGATGATGAGAATGACGATGGTTGGAATAATCTAGTGAGAGAAGATGATGACAGGGCATACTTTCAGATTGTTGTAATCGTGCTATTATTAATTCTATTCACTTTTACTTATAGTTTTATTCTATGGAAAATAACTATCGTATGATCCTCTCATAATTTCAATTCTTATTTACAAATCGATTATTTATGTACATAGAAAGTATTACACAGTACATTTTAAATTTAAAAAAATTGAATTGTCATTTAAAATATTTAAACCAAGTTAAACCATTTTTGACATTAAATATATATGTTAAAATTTAATTAGATGTTACTATTAGTTGGTGCAGTAATTATTACAATTTAACACTTAGAGTAATTACTCATAAATATTATTTCTATGTATGAAATACTAAAAAAAGATAATCACTACATAGGAGTTTAAAATCAAAATGAAATGAAATCTCATAATTCTTTTACGAATTATCGTTTATTTATATACATCTACAATAAAATTGTACTAGAATAATATCGGAATATTATATTTTCATTTCGCTGTTAATTAGCTTTTTCTATATTTAATTTACTTAATTAAAATTACTATTGCTAAATAAGTTAACCTTGTAATAATATCACACTTTTTTATACTTCTTATATATTATTCAAGTACTTACTGAATTATCATTTATTTATTATAGAATAAATAATTTACCATTTATTTCTTAGTTTTAGTTTCAAATGAAAGGTGAAAAGATAAACATTAATCATCAACCCATTAATATTAATACATAATTCGTGAGTAATATATTATGAAATTGATGATACAGGTGGTTATATTTATAGTGGAACTCCGATTACTTGATAAATTACAAAAACATTTTGAATACAGCTATTTATTAAAAATGAATAGAAATCACGTCTGTGAACGGCATATTAATTTTATTTTGTTAGTTATTATTTTTTATTGTTTTATGTGTACAATAATAATCAGAGCACCAATGTCATAAACGCATTTTAAATATATTTTAAACTAAGACTGACACGTTTTTCATGAATTTCCTATTATTTAGATTTGAAGATTCATATCATTTAAATTTAATATACATTTGCTATAATGACGAACAATTAATTTAACGCTTAACCTAAGTGAGTGGAAAAAGCTTCTAATTAAAAAAAAAATTTTTCTAACATATGCTAAACATATTCAGAAAAATTCTATTATATGACAACTAATATACTTCATTTAACAGTTCTTACATTCACTCCTGAGATAAGTCCTATCTGCATATTATAGTCCTATCTGAATCATTATAATAATCAATGAATTTCTCGAAAAATTCCTCTACCTTCTTTTCCTCATAAAGTTTTTCTTTTCAAATATTTACTACACTCGGTAGATGTGCAATGCTTCCTAATTTACACTTCGCTTACGAAAGATGCATTGCAGGTCCATCCTTGTTTCCAAACTGACTCGCATTCTCTCAAAAGGATACAAGTTTGTTTTTCATGCTTTCAGTATCGTTGATTTAAACAACTTTTAACTGCCAATATAACCAACTAATTGTGTAGCAATAAATTCTCGCAGTAGCAATAAATTCTCCCGCATTTGTTTTTAACGTAAAAAATATTATTTGTATCGTCTATTTCTTATAATTGTAAATATTTAAAAAGATTGTTTTAAATATATATCTATAATGATTAGGTTCATTAAATTTGTAAATACATTTAATTATAAATGTTTAAAAAAAATTATTAACAATAGTTATAATTACAATTTCATTTCTACAATACCTTGAATTATTTAAAAATTACGAAACCAAAAGATATGTTTGTTTACTTGATTAAAATTTATCTCACAAATATGTAGTATATATTTAAAACATATAATTAATACAAGTATTAAAATGTGTGATGGCAAAATACATTTGAAATTTCTGTCAATCAAAGCAATAATTCCATCGTCATTATTTATTTAATTATAATCTAAAAAGTAAATTTTAATGTTGCCATACATCATAAATGTTTAATCGGTGTTCTCGATAAAAACATTTTCATAGCCTTGAATATTCAAGAAGACATTGCGCTGATTTAACACGTTGCACCTTTAAAACAATAAAAATATGTAAAATAATTTTTCTTTGATAACATTACAACTTGAAATGTTTTCAAATAACTTGAAATATTTTACTATCTCACCCGTCATCTCCGCATATAAAATGTAGTCATGATTATCTCCATCTTCTCGATACATACGTAACGTTGACATGCGCTACTTAATTAACTAGGCAGAACAACAACTGTACGAGCATTGTTACAGCAAGAGCAAGAAAGAGGGTTGACCATCGCTAAACTGATTTATTCATTTATCCTCTGATCGCACGTAGAAATTTAAAGGCGAGCCGCGACCTACTGAAAAGTATCCCTTTCGAGCGCGCGCTGCAATTATAAATAAGCATGCCTTCTCTCCTTCAACTCTGTATACTCAAAGAAGAACAGAAAAATCCTGCAATATCCTTCCATCTGTACATGCACTTTTCCTGTTCTATCTACACGAAAGCGAGAAAAAAATTAAATAAAAGACCGATTGTTTCCGCCTCGCTGTTTATTAAAAGTAGAAGGAACTTGCGCGAATGCGTAGGATCGATCGGTGGATAAGCCACCGATCGTAAATGCAAATGCAAATTGTATGGAGAACTGTCGATCGAGGCATTATTTTTTCTTGTTCCATTTTTCTTCAGGTTTTACATTATGAATAAAAGTATAATACCGATCACCATAAAAACTATGCAGGAGATTGTAAAGAAATGTAAAAAATTTTTACATTTTATATTTTTAATTCAGGAGAAGAATGTACTTTATACTTTTATTACTTTTTTTTATCATTTTAAACTGAAATTGCCCATTACAGTACAGTATTATTCATATTATTTTACATTTAAAAAATTCAAATTTTAAATTTTATAATTTTTTTAATTTAGATGTTAGTGTTAATAAATAAAATGCAGCAGAATTTCATTTATACAATCGGGCATGTTAATCAAAAAGAAAATTTTTTGCTTCTATGTAATTAAATTAGCGAGTGTAACTTTATGAATGATATTTTAAAAATGAAGGAATATTTTTTTTTAAGATGAATAAATTCTATATAGAAAATTCTGTAAAAATACTAAAGATAGTAAAAGCTCTAGAAAATAGATCATATATACGTATCACATAATTTTTTACCGATTATTGCTATGAATTTTATTAATTTTAAAAAATGTGAAATAAACAATTTATTTAACATTAAATTCAAACAAATATTTTTGAACTAATACTTTGAACGAATAAGAAGGCTTTTTTTATCTAGATAAAGAAAAGTTACTTGTAAATTAAGTTTCATAACATTACAGGTATGCTGTTAACAGATATTGTTGTGTGCAGTTCGAGATATACCTATATCTTGATTAACCTATTCCTTTACTCAAAAAATCCTATATTAAATATTTTCTAGAAAACTTTGAAGGTGATATTTAATATTTTATGGTAGTTTACAGATCTGAGAAAATAGCACAATTATCTATTGCATTAGCGCTTCTTTGTTGAATGAAATCAACTAATATTATATGATAGACCGTTTATTTAAATGTAAAGAAACTAATCATGTTCCAATATATAATTTTCAATATTAATTATATAGAAGATGAGAGAACATTAGAAAAAAATTAAAAAAATTTTCTCATAAAAATATTATTATTTATATATTTACATTTAATATTTTCTGATAGCTGATTGAAAATATAAATGAATAAAGATTCAATTAAATTAGGACATTATAAGTTTTATACACATATACATATATACCATGTGTGATATTTAACTGCAAATTTATTTTTTTATTGTATAAAATAATTAACTTGATATATCATGTAATTAAAGGAATAAAGGAAATAATACATCCAAGATTGCAAGTTTATTCTCGTGAGTTAAACTTAGAATTAGATTAACAATTGCTAAACTAGAGATACAACGCTTGAAACTTGCAATTTCATTTGCACAAATGAACACGAGATTCTTAGTTCGTTTAATGTGCTTTCCACATTAAAGGGTAAAAACAAATAAAAAGAAACGCAAAGACGAAAAATAGACCAGTTAAATTGCACTGACTATACTTTCGTAGCCAACCAATTAAGAGAAAGAGATTAAAAAAAATTCAATTTGGATCTGAAAGCAGGGAATAGAAAGGGGGAGATGAATAAAAGAGAGTTTTCACTCAAGTTTTGCCCATTACTTAAAACAAACAATCACTCGTAACCGTTAAAAAAAAGTTAGGCGCTCACGAAAAGCTGTTTTTGCGGGAGAAAAATAGTGCAAAGTTACAGTTGATGAATGACTATAATCTGCAAAATTCTTAGCGATGCTCGTTTACGAATATAACGAAACTTGGGCCAGGAAATTCTCGTAGCAAAGGTTGTTTTCTCGCTTCTTAATCGGTGATATGAGTTGAAGCGCTAATTAAATAATAATCTCAGTAGCCATTAGAGAATTTTGCGAGCGAACGATTCTATCTACCATGGGCTAGAAACTAATATAAACTCTAACTTGTGAAAAAAACAACTTTTTTAAAAACATTCGCAGTCTTAACATTCTTAATATAATTTAAAACCTATAAATTAATTATTTTTTTAATAAACAATTATAATATTATTTAAATTTAAATGTAATAAATGAATTTAAATTAGGATTGTGATAGAGTGAAAAGTATTACAAGAATTTTATGAAAATTTTGTTTCGATTAATAATGTTTTAGCCAAATAATTTTAATTACTTTATAAGTTAATAAAACAAAATATCAATAATGTATTTATAATAGTATCTGTAAATAAATGAATATTTAATATTTATTAGATTCGACATATTTAAATGTTTTTTACGAGTAATATTAATACAAATTTGTAATTATAGAAATAAAATTTTGTATGTTTTAGAAATACTTTTTTCAATAAAACTAATTTACAAATACTTGTTGTAAAAATATTTTATTACTAACTTACATATTAATACAATTACTAGTTTATAGATTCAAAAGGCTAAAATGGAAAAAATTGTTAAGCCTTCATCAAATGGGAATTACATTTGTTAAACCCATGACTCTCATATCATATATTTTTTATGTGCAAAGCCCAACCAAAGCAATTACATAGGGTTGTTGTTAATTTCAGAATGGGAAGGAAAGAGAGAAAGCAAACAGATCTAATTTTAATATTTCCAAATTATTTTGCCATTAAAATATCAAGGACTTCTTCGTCTTTTTCTTAGTCATCAGTATTTTATTGTTACGATAAATGAAGTATCAATGTCGCGCCCAAAAATGAAATCCAGAGTACACCTGTGGTGAAGTTTCCGGTCACTCCTCCATTTTTATATACAGCTTATAGCCTTGAAATTGTCAATCAATCATTTCGGTTCTTATTATGAATTATTATAAAATGACTACTATTGATCAATCGATAACGAAAAACTTTGGTCTACTGATTAGAGCTCATGCATATATAGCTGACCTTCCATAATTTTCTTGTAAAAATACATTTGTGCTTGTGCATAATTTTATGGGATTTTGAAAACAGCCGAATCAAATAATTAAAAAAAAAAAAAAAATATGTAATATAGATAATACAAAACTTATTTTATTATTTTTTATGGATCAGTATGCAATCAGTTAACTATACATTATAGCTGACACCATTTAACACTATTTAAATCTTAGAGTTCACAACTAATTGACAAATAGTACTAGATTGTTTTGCTATGAAAGAAGTTGTTAAATGGTTAGAGGTTATAGTCTGTAATTATCTATTCAATAATAATTTGTGTTTATTTTTAAAATCTTTATGTTTTCAATATTTGCACCTTAATTATTGTTATAAAAATTATATTATAAATGAAAAAACGTGAAAAATTTTTGTAACTTTTTGTATCAAAATAAAAAAAAAAAACTAAAAATATTTCAATAAAAAGAGTACACTTTCATAATTTCTCAAATTTTAATTATTATTAATAATGTAATAAATAATTGAGTTCACAAATTATTTAATTATAAAAGAATGAACTATATATTTCAAATTATTATTTCTATATGATTTATATCTCATAATTAAATTATTATAATTTTATTGTTAAATTTTATTGATATATTATCAAAAGAAAACAAATTGTTGAAAATAAAATCTATTACTTACATAGAAGAAGGTAGAATTTGAATTTCATCGTCGCTATTGGGACGCCAGCGTGAAGCCTGAAATAAAAAATCGTCTTTTATTGTATGTCATAATATGGTATGATTAGTGATAAGAAAGTCATGTTACAAAATTTTCATATAAAATAAAATGTTTTATAACTTTGATGACACAGTATTTAATTTTATTTTAAGGAATAAATGAAAATTAATAGATAATATTCTGACCAGAAAATTAAAAATATTTTGTAGCAAGGTAATGATTTCTATTAATTTTACAAAATAATTTTTTTTTTATTATTAAACATTATTTTTAAAAAGAAATATTATAGAAAATAGATCATTATGTGCAATAGCATTATTAAAAAAATTGAATTCAATTTTGCCTAATATAATGAATGCTGAACAAATATGAACAAGGAGTTCTGTATTAATATTAATATAACGAATGGAAATGATTATATAAATTGTATAAATAATTAACTCCTGCAATGAAACAGTAATAATTATTTAAATAATAAATAGTTAAAATAAAAAAAATTATTTAATTATTATAACAAGACAATCTATTCGTGATACAAAAATAGTCTACAAGTTTTTTAGAGATCGATGTATAAGAAAACCTCATTCGCTAAAACAATTTTTTTTACTCACACAATCTTTTCTCAGTTCCTCATACATATAATGGTAATATAATAATTAAAAGGATAAAATTATGGACAAAAAAATTAATTTCTATTTATATGGGAAGATTTAATTGACCAGTTCAAATTAACCGTTCATTTATCATCAACATATATTAAGATTCATTTACCATATATTAAGATATAAAGTATTTTCCTTTTCAATTATTTAATTATTTGACTGTCTTCTCTGCAATCAGATTTACTTGTAACACTTAAATTTTCTCTATATAAATACATATTTGCTTAATTTAAAATCATTCTATTTTCTAACATTAAAGTCACTATAATACTGAACGCCCAAATTATTTTATTACAAATGTCAAATGCTTATAAGAAATAATTGTGTAATTAATTCATGGAACATGAAACTTAGTTAGCAGAGGTATGTAAAAGTTAATTTATATAATTAAACAGAATGTATTTAAATATATAAAACTCTGATATCAATAAAGGATAATGTTTTTTTATACCATAATCAATATTATATTTTAATTTCATATTTAAAATTTAATAAAAATCAGTATGTTTATAAGATACAAAATATCACTTTAAAAAGTTCTAAATGAGTACTACTGTTTGATACAATACTTAATTTTGATGTACATGGTCTGTCCCCGAAGTATCGAGTTTTTTTTTATTTTGCAAGAATTGGTCATAGTAACTTAGGAGGTGTCCTAAAATTCAGAGGAAGCCTTTTTCCATTTGTCCTTTTTTTTTTGTTTTTTCGATAATTTGAAGAGGGAGGATTTTACTTCGCACGAACGGTGTTTTTCGATTTTTTGATACGGTGCGCTGAAGCGATTAGTGTAAAAACGCTACGCGACAAAATTTTGTTTACAACTTAAAAAAAAAACAGTGAGGAAACTTTTAAAATGCTAAAAGAAGCTTTATAAAGATAATTGTGTATCAAAATCGCAACGTGGAAAATGGCACAGACCTTTTAAAGAGAATCGGGAAAAGATCATCGACGAGTATCGATCTGGACACCCAAAAAGCTTTCCAATCGCTACAAAGAGTTGCCGAGTGATAAAAATTTTAAATTCAGACAGTCGATTAACAATTAGAGCAATGGCAGAAAAACAGAACTTAACACGATCTATTGTGCACAATATAGTGCAAAAATATTTAGAAATTATGAAAAGTTTGGGTAAATATAAGCTGAGGAAATGCAGTCTGCTTTTGAGAGCTGGAAAACTCGTCTTCGTAAATGCGTTGATGTAGGAGGAAATTATTTGGAATAATTTAAAATTTTTATTTCAATCTGTTTATAAGATCAATAATAGATAATATTTCATTAAAAAAGGTAAGTGTTTTATTTTTTTTAGAATCTTTAAACACAACATTCTCGAGTAGCGTTTTTCCACTAATCGTTTCAGCACGCCGTGTTAAAAAATCGAAAAACACCCTTCGCACAAAGTAAAATCCTGCCTCTTCAACTCTATTTAAAAAACAAAAAACAAAAGGACAAATGGAAAAAGGCTTCCTCTGGATTTTAGGACACCTCCCAAGTTACTACGACCAATACTTGCAAATTAAAAAAAAAAACTCGATATTTCGGGGACAGGCCATGTATTATGCTTCTGCTTCTGCACATTATAGTCATTCTCAGTAATAAACTATGAAGATGCATTATGTCTTATCACAGTAATACAAAAATATTTGATTAATGATATACTAAATCTCTAATGCATAACAAATAACTTGTCGAAAATGTTGGCTATAGAAAAGAACAAGTATTAAATAACAACTCCTTAATCTTTTAAATCATTTAAAAAATTTATCGAGTGAAATTTACATTTGAAAGTCAATTATATATACTATAGTATATTGATTAATTTTAATTGACTATTTGTTAATTATAAAGATAAATATTAATTTACCATGTACATGTATTCGAAAGCAATTAATTATTATTGATTCAGAATCTGACTGTTTTCAGAAAATTCAAGATAAGAGTTATTATTATTAATTACGTAAATATATATAGGCAATTTTTCAATATGAATAAATATTTTTCTATTTTATTCTAATTAAAATTAAAACTCTTTCAAAATAATATTTAAAAATAAATAAATGTAACTATTGTTTTTAGTGGGATAAAATGTCTTTTAAATAAAATTTCCATTTTTATTTAATAAAGAATTGTCAATAAAACTTTACACATAGAAAATGTAAAATACTGTGAGTAAAATAAGAATAAAACTTTTTTAAAATTCATAGTTAAAAGTGGTATGATAAATTTTTAAAACAAGTTTCTATTTACACTATTTCAAGGAGAATTAATACATATGAATCCTTTATTTACATGAGTGAATTCATGAATAATTTATTTTTTTCCTTAATATTTTATGTATTTAAAAATATATTTATAATAAAAAATTAAAGAACAAGAGTGTACATAAATTTTAATTCAATTAAATATTTTCTTCTTACAATAATTTTATACATTATTTTATGCATTAAATTTGTTGAAATACCTTAAATGTATTATTAACGGAGTTTATAAATTGAGGTGTAAAAATATTTTTATTAATGTTAATACAGAAAAAAAAAATGTTTAACTAAAGGCATATTGCCAGACAGTTTAATGTTTCCATTATTATTTAACCGTATATGTAGATTACGGTATTGTAGGGTAGAAAATTAGATTTATTTTTACTAAATAGTTAAATATTATTATTTTATTTTTAATGTTATATTATTTGATGAAATAATTGTTTAAAAAACCGGGAATAGAAAGGAAAAAAAGCTAGTATAATTTTGTATACAATACTATTCATTGAGAATAAAGTAGTTGGTCATTTAAACTAATTATCGCGACGTTTAATCAACGATCGATTAGTTCCCAAGTCACTCAGTCCTCTGAAATACTAAAATTGGAAAGAGGAGTAATCAATTATGCGGCCATGGCAACTGAAATAAATATTAGAGTCTGTCCAGGTGTCGGCGCCGACTTGGACAGGGTGTCCGATAAACCCCGAGAATCGCGAATAACCTGAGGATGCGTAATATTTCACGGGAGACGATCGCAGCCTCCGTCGTTAATTGAATTGCAGATCGTGCTACGTCCGATGCCCCAGTTTAGTGCTTGGACGCGTATACGTGTGACGGGTGTGCTAGTGTGCGCGTGCATGTTTCACTATCGCGTCAGGCCACGACATCGGGGATTTGTAAAATACGACTTTCGTAGCCTTTCTACTTGTTACTGTTCCAGAAATATTTAACTATTCCTCTAGACTTGCGTTATTTATTATTTGGTTATGGAATCTCTTGATGGTACGAGACATACAATATATATATATATATATATTTAAATTTAATTTTTCATGAAGAAAGTTAAATTATATTTTTGAAAATGTTCTTATAAAATTTTACTCTACTTTAACATTTTAACATAAATTTTTTGAAGTATTTTCAAAGTGTATTAAGTAGAAATTTAAAAAAAAAAAAAGTATTTTTTAAATTAAATGCAAATACATATAATTCTCGAATTTCGAAGAGTAATTTTATAAATATATTATTAAGTATTAAAACAACATCTAAATGATCTTGATTATATTTTTATGTTTAATTATTTATTCCATACATAATAAAAAACGAAACATTGAAATTTAATAAGAACTTCATTATTCATTTATATGAAGTTTGTTCACAATAAAAACCAATTATTTTCATTCTAAGTTTGTCTTATGAATTTTTACATAATTCTATTTAGTATTAAATTAAATTCTATTAAAATGAATGTCTGTACTTTGAATAAATATTTATTCTCAAAATGATAACAATTATTACAAAATACAGTTTTTTAAGATGTTATAATTCATGAATGCTTTCGATTCTTATTTCAATACTATATATTAAGTTTTACTTCAGTTGTTAACGATTTAATATATTGTAAATTTAAAAAATGACCAAGAATATACATAGTTGAAAATGAATAATAAAAAATCATAAATATTTAAAATTTAATTATGTATGTATATAAATATAGGATATAATTTTTTAGTATTAAAATGTTGCTATTGGTTTTTTATCTATACTGACTGTAATAATCTTTATATAATCTTCATATTCCATGACATAAAATTTCCGTAACAAAATTAATTTAAGTTGTCGAAATAAACTTGCCAATTCTCTAATATTACAATAAATTTTAAATTTACATTTCTTAATTACTTAATTTATTTTTAAATCTTATTGAATGTTACATTAAAAGCAGTTACATAGTTCTTTTGAATACAATAAAAAAATAAGGAAATAAAAAATATAGATAAAAATTTTAATTGAGTCTAATTCTGTACATAAAATATTAGAAATAAAAAATAATCATATTCCGGTTCAATATTCTATAAAAATCATATTATAAAATTATATATAGATACGAGTTTATATTTATGAGATACGCATATGCATATTGTGTTAAATATTTTAACATAAATTAAAATTTAAAATTATACTGAAATCTTGGAAAATTAAATGAAGATTAAGTGATATAAATTTAATGCGATTCCCAATTATAATGCTGTTAATATTGAATATAATTATATAAACATTTTTTATTTAATAAAAAAAAACCATATTAAAAAACTTTGATTTCTACAATTAATTATGAACTCTTAAAAAAATTGTTTTAGAGTTATTTTATGTTAGTATAAAACAAATAAAACCACTGAGCATGAATATTATTACAACTGCTATATTATCCATCGTTTCCTAACTAAAATTATACTTAAAGTTAATAGTACAGACATTATAAAAATTATTGAGCAACTGATTGTTAATTTAAATCACATTATCAAAAAAAAAGAAAACGCTATTAAAATATTAGTTAAATTTAATGTACGAATATACATTTTATTTAATTATACTACATAACATGTTATTTAGTATATATTCATTATCATTTAATCGAAATACTTTTTAATAAATTAGTACATACATATACATATAGATTATTTAATATTTAAAGTAATAAATGTATCTATCTGTAAATGATGTAATAAGTTTATAATGTAAATATGAACTAGATTATAATAATATATGTAGTTACATTATTATTTAATATTTTTAGCAACTGAAAAAACTATAAAAAATTGATAACTATGAAAATAAATAATAATTATTAATCTTAAGTAAAAATTAAGAAAATTTAATTAGGATGTCTAGGATATTATATAACATTCATTAGTCAATTAACCAAAATATTCTACCAATGAATATATTGATATTTAATCAAAAAATCAATGATGCGAAAATTTAATAAAAAAAATTAGTTTCATCTAATATAATATTAATGTAATATTAATTTAACGCAAAACAAAAAAAGAAGAGAAAATTTTTCCATGAATTTATACTGTTAAAGTAATCGAGATATTATTGACAGGAAATTCCTTTATAAAAGTTATGCATTCATATTATATTATATTCATGACGCCCCCACATTTTTTTTTTTTTTATATTTTCATTGAAAAACTGATATTTATATTTTGTTCTTAAATAAGGTAAGCTAATGAACTATAAATATAATAATAATATAAATCATTTTATTAATAAATGCTTCCCAAGTGCTTGTTTAATATTAATTTAAATGAGCAATTGACCCTAATAGAAATATTCATTACCTATCGGCGTAAAAAGTTTATATAAATTTTTCCAAATATAAAGTAATAAAATTAAGAAACATGAAAGTTAATTAAGGATCTAGATTAATTGAATATTTAGAAATTTCATTGAAAAAATTTGAATTAATGTTTTTGAATATGATAGATACCTATTGACTAGAACATTAACATATTTTTTTTTCATATATACAAAAAATTATTTCCATCATAATGAATTTTTTGTTGATTAAAAACTTACAACAGATTCTACATTCATATATTACAGTATATAATTAAATAATTAAATGTTGGAGTTACACGGCTGCCAATTTAGGGAATCTTCTTAAGATGATTTTTATTAAAAAAATTTGAATTGAATATTAGGAAATGTATGCTGAAATAATAGTGTATTTTTTAACAATTTATAATGGTAAACCATTTATTACTTGTTAAAATATTTATAAAATGAAATGTGAATGATTTTATTATAAAGTATCAAAATAACATATAATATTATTGCTCGTAATACCTTCAAGTCATTCAAATATCATTGAATATAAATTTGATTACATTCATGCATTATTTTTTTTAGAATTAAAATTAAAATTTATTAAATCACCATATTTTATCCTTACTATACATTTAAACATATATCTATTTTCGTAATTATTAACAAATATTACTTTAAACATAATTTTATTATGAATTTCAATATTTCCTGAATTTATAATAAATGAATAATTGATTTTTATATATTAAAATAGTTTAGTCATTCGAATATTACAAATAGCGATGAATAATACGTCAAAAAATTTTAATGCAGTTAACAAAAATTTAATTCTGTTTATTAGCCCTTGTAACACTAAGTTAAACCAAGTATTATTGTTAAGAAATCGTTTAAATTTTTTGTCAACTAGATAAATGTCGGATGAACAGAATAGAATACAAAAATTGCATGCAATGTTTATTTATTTATCATAAGCTGCAATTTTCTGTCAAAAAGATATACTCCAAAAAGGTATATTCCATGTGACTTAAATATAATTAATCATTATAATAAAAGCAAATACCCTTAGCGCATTGTTCAATTCTAACTAATCTCCAGCGATAAACAATACGGCTATTCAAATATGAATGATTTAAAGTTTGAAACACAATAAAAATGCAAATGATCAAAGTAAATAGAAGTTGAAGAGACTTTGTGAGTCATGGGTTATCCGAGCTCCAAGCGACAATCCACCGCGGGACATCCGTTAATGTGATGAGAAGATGACAAATGGGACTCGTAAGTCCCTCCTTTCAATGCAATTGCAGGCGAAAGTGCATTTAAAATTGCTACCGGTGGGATGCGCATGTGTGTGCGTCAACTCTGAATATGACTGAGCCTACTCGGGTACAAACGATAAATCGAGTTACTCCGATCTAATGGATTCTGAGTAAGAGATCGGAACTTATAGCCAAGCACATCCGCTTCATAAAAAATGCACAAAAATTCATAAAAGTGCATCTAAATTTTATTGCGTAAAAATAGTATTTACGTTGATAATCACATTGACATTAATGAAAATGTGCTTTACTTGTTTATAAGCTTTTAGTTGTTCATTTGAAAATATAATTGTCCTCAATGCGAAATAAAAGAATTCTCGAAATCTATTGAATTTCTTTGTACCTAAATAATCCTTTGACATTTAAATCCTTAATGTTGATACCTTAATAATTTGTATTTACCTTAAAAATTTAAATTCGTGTTTTTTAATCTCCAGTTGCTATATGCTACTGAAAATGCTCTATAGCTTACTTTAATAATCTGTAATTGAACATATTTATAAATACTAAGGGCTCTACACAAGAACCATATTTTTTACCTATTACTTTTGTGGCCTTGTTGAAAAACAAAATGATTATTTTTTAGCATTTAATAATACCTTAAATTTAACTCCCTTAGATAAATATTTTTAAGAAAAGAAAAATTATGAAAATAAAAATATTAATTATATCAATATAATATAATTTACAAAAAAATATTAAGTCATAAAAAATTTTTTTTAACAATGGTATAATATTTGATAGTTTAAGGTTCTCTCTATAAATAAGTAATAAATGTTTAAGTAAATATTAATATATTATCAAAATTTAAAGAGTTTTTATTTCATATTTACTGTACTTGTTGTTTTTTATACCTTTTGAAAATAAATATAATAATAATAATAGGAAATCAACAGAAAATTACTATACTCATTTTTTGTAGAAATTTATTCAATATTTAGCACTATAATTTTATCATATTTATATAAAAATGAATATTAATCATCTAAACATGTATGATACAATTTCATATATTATAAAAAGATAAAAGTCATACTCCATATGATAATTATTTTACGAATTATATTTGTATTTACATAAAATACATAATTTAAGAAAGTAATTCATAGTATAAATTTCTAATATTATTTAATATCAGAGGAAAGCAACTAACTTTTATGCTCATTTAATTTATAATTTATAATTTATTTTAAAATAATAAAATAGTTTTTATATTAAATATTTTAATATTTGGTAAAAATTATATAAAAATAATAATAAATTCTTGTATTTTCGTCTCGCATATTTTCATTTATATATTTCAATTTATTTTGTAAGTTGAAAAGTTCTTTATGTACCATTACAGTATATTTTATGGAAATATTACAGTATACAAAGATTTTTAGTGCTTAGACGAATTTTAAAAACAGTGTAATCAAAAACATCCAATATTTAAAATTTGTTTAAAACCTTATTTTATTGATTTATTCATTTTTATTAGAAAATTTTTAATATTTTTTTTTAATTTTTAACGTTAAATCCACAATACTTATAGATTTTAACACTCTAAAAAGTGTATGCCAAAAAAACATATAGATTAAAAAACCCTTTGAAAATACATTTTTCATCCATTTTCATTGACATATTTAAATAAAAAAACTTTTTAGAATTTTTTAATATAAAAATTTGTATTGAAATTTTCATTGATATATATTGCAATAATTATTTAATATTTCACAAATTATTATTATATCTTCGGTTTATTTTAATACTTTGTATAAAATGTAAATTATGTAATTATAAAGTGCTTCTAATAAATGAAATATTAAACATTAATACTAAAACATGGATTTTAAACAAAAAATTTATTCTTCTATTATTGAAAATGAAGTGATTAATTAAAAACTATAATTATTATTTAATAAAAATATCGCATAACAAACAATTAAAACCATAGAATAGTTTGGTTAATTAATAATGGTGATTAACAGCAAATTTTGTCAGATCAATTATTCAATCAGTTTTCCACTGTTATTTGCAGAATTTAACGAAACATGAAATTAAAAAGACATAATAAGGGAATAAAAACACTAACTCACAAGAATCCTCTGAGGCTGGAAACGCGGAAAAGCATCCGAGAGGGAGAGAGAGAGAGAGAGAGAGAGAGAGAGAGAGAGAGAGAGAGAGAGAGGGAGAGAGAGAGATGATGATGTAATGCCACGTAATAATTAATGCGATACTCAGCTACTTAAGTTTGCACGCATAGGAGGACGTGGAGGCGTCTGCCTTTTGAATTTAGAATGTATCTAAGCATATTATTTTTTTCATAATTAATCATTTCTAAACGTTTGTTACCAGCGCTCATATTAGATATTATATAAAATTTTGAAAGTAAAAAGCTATAAGCTATCCCCATTTTATATTTGCGAAAGATAAAATAAGTGTTACTAAAAAATTAGAGTTAGTTCAATTTTATAGAAAAAATTTAAAGTTATAGTTCAAAAATTATAAATATTCAATTTTAATTTCATTAATGATTCATCGTTATTTTTTTTCATTTTAATAACTATGTAAAATCAATAAAAATTAATGCATTGTATTCAATATTAATTTTGTGTATTCACAAATTTAAAATAATAATATCTTTTATTACTTATTCCTACATTATTTAATAATAATTATTTCAAAAAATAAAAATATTCGTTTGTTTTTGTTAAAATTATTTCTTCATGTACTATTGTTCCTTTTACTCTTACTCTACTTCATCTTTCAATTTTATTAAATTTCATTTTTCAAAAATAAATTGAATATATATGTCTATTTTTATATTTTTAATATTTAGATAAATTTTTCATATTTTCATCGTATATAGCCATATTGTAGGTAAGCTATAAATTTATAGGGTTTTATTACTTTCTCTATATAATCAATAAAGTAATATAAAAAATATATTATTAGGTATAAATAAAAGTAGGGAAACCTTTGAGTATAAAATGTTAATAAAATTGCTTCGACACAAGTTATATAAAAAATGTAAGAAATCACATAGTCATGAGATACAAATGCTGTATATTTCGACCACAACTGAAATAATAATTAAGTGATGCTACTTTCTTAGGAGTAACAGCTCCTTAAAGAATGCAGTCAGTAAACGTTAGATAAATGCGTAAATAATTAAATTACATTTACAGCACATCGTTAACCTATTCTTTAAATTTTTATGGAATATATGTCTTAGCTTTAAAACAGTTAATACATTTAAAAAAATGTATGGAATCGAAATAAATATGTAAACTTACAATTGATAACTCTGCCATTCCCTATATTTATATTTCACTTTATTATTATTATTATTTAGACTTCAAGAATCTTGTATTAAAACAAAATAATAAATTTTCCATTTTCATTTATTTAGATTTTTATATTAAATTAAAACAATTCGGTTGATTTAAGATTATATCAAACATAAAAGTAAGTCTTTCAATTTAATGAACTACGCTAAATTGAACTTTTACTTGATCAAAAATGAAATTTAATTCTAAAAAATTATTATAATTTTTTTAATTTTGTAAAAAATTGTAATAATTCTATTATAATATTTTTAAAACAATATTTAATATCAAAAAAATATATAAAAGACTTATAAAAAGTCTTAAAAAAATTAACAAAAATTTGTTTATAATGTTATAAAGTTGTTTTTAATGATAAAATAAAAAAGAATAAACATTATATTTTCGGAAACTTTATAAAAAAAATAGTATCAAACATTGTAAAGAAAACGAAAGAAATTTTTCATAAGTGCCATTATTTAGTACAATATGACTTAAGAATTCAATTATGAACTAATTATGTATATAATAATACGTACATACAAAGGGATAAAATATCTATAAATATAAGTTTAAATCCATCCTAACATTCAAAAAATATTATATCTTAACTTAAAAATTTAAATAATTTATTTATATAATAAAAATGTGCACATAAATAAAAATTTAATTAAGTTTGATATTCGCAGACTTTATTAAAATTAAAAAAAAAACTGATGAAAAATTTATAAAGATTAATTTAAAAATATGAAAATTATTGTATTAACTCACATGTTTTAATTTTAATTTTCTAAAAAATTTATTATTTTATGTTTGATAAACCATGTTATAAATTTTATAGATAAAAGTAAACAAAATATTATTTAAACAATTTTGAATTATATTAAATATTCGTTTAATAAAATTGTTATTATAATATACATACTTATTTATTAAAAATCAATATATGTGAAAATGTTTGTTAGTAATTTTAAAATTTGATTAGTTACCAAAAACGAAAATATCACATTTACACATCATTAAAGTGAAATTTTGAATAATATTACTAATTTTATTTTATAATAATAAAAATATTACATAAATATGAAATTATTAAATTGATTTATTTCCGATAGTTGAATTTATTTAAAAAATTTCTAATAATATATCATTTGTTAATAAATAAGTAATAAGCAAAATACGGTAGTACATATATTAGTATTTATTTTATGAACTTAACCAACTTATGTTAAGCTGTCCAGTTTTATAATAAATCGGACTGTTGCAATAAATTCTCCTTTACTTTCTTTAGAAAACTTTCTTATCTTAAAAACCAATGACAAAAGTTGTGTTTAATGTTTTTAAAAAATTGGTACATACAAAGCTGTACGCCTTTTAACAATCTTTAATTAATTCACTTATTTTACATTGGATATGTTGTCACTTTGTATGGAAATAACTCAATGTTGTTTGAATATTGTACTAAAAAATATATATTTACACTAGAAAATTCTCATTAAAAATGTATATATTTGGTTATTTAAATTTCTTTCGAAGATAAAAATAAATATTTGTTTCAATTGGTTTTGTATTTGTAGTAAAATTTTATATTTAGTATCCATATTTAATGATAGATAAGATTCAAATTAAATAAAATGAGACATGTACAGAATAATATGAAATATATTTCGACTTTTATTATATATTAATTATATAAAATGCAATATATTAACCATTTACTATACAAAAAATATTTATAAAAAATATTATTACTTAATATCTTCAAAATTTATGTAAATTTTTGCTTGTAATCTGCCTATACATATAACATTTTATTGCCATAAATTTGCTGTTTAATTGCAATAAATTAAAAGATACCAAAATTAAGTGACAGTTATTATATCTATACTAAAATATTTGAAAATATTTTTCACATTAGATAAAGTTAACTTTCTATTAACAACCTGAGTTTTTTATAGCAAATGAAAAAACCATGCAATACATGACAATATCTGAATATAATTTTAATATATATTTCTTAATTTATGAATATTCTTTTTTATATAGTATATTATACCACATAAGTGAAGTTTTAAAAAAAGATCTAGTAAATGTTTCAAAATATTTAAAAGAGTTTATGAAAGTTTTAATTAAATTTAACCGTAAATGTTATGTAAAAAATAAACATATGTATTTACATGGAAAACAATAATAAATCATTGATTATCTTTTAGACTTAAGTATTTACTTATATATTGAAAATCTTGGAATTATCAAATGCTGATATTAAATATTTTTAATTTATGTTACAGTTAATTTACATGATTTAATTTTCATATGTGGACCGTATCTAGTAATTATTTGTTATCTCTGAACGAAATTTGCGTAATAATTTGAATCTGTCGCAGATTCGAGAGGCGACTGCAACAGGTAAAGCAAAATAATGCTTTCGCCATAATTGAATATGCAGAAATTATTAATTTACTACATTTGAATAGAACCGCATCATCGGACGATTTATTCATATTCATACATGCAGAGTCCCGTTAATAAATACGATTTGGTGTAAATCGACTAATTAAAGATAGAATTATAATTTTTAAAGTATTGCGTAACATATGTGGATTTTATTTGAAATTTTTAATTTCCTCACTTAACATACATTCAAAAAGTAATTTTTTAAGGAATAAAATAATACTTTTTATATAATTGCAGGACATTTAAAAAAAAGTTAATGAGAATTCATTTAAAAGATTTAATTTTACAATTGATTTCTACATACGCAATTCTATGAATGTAGACCATAAATTATGTGCAACAATAAATATTTTAATATTTTTATACTCCTAGTATAACAGCATCTCATAATAATTATTGAAATATTTTATTATTTATACTTTTTATCATTTTAATAAAGTATCTTATATTTAGGTAGCTTAACGAGTAGAAATATATTTATAGACAATTTGTGAGAATAAAATTTTAATCCTAGATAATAGATTAGTTTGTGCAAATCGAATAAACATCGATCAGAGGTCTTGCGAGATAAAATCGAAAGCTAAAATTCACCCTAAAACCTTGCGTTATAGTTTGTACATAAATCAACAGCATGACCTTAATTAAAAGTCACCTCTTTGGAAAGAGATGTGCAAGAAAAAATGTAAAGGTGAGATTGGGGCAACCGCGAAAAGGTGAAAATTTCTCTTTGAATCAACAATGCGAGACGAGAGGCGCGACGCTCTATTCCTGTCCTGACCCTTCTAATGAAACTACCGAAGCGCATCTTTCCCTGCGGATATTACACAGAGAGGTGATCCTGTTGAAAAAAAATGACTAATTAATCCTTGAATCACGAAACTGCGGAGGGTTACATATTTTTCTAAGGCCCGATGTCGCCGAGATTGTAACCGACACCGGAATTCATCAAAGTCAACTCTCGCTCTCTCATTATACACTCAAGTTTCAATTATGGGAGGCTTTAGTTAATATTCTAGAAATTTAAGAGATCCTAATGTAGAGCAAAACATGATCTTTACTTCATTTCCATGCGAGTTTGCGTCATTCAATTATATCTTTCAACATTATTATAGATCTTATCACTTTATAATTAAAAGGTAATATGTTTATACTATAATATTTAAAAACTTTATAATTATAATAGAATTATTAAATATGAATTATGTGATCCAGTGAGGTGCAATTGGTAACTATCTCAAATCGTTATATTATACATATGTTTTTTAATATTAAAAAATTTTGTTAATTTTGTAATTATATTTAATAAACAGTCTCGATAAGGGCAAGTGATACTTGCCGAAACGTCGACAAATACATTGAATAGACTTGTTTTTATTCACCTTGCACCTCACTGGATCACATAATTCATATTTAATAAACATGGAAGGTGCATCATATCAAACTTCAAAAAATAACAGAATTATGTTCAAGAATTTATTTTTCGTCAAAAACATATGTGATGGTATTTCCATAATTTCTCCTCAACTGTTGTTTTTTTTTTAATTTAAATTATATGAATAATTTTTAGATTTGTTGTCTAACTTCTTTCAAGAAATAACCAACATAATTCCAATTTATGTTTCTAAGATAAATGGAAAAAACAATCTATCGACTATAGTACATCACTTGTTTCACGTTTATTATCTATGTATAGTATAAAACCTTTCGTATTAAAAGAGCATTTAAATCGTCTAATTTTGCTTAATAATATTACAAATAAAATTGTATTTTATGTATTACAACTTTATTTTTATTAATCCAAGCTTTCATAACTTTTTTATGTATCCCTTATTCTGCATACATTGAGATTACATATTCGAAGTTTTCGGTTTTATTTTACATCAAAGATATTTTATTTAATTTTAGGAGATTTTTATGTAAAATTGAACTGGATGGTTTCTTGATTTAAAATTTTCAAATTTAAATTATATTATATAATTTATAATATAAAATAAACGTACAAAATAATTTGTAAAATTATAAATATCAATACTCTATATCATATCAACAAAATAAATAATAAAAGTAATCTCTTGAATAATTAAAATTTTTTAAACAATTATTATATGTATTATATGATGAATAGAAAATACTGAACTTAATTTCAGAATTAAACATATACTCGATTAAAATAACTACTATTAAAAATAGAAAATATGCTTTTTTATGTATTTCAATATATATATATTAATATAATGTAATATATAAATCAAACAAATAGAAATAAAATCCATAAATATTGTATTTTATTTTTATATTTAAATATCAAATGTTAATTTATTGGCGAATAAGAGATTGTGATAATTGTTAATTTCCATAACGCTCAACATTATACGTATCATTCAATTATAAATAAACATATTTTATAATACGTAATTAATTATATATGAATTAATTATTTAATCTAATACTAATTTATTAAAATGTAAAAACAATGTTGTAACTATTTAAATGCATAAGCTGGTTTATAAGTATCTATCTGATATGTAGGTCTGAAAATGGTTACGACTATATTGATTTCAGAAAGTAGTCTCAATTGATGTAGCCGCACATCTACAGTTCATATTATCTTAAAAATAATACTTCACAAAATTAATTCCATAAAATATAATATTCATCCGATATATCAATTATCGAAAGTTGAAATAAATCGTTTAAAATTTATCAAGAAAAAAAAAGGACACGATTTAGGAATTTAAGGAAAATCCCTGTGAGTACGTATGTTCGTCACTCAGAATTTGTCGTTGACAAGCTAGAAATGTGCCAGGCATTACGTAAATGCATGATAAAATCTCACATGTGAAAAAGTGCATCACGGCCATTTGCATTATATATTAATATTGTACACGCATTGTAATTTCAGAATTGGTTTTAGCAGGTTCCCGAACTCGTAGTTGTTATTTATAATAAGGATTCTCTTGAACGCGTGCGAGTGATTAATTTTATGCTGAAATGAGACAGTTGGGAAGTTGATGGTTAAATTTGTTGGAAAAAAGATGTTACTATCGTGCAACCCTAGTGATAAAGTATGTATACGAGTGTGAGTGGGATTTTACAGTGTAAAGTATGCACTGTAGCTAAAAACGTTTGTATCTACTGCATGAAAAAGTCATTAAGATGTATGTGACTCAAATACAGATTAGCCTTGTGAAATACATGAAAATAAATAATAAATAATTGTCGTGCAGAATTGAAAGGAACAGTCTTATAAATTACAAGTATAATTAGCATACTTTTGCAACTAAAATATATTAATCATACAATCGTCACATTCAATATTATAATTCGAGTTAAACTCTAATAATTATACAATGCAACGAATTTTTTAAGAATTTATTACAATATTATACAGAAATTATGTTCGGAAAATATATTAAATTTAAATTAAATTATGAGTATTATATAATATTTATAAAAAAAATGTTCCATCTAGTCTATCCTATTTTAAAGAAAATACTATTTTTAAAATAGATAATTTTATTTTAAAAATTGATCTCTTCAAAAAAGTTCGAAAAAAATCAAGAAGAAAATTAGAAATTTTTTATCCATAAGCAAAAAGATATAATTAGTCTAAGTAGTTTTTATGAAAAATAATTAAATGCAAAATTTACTGATTAATATTATATTACAAATTATTCAGTAAAAGTATTTATATTAATATAATAAAATATGTATAAGGAAAAAAAATATATCCAAATTATTTACAAATTTTCATATAAAAAGAATATTAAATATTATAAAAATAAAAATTATCATTATAAAAGAGAAATATCAATATAAAAAATTTAAATATATATTTTTAAAGGCTCATCAAAATTAGCTAATCAAAAATCCACCAAGGAAAACCTTTATAAGTGAACGCATTTTAAAGCATATCCAAAGATTTTATTCCGTCGTCATAATGGAAAGAAAATCATGTCGTCACGCCTTCTCCGAACTCGTAATTTTAATTACGCATCATTTTATTACTCGTGTAGGAAGACAGGGCACAAGTCAAAAATATGACATGGTACTGTCGTCATTAATTGATCATCAATTCTGAACTTATTTTCTCGAGAAAATTTCCATTGGAAACGAGGCGTAGGCTACGTCATAAATATGGTGCAGCAAATCCCACAAGAACACTAAATCACGAATTTTGTCTCCAACAATTGGACGGTAAAGGGCGAAAACTAAATTTCTCGATATTCAGCCTCCCTTTCTTGTCTGAACTAATTCGTAAAAAGTCAATGTCACATAACTAATAATTTATAACGAGCTATTTTCAGGCGATATTTCATCAATGCTTTAACTTTAAACATAATTATCGACTATTTTAATTCAATTTTTCATCTTAATTCGTCATTACCATAAAATAATTAAGAAATACATTGATTGATTATACATGAATAATAATATTATTGATATCTAATAATATTTGATGATATCAATACAGCTCTCTTTATAAATGTTTGTTACCTTTTTTAAAGATTTCTTATATATTTATTTCTTTTCATTTTTAAGAAGTGAAACATTTGTGCAATATAATAAAATAACGTTATAAATAAAAATGTTTAAAGTTTCATAAAGTTTAAAAATGAATTAAAAGTTTTATTAATTATGAAAAAGTATAATGTTCCAGAATCAACTAAAATTCAATTAACTGGATTTTCATTAATCATGAATTGATAAATGACCCTTTAAGCTTAAATTTCAATGCAAGTTTTAAATAAATCTAACCTCTTTATAGTAATCCTGAATATTTAGTGTTATAAAAAAAACTTTTTTATAATATGATTATTAATATAGAAAAATAGAAAACATATAATAATTTCACAATTAACTTTAATATAAATTGTGAAACTTTCAAAATTTAAATACACAAACGAAAACATTCATATATAGTTTACATACTTTGTAACTTTTCAGTTATTTGTAATTATTTTAAAGTTTTTATAAAACTTTAGTGAATATTATATATGAATTGAGTATTGATATCATAAAATATATGAGCATCTTTGTGCTATTCATTATAAATCTTTAGATGTTCAAATACTATACTTCACCCGATACTGCATATAAGATTTGCTGAATTTATGGCTTCTTGAATTACATAAAAAATAAATAAATTAATTGATACATATAATAATTTTCTACAGTAAGAATATTTAAAATAAAATATATAACTTATTAAAATATTAAGCAATATCAATATAAGATATAATAGCTGTTATTAAAAGGTAAAACATTGATCATTGTAACAACTAAAAATATGATATAATTATTACTGTTCAGAAAGTATAGCAGTATTTAAATATAATTTAACAGTAATATAAAGACAAATTCTTAATTACAAAATAATTGATTATCTTGAATTCGATTACATGAAAAACTAAAAATGTGAGCTAGGTATACAAGATAATATTTCTCTTAAAAGTTTTCTCTTGTATTTTTTGGATAATAAGTCAAGTTATTTTTTTACTCTTTGAAATTTTATGTTTTTTCGAAGTCAAAAGTTTTGAGTGGACTGCAAACATCATTTATACTATATCTCGGATGTTTTTCTCAAACATTCACTAGAGTAAGGAGAAGAAGATTCAAGTTATTTGTATTGAACATCCGTAACTTCAGAAACAGTTATATAAAGCCAATTGACAGAATATTCAACATTTAATTCCTATAGAAACGGGAAAGAAATAAGAAGTAATATGAATTGTTTAAGTAATTAATTGTTGTCATAGATTGTAATTGTTTTTTGGATAAATAAATGTATTTTAAATTATAAATAAAACAAAATGATTACATTAATAAATTGTGTATTTCTGTGGGAAAAATTGGTGACAAGTACTGCCCTTAAAAGAAATAGATAATTGTAAAGAATAAAATTCAATTCACCTAGCACTGATGATCATCTGTGGTAAAAGACGTTGAGCTGTGATAAAGAAATTGTTGTACAAAGATAAAAATTCATAAATTGTGGTGTTACAAAACAGCTGCTAGATTTTTTGAGTCGCGTGCTCGATTTTACCCATTACACACACAAAATTTCTATCTCTATCTAACGTATGTTAACGAGGATTGGAATAATTACATTGAAAATTAATGAGAATAATTGATTATTGCTTTTGATTTTTAAGCAGACGAGTGTCAATAGAACAAAATTCAATGATTACACGATTACACCAAATTTAGTAAGAATTGAAATGTAAAGGTAGATGGAGTTCACATAAATGTTCGTATATTTATATAAACTTAATAAACGATATTTTCTCTTGCAAAAATGTAAAAAAGGCAGATTAGCTTTCTAACATGTCTGTATGATACTCTGCTCCACTCACGTAATCTTTGATAAAAAAATAAGTAAATATTTTATTATTAAATTTAAAGTTACACTTTTTTCTTTCTAACCTTCCCCCCCCTCTTTTTTCTTCTCTCTCTCTCTCTCTCTCTCTCTCGCTCAGTTACTGTTACTCTTTAATTAGCTTTCTGTAATTTTTTTTTTAATTTTTGTCATGAACTCATATCCAATTGTTTTCATTTACTACTTAATACCTTTGTATTAATTTTGATTAAATAGTTACAAATTTTTTAATTAAGAAAATTGCTTGGATAGAAGGACAGAGTTCTAAATTTTAGTAAAAAATCTAATATCTCCATTAATGATTACATTTATAAACGAAATATTGTATTTTATCAGACATATATAAAAAATATTAAAAACTTTATAACTTTATTCTTTTATTTCTTTCAAAATATCATGAAATTATTGTTACCGTGCATTATCCTACGAAAGGTTAGATGTAAAATATAATTATTTTTATTAATGATAAAATTCTTTTTTACTTGGTAATTTAATTATCTCTTAAAACTCAGAAAAATTATAAGTAGAAAAATAATATTTCTACGAGTAATACAATATGCTTTAAATTACGCTAGTTCCTGTTTTTAATTTTATGAACAGATAATATTTTTTATATAAAAAAAGTTTAAATTAAACTTTGCATTGTTCTCAATTGGATCGATCACCGCCTATTAAAATAAAAATTGTTTGACTTGCTGATATATTTATTAATTTTTCTCCAATGTTTTAGAAGAATAATTTTTTATATAAAAATTAAATTAAGTTATTCATAAAACTGATTCATATTGATGATAAATTCAATCAATAATAATGGATTTTTTATCATTTCATCTTCCTGCTCAATATTTACCAAGCATTTATTGATAAAGAAATAGAAAATGAATTAAGCAATTTCATTTTAAAGACAACGATAATAAAAAAATGTTACAACATAGATGGAAGAAATTGATAAGAACATGAAAAAAATTATTTAATACGTTTTATTTAATAATGAGATCCTTATGAATTTATGAATATTCAAAAATTTCTTAAAAAAATAATGACATGCATCATATTATAAAAATCATTATTTAATCATTATCGATCCAACACTCTATATTAATATATAATTAATTCTTAATCCTTAACTTACTAGAAGCAGTATTCAAAATAGTGAACAATAATTGGTGAAAGTTTACCGAACCAAAAATTGCTTTGTCAATTAAAAAGATTAATAATATTTTATTTCAAGACATAAAAAAATGAATATTATAAGTATAAGGTTAAGTAAAAAAGGTGTCTGTAATAGAAACATAATCATTCATATTAAATATTATTTTTCATTATATAATTAGGGAAACATATGAAAAATAAGAGTTCATGTCGATTACAATTACAAATATTTGTGTTCATATAGCGATTAAGATTACACATCAACTACGTTTTTGATATTTTATTTAAATGTTAATTTCCGGATTTATTCTATTTTTTTTAATTGTTAATCCGTATTGATAAATCATGTTTTTACAGCGTGTCAGTTCGTGTTCTATATTAAATTTGTTTTTACAAAATGTTTTTTTGAAGCGAGAATAAAATAATTATACAGCTTAAATTCTAATGCATATTTAAAATGGATACTCTATATATTAAGAAAATATGTGTTTGTGTAAATGAATTTTGTATATTCTATGATGTAACTTTTTACATAATAATATGCATGCATGTATAGGTCTTATTTTTTAATAAAATGTTATATTTACGTTTTTTTATGTGTTATCTTATGTCAGTACCATTTTTATTTTCCATAAACCGCCTTTTGATTTACCTAAATTATAATTTCGATTCAAATTTAATGTTTTTTCATCAGTACTTACTTTAAAAAAAAAATACATTAAAAAATACTTACAATTTTAATTATTTACATTAATCTTATCATTAAATGAAACTTACAAGCTAATTTGTCAAGCTTTTGTTTATTCGTGTATTTATGTGCATTTATTTCTCTCCTTCTGTTAATAGACTTCATGTATAATTTAGAATATACGATAATACAAATTTATAAAATTTTATGATAGTACAAAGAAAAAATTAAATATATAAGAATTTGTTTAAATATTAAATTAAAATGATTTTGAATATATTACTACATGCCAGACTATATCTGTATCAATATATATTTAAATTTACTGAGTTTTATATTTAAAAATTGACCAAATATTACAAATATTGGACTAGTTTTTAAAATTTTCATAAAACTTTTACAGTATTCAAAAGAAAACAGTGAAATTGATCTATTTAATTACTAATCTAGTTAGTTAGTAATTAATTGCACAATAAGAATAAATATCCTATTCAATGTTACTTTTGTTTGCTATAAAGCAATAGAATATTGTTTTTCATCGTTTGAAAAGTTTTTTCTAAAAAAATTAATAACAAAATTTTTGGCATTGACCATATATATTGTTTATATTCCGTTTCGAAAGTTAAAAAAATTTAAACAAAGGAAAGAATAACAAAAGAACATTTATTCGATGTATTTTCAATTAGAAGAAGTTTTAGCTTTTCCAATTTCAATTTTAAGGAATAAAACACCAGATAATTCGATTCGCATCAAATTATAGAAATTCGTATATATAGGATGAAAGCACTGAAAAATAAACTGTTCTCCAATGAATCAGTCCTCGGTAGATCAGATGTTAGAGAGTGTCCGACGGCAAATTATACCCCCTTCACTCCACCCACAATTACTGATGGTCAGGTAGTAGATGTCGGCGAACCTCGTTTATTCTGTCTCCCGAGGGGACAAGTTATATTACTTAAAATTACCTGACTTACGATATACGCACTCACCTATATCTACTTAATTCTCGATGCATCAATAGAAATTTTCTGCGTTGAGTACCAACTTTGCACGGACAATATCAAAACCATAGTTATAAAAAAGTTTTACTCAACGGAAATAAACCAATAAGCACTACAATTAATATTTCGATAATAAGTACTATTATTTTATGTATCTGTAACAGCTGATGGGTATGATTTCTGTAAAGTCAAATAGATCTTACTTTCTTTTTTTTTTAATCTACTTATTTACTACGGTTCCTTTCATCTTTTATTATCTTGCACAATTTCGGTATCTATTGGAAAGGTATGATTCGTAAAAAAAATAATTATAAGTTTCCTACACACAAGATTTTTAAATATTTTATTATATAAAGAATGAAGCCGTTTCCTTAATTATACACACGTGATGAAACATTTAGAGAAAATATACCGTTAAACTAATTATAGATCGAGTGATTTTTAAGTGATAAAGCATACTTTTATTTTTTACATCGTAAGTGATTAGAGAATATAATAAAAAATATTCAATTTTGAAGATCAACTAATTATTAAAGTGTAATTTTAAGTCTGAGATTCTAACAATAACTTGTATTCTAACAATATTTCTACTTAAATATTAGAATCTAATATATATATATATTAGAAACACCATCGGAAATTATAATTTCTGAATTAGCTCACTTATAAAGAAGAAAATTTCTTAAAAAAGAATAAAATCTCACTGTAAAATATATAAATTCATTGAAATGCATAAATAATAATATATTAAAATTACTCTTTAATGAAAAACAACTAAAACATATATAGAATTTATTTTTCCTCATAATAAAAATATAACAAAATTTCGCTAAGGCTATTAAATATAAACTTGAAAATTTATGTGTACGTAAATCATTTATTATCAGAATAAAAAGTTGAATGTATAATAACAATGTTTAAAAAACAATATTAAAGAATTATGTAACTTCTTCTAAAGTTTAATATTTTTATACCCATTCTCAAGAATATGTTAATATGAATTAATTGTAATTATTGAACTTAATCAAATGAATTAATGACTAATTATAATTAAAATTATTAATATAAAGTTTATAATGTACTAAACATTATATTTATATACTAAAATCTATAAAACTTTTTTATATAATGTATGGAATAAATATATTTGAACAATAATCATTGAACTGAAAAATAGAAAAATTATTAGCTCAATACATACTTTTCATGTATACTTATAGATAATAAAAACTTTGTTACAAAACGTGTATGCATAAATTCTTTAATCTTCATAATTTCAAAAATTACTTTTTGATTTTAACCTTTTTAAAATTAGACCAAAAAAAATTTCATGCACATAAATGTTAAAATAAATCACACTACTGCATTTCTCATATAACCTAGAGATGCATAGTTGGACCTGATGCGAATAAATTTAGTACCCAATTCGAAGTTTTGTAAACGAAAAATAAAGTAAAAAATAAATATAAAGATATATGTGCAGGAAAAAGAAAGATGATATATTCTTTTATTGCAATGCAAATATATGTGAATCAAGCTTCAAAATTTAAATTTAAAATTGATTGTCAATCACTGATAATTTAATATATGAACTTGAAATAGACTAGAATGTTTCCAAAAAATTATATATAATAGATTAATAATTACTTTGAATATACATTGATTTATTTTTAAATAAATTGTAATATTAGACAGATTTAAATATTACGATCTGAATTACGTTAAATTAAAAATTATGCAGTATTTTAAATAATTGCAAAAAAAAATCTTTAATTTGGAGATGATATATTGATAAATTATATATTAAAAAAATACAATTAAATATTTTTGCAATTTTTTTTACTTGTGGAAATATTACAATTAAACTAGTAGGCTAGAAATAAAATGTTTATTAGAGCCTTTTTTAATTAAATAAAATTAATAACAGATCGGTAATTATAAATCTTTCATTTCATTTTTTGGTTCTTTTTAATCTTTTAGTTTTCAAAAATTGTAAGAATATTTTAATTCACTTTATTAAATCATATATAAGTTATATTTCTAAATTTTAATGTTCTCTTTTTAAAATATAGTTTTTTTAAATTTTTATTAATATACACATTTCTGATATCTTATAATAATAATATTTTAGTAGTTTTATAATAATAATAATAACTGGTTTCTAGATCATCATGCAACTGTTCTTTATAGTCGTATGGAATCATTATTTTATTTTCAATATCGAATAAACTAATAATTTCAATATTTAAAAAATAAATATTTTTTTAATTATTTTTAACATTATCATACATTACTAATACTATATATCTGTTTATCGATATTATTAAAATATGATTAGTGGACTAAAGCTACTATGTACAATACAATTCGTTTATAGAAAAGAAAATTGTACAAAAAGATTTAGATATTCTTGCTTTGAACATTAGATAAAAATATAATTTTTTTTTATGATTTCTGCCAATATTTAAATGCTGGTTATACAGAAAATAAACTTCTATCTTAAATAGAAACATAAATTTTAATACATTGAAAGAATTTTTGAACCGATATAAAAAATCCCTGAAATTCTCCATATAGAAAATTATTAAGTGCAATGATCCATGAAACATATATAAAAGTACATAATTATATATCTACTTTTGTATTAATCTATGTCGCTCAACACTCATAAAGACTACAGTCATCAAACTAATTATCATTTCCGAATATAGGATAGAGCAACATAAGAATTAATGGCATTATCAGAGTGCTCACGTGTAAATTTGCACGAATTTCCGCGACAGTAGAGAAAAATTGAAAAAAAGTTTGGCATTACGATACTGTATTGGATATCGTGAGAGTTTCCATATTTTCCGCCACTTAGAATGACATTTGCGTGTTTTGTAAATAAACAGAATGTAATCTGTTGGTATTGAGATGATAACGATATCATTGGTTCTACAGTCTACCAATAGTAGTTACGAATACTGTACTTTTACTTATTACAAACATATAGATGATATATTCTTGTTGAAGTGGAAGTTTGCATGGCTATTGCTTTATTGTAGTTTTGATTGGTGTTAAGAAAAGTTTTTGACAGTTGGCCGCTATAACCTTTGAATAATAAAGAACAATTCTTGTGTCCGAAAATTCTGTAACAACTTTGAATATATACAAAAATATGAAACTATAGCTAGTTGAAATGAATTTATTAGGTATATGACGGAAGCGATAAAAGTGAGGTGATTGACAGACTCTTTTTTACTAAAAAAAAAATATAAGAATTACACTATTTCTAAATTTTACTGTGAAAATCGCATTTTATCATACATAATTTTCCCCGAAATTTAATATCAACTGTAATAATACTGCCTTTTTATAACACAATTTGCCGTTTTCATGTTGAGTTTTTTTTTTACAAATTTTATAAAAGCTACTCAATTACACATGATTTTATTTCTATAATTTAAATGGTTTTATATAATTATATTACCATCATTCAACAGTACTATTATAAAATCATTTATAAATAATATTAGTAATCTATATTATATTTTGACATTAAAATATTAAATAATAAAAAGAATTTGAATAGTATATTTTAAATTTGTAAATTAGTCAACTATCTTTACTAAAAATATTCTGAGATATATAACGAGAAATCTATTTTCTTTGTTTATTATTAAATTATTTGATAAATCAGTTGATATTATCAGAATAATTTAATGGATTATAATATACATCAAAATTTCGTATTAATATGTAATATTTAATAAAAAGCTTTAATTAGTAATCAATGCCTATAATAAAACGATATTATATATTAAGATTTGATGAAAAATTTTTGAGGTCTTGTTATGTAATGTATTATTATAGGTAGTAGATTTTTCCTTAAAATATGAGAAGTACAAAATAAAGTACTTTCCATTATAACTCAAATAATAATGGAGGTAATGAAAATTTTAGGTTACTATAAACTGCTATTTATGGTGATAAGCGAATGACTTTATTTGTTATTCCTACTTAACGAAGAGTGGAAGTCCACATATAATTTATATATACAAATCCATCATAAATATTTCAATATTTGATGTCACATAATTTTTCCAACAAATATGATGTTCAAAAGTGAATAGCACAAATAAAAAATTATACATCATCGATAAATTACTTGACCACAGTAAAGAACAGAGAAATAAAACAGAAGCCTGAAGAATCCCATACAATTGCATATATAAATATAAATTTATTTACATTTATGTATCTATCTGAATTCGACAAGTCCCATGTAAATATTTACACGTATACTAATGTGTTTCAATTTTTATGCTTCTGTTTATGGTCGTGTTATATGCATGTGAATGTTCTTTTATGTGTGGCTATGTGTTTATAAATGAGGATAAGACTCGAAGGAAATAACAAGATACGGTTGCGCATCCTGCGACCTAACTCACATCTCTCACTCTCTCCCTCTCTCTCGTCTATTAGAATTTACCTTCTACAATCATATGCGTATAGATATATACTTTAGAGAGTGTACGGGTACAGCCTGTTGGGAAAAGATATATGAAAAAGACATACTCATACAAAATCACTTTCGCTATTCAGGTAAATCGCTTCTTTCACCTAGACTCCACTCATCTAAATAGATTGCGAGCAGTTAAAGCGTTTCTCCTTCTTAATTACTCAATTGCAGACTAGATATTATCTGGCTTGATCTTCAATCTCTGCGCTTGTAAATTAGTTATTGAATGGTTTTCGAAGTATAAATGTGTACATAATGGGCACTTCTTCATTTTTTTATGGATTAAATGCGTAATGCTTGCTACTGGTAATGATTTTAAAAGTCTAGTGCATTAGAACTTCCAATGAGTACACTAATTGATTGAGATACTCACATGCAATGTCAAAAGGTTTTTATAATTTTTTAAATTGAAAATTAGAATTTTTCAATCTATCAGTATGTTGAATCATAGTGCTTATTCTATTAAAAATATATGTTTATAATAATGATATTTTAAAATATTAAAAATAAACGATACATACGCATGTATTTATTTGTACCTAGCATGTAAATAACAAAAGTAAATATTAATTTTACGTGAAAATGTAATGAAGATTAAATGTGACGTGGAATTTGTTAATTTAATCAAAATTTACCAAACTACCTTAGCCAGAGAATACCATCTGAATTTTAATGTACCAAAAACACTTATACACAAAACATTTAAAAACATTGAACTTCTTGTTCTGATATAATTTTCATCCGAGACTCTCTTCAATTTCATAGCAACATTATACTTAATGCTATTTGCATTTTGCAAGTGGAACAAGTGATAAAACAATGTACTTTATATTAATATCATTACGTGCAGGGGTGGGTTGTCCCTTCGATATCTCTCTCTCTCTCTCTCTCTCTCTCTCTCTCTCTCTCTCTCTCTCACTATCTATCTATCTATCTATCTGTCTATCTTTCTCTCTTTATTAATATAAGTTTGTCAGGTCTACAATACACTGGAACCTTGTCTATTTTGCTCGCATCGATGAGTCACGCAACTCTTTCCAGCTAGCGAAAAGCTATGAGAGTAAGATACATAGATATATGGGAACAAGAAAGGTAAAGAAAGAGAAAGAAAGAGTGGAGGCAAGAAAATTGAGAACTTGAGAGTGTGCTCTTGTTGAAATGAACCACGTGCATGCATTTCACTGTAAGTCAATACTCAAGTACATGTTGGTAAACAAGAAACATCAGATGAAAATTTAACTCTCTTTATCATTTATAAGCACGTAATTTCGTTCTCATTATTGATGCTGTTAATCGATATATATACATTATAAAAGAAATTATAGTTTATTCTTGACAATTTTACTCATTTTTTATAAAGATTAACATTTGTTTTGTTGAAAACGTAAACGTTAAAATTTAAAATTGTAATTATTATTAGAAATTCTGTGAATATTAATATAGGTACATTCGTTAGAGATATGAGCTATTTTAATAGTTAGATTAATGGAATATTCAGAGATCTCAATTGTTGATATTGCATTAAAAAATTGGAATAATCACAGTAAGAAAATTATATGTATAATTTCAATTCCTGCATTTCATGTTGTATGTATTTGCGTGCAGGCATTTAAATATATAAGTAATTTTGTTTTTAATATAAATAAAAAATTGAATTTGAAATAGCAATACAGAAATTGTTTTTATAAAAAATTTTAATCACAATTTATAATTTAATTATTGTTTTAATCAACTTTTTTATTTGTTCGAAACATGTAAATTTATATTCATAATGTAGTTTCATCGGTATGAATAAACATTTGGATATAATTTTCTTTCCTAAGTATTTATTATTTTCTGACACATATAAATTTTACAAGTATTTTGCATTCTTTACAAATGGATTTTTCTATATGCTACTAGAAATGCAAAACAAGAAATTGAGTGTATTTAATGGTTGAAATATTGTTTAGGTGAAAATTTTTGTTAATATTACTTTGGATTGAGTTTTGTTAGAACATATGTTTTGTCGCTCTATAACCATTTATCATCGCTGAGATAAACTATAATTCATAGTTAGGAAAAAGATGATTTACTGCAAGATTTAAACTCAACAAGTTGCTTTTTCGATTTGAAGTCAGCAGAAATTATTCTTTATTTAGATTATCACAGAAAAACTATTGTAACATATTTATATAAAAGTATTAGTTGAATTGTCTCAGCAATTATATTAGAAATGAATTGATTATTTATAAAAAAATTTTCTCACAGCTAATATATTAAAGTTTTGTATTTGAGTTTTTATAATTCATTAAATATTTTAAGATTATACAATTGTAAATAATTTATCTGTAGTGAACATTTTTATTTTTATGTAATATCATCTGTTCAATCTAAATTAAAATCGAAAACCCGTTATTTTTATCAATATATATAGTATTATGAGCAAAATTAACATGTATTGGTAGAAATGTACTTCAGTTTTACTACGTACGAGAAATGCTAAAGCGATATTGATTCAATAATTAAGTACAATGGTATCGTTATTATACTTGATATGATAGTAAATACATATTTCTGTTAATAGGAAAACTAAGCTAAATGGAATTTACGGATTTCATAAATTATGTAATATTAGTCTAATAACAATACTTATTTCATACATGAATTTATGTATTTTTTTAAAGTTAAAAATTCTAATTTTTTAAAAAATTTTTCATATATAATTATGATTGATTTGTAAATTATTATAATTATATATTTTGCATAACAATACTAAATAAATATTTTATCAAAAAAGTTTAATAAATTATAATTTTATATAGATTTATATTTTACACTTATTTCTTATAAAATTTGTTTGAATAATTTGGCAATCAAATTATTCTTAATTTATGGTATATTGCAATATGATTTATGTAGATTAAATACGTAAATAAATTTTAATGATATAAATTTGTAAATATTTATAAATTATATAGAATATTTAAAATTAATTTATGTGTGATAATTTAGTAAATTGATTTGGTAAAAAGTAAAATAATTTTTCAAACAAGTGTTATTAAATTTTTTTTTTTAAATAACCGGTACAAGTGTAATTAAATATTATTTCTTGATATTTACATCCAAATCGTCTTTATAAATGAAAATATAATAAACATAATTAATCATACGGAAAACAAGGCCTACCGCGTCATATTTTTACATTATGCAGGTCTGCGATTTTGAGAGCAGAAGACATCAACTCTTTATCTAAAAGCAAAAACCTAAAGCACAAGAACCAGAGAAGGGAATAATTTCTTCTTTCATATACACAAATACACACATGCTCGTGAATACATTTACACGTAAGTATAAAGTACTTTCATTAGAAGAGAGTGTACCGCCAGGAGGTAATCATTTAATGATACGATTACATACAGTAGATTATACACATAAGCTCATATGCATTTTCCTATAAAAAGTAAGAATTTTTATTGTTATTGATTTTATTTTTAAGCACTTCGCATTTAAAATTAATTTATTGGGAAGTAATTAATTATTTATTTTACCTCCTTTTTTGTACATGTATAATTTACGTATCCTGATTTCACCCAATTTAATCTTACATACATGTAAAAATTCTTGCACAAATAGTTACGTTTGACATAAGTAAAGAATATAATGCATTTATACTTGTAATCATAATGATCAATTTTTTTTCATTAATTAATAAAAGAATGTCTACATTTAAAATAAAATAATTTAAATTGAAAATAACAACGCATTGAAATAATTTTTGTTGTATTTATAATTTAAAACTATTCTATATACTGATGCGATGTACTGTTACCAACACTAATAATATTTACTACTTTATAAATTATTTCCATAAATTAACTAATAATATATTTACTAGGTATACAATATATAATTATATAAAATATAAAATATTTTCTATATCTAATTTACAACTGTATTAATCAAAAATCCAAATATTTTACTACCAGAATCAAAAGGAATATTAAATAATTTTAAGCAAATTTAATGATTTACATTTTTGTTTAGATTACACATTGCAACAAAAACAAAAATAATGTAACATAAGTCAGTAATTATTAGCTCATTTAATAAAGTTTCTATAATAACTGTAGTATAAAACCTGTAGTATAAAAAATGTAATGTAAAACTGTAGTATAAAAATTCTGTAAATCGCTTTTGTTCAAATAATTCACGAAAATTATACAATTCAAATTTGTCTGTCATACATTTTTGATCATTAGAAGGGTCTAATGCGGGTAATACATAATTAAAATTCTTTTGTTTTAATCTTCAATGATTCATGTAATAAATTTATACATTTATTTCGTGTCTTTTACTCCATTTTTTTTCTTTGATCTCATAAAATGCTAAATTCTACAGTAAATATCCACCACAGATATGAAATTCAAAGATGCAATGAATTTTGTATTCTGTAAATAAATTAAATACTTTTATTTACATTTAAACTCCCTAAAATAATTTCTTCAAAAAATATTGTCATAAATGTTACAAAAAATATTTGTAACAAATAAAAAAGACATATTTTAGATTACACATATATAGTATCATGTCATTAGTCTATTACAAATACTTAGTTTAAATCTTTTTATGAAATATTTTATTCGCATAAATAAATTAAAAGCATTGTTAGAATGCTTTTATTACACTACATTATATAATAAATAATTTAAAATATTTTAATAAATGCATTGATCGAATAAACTAGTAGCTACAGAATGGGATTAACATGAAAAAAACTTAACTATATTTATAAATCATATATCTGTATATAAAATAAATTAATGACAAATATTCTGAAATTTTTTACAATGATAAAATATAATTATAAATGTAGAAATTAAACTTTATTAAAAAATTTTGAATATTACCTTCAATACTACCCAAATTTATTACTAAAACTTAACACATACTACGTAAAGTAATTAAATATCTATTAATTCAATAATTATTCATATGTTTCGTCACACAAATTTTATGTGATAGGTTTTTTTTAGCTTAATAATACGAAGTTTTAAATATAAACAAGAATTAGTTTTTTTTTTCAATATTTATTAAATATATAATGTTCAAAATTTAAGAAAGTATAATGTTTTTTCTACCATTAAATGTTCTATTATTATTTTTTACTAACTGTAATTAATAAATTTTGTTTTATATGGTTGGCTATAAATAAATACAATTAATTTATATATTTTCATAAAATTACTGTTAGCTAAAATTTTCTGAATATATTGTCTACTCGAATTATTTTTTAAGTACAGTATTTTATAACATAATTTCAGAATTATTAAAAATAAATTTCTATAGAAAATTTATATTTTATTATAGGTTAAGCACTTATTTAATAAAATAAATTTACTTTCAGAAAAAATTGTTTGATTTCGAAAAATTGATAGGTATTAACAATAATTTATTTATGTTTCAAAAAAAGAAATTATCATTTTCGCAATAAATAGAAAAAGGACGTACCGCATATTTTAATAATATTATTGTTTTATTTATTGATGCTTTATTTACTAATCTTCTTAAAGTTTTTGTTATTATATTGCACTTTAATATTTTTTATTTATTATATGAACATTACAAAATTTTGTTTATTTTATTTATAATAAATTTATTGTAAACAATAAAAAATAAACAATATTATATAAAAATATTTGTTTTACTAGTATAATTTCTTTATTGGTTTATAAAATATGTATACCTAATTATATTTGTGTTTTTGAATAAACTATATTTGGTTTAATATTAATATATTCGAACATAATCGATTTCACTACTCAGATTTCCAATGTCTACATCATATTTTTATTATTAAGAAAAATTTGTGAAATTTATTATGCACAAATATTATTAAATGAATTAATATTTTCTTCGGCAAATATAAATTGTCGATATAGTAATGGTTTTAGAAATATTTAATAATATTTTATTAATGATTTTGAATTATGTATTTGTATAATTTTCAAACTTTGAATAGTATTAGGTCGTTCAGTGCCCCATTTTCATATAACCATAGAATTGTGAAAATTTGTAGTAATTCTCAGTTATACGGAACATGATTCTAGTATTTCAGTGATTTAAGCTTATTACTCAATTTTATTATGTGCTGTTTTGAATAATAAGGGAAGCTAATAATCACTCGTGCACAATCGAAGTTGATAGCTTCATAACTAGTAGTTGCACTTTGCAGTTGTTTCGGGATTAATTAAGTACAATGTATGTGAACAAGTTAATAATCAATATCTATTTATATCGAAAAATAACTTTTTTCTAACTGAAATATTTGTAACATATGAAATATGTAAAGATAATAATGGAATTTAATTTATTTAATAATTATTGAACATGAAATTTTTTTTATTAAATATATATAAAAATTTACTGCTTATTAGTTTTAATCCTTTTTTTCTAGTAATAAAATTGTATTAATAATGTAATTTTATTTTTAAAATATAATCACATTTATTTATAAAGAGTTTACTTATTTTTTATTGTTCATTTCGTGATTCGTAGATAAATAATCAAATTATTGACACAATAGAATATTTTTTATCATATTAATAGTGTTTCATATATATATATATTGAAATAACATTAAACTCATTCATAATTAAGTATAGTAAATACAGAAAATAAATGCACTATTTTATGGAAAATATTAAATTATGAGCGGACAGGAAAATGATTTATTTTATGATAATTGAGAAGAACCTTAGTTCGGTTAACTAATTATGTATTAAAAATTTTTTCACAAATCATCCAAATAGTTTTAAAGGACAAATTTCTCATTATTAAATTTTATATAAACCTCTTAATCTTCTTCTAATGTATAATACAGAATGCCTATAAATCATTTATTGAATACATTTTTTTTTTTAAATACGCGATAAAAAGTGTAATATCATATAAAAAGTATAATAAAAAGTATAATATCGTATAAAAATTGTAATACAGAAATAATGTACGATGTCTGCAATAAAAATATTTTACCAATGGAATATAATCAATAAGATATAAATAAAAACATTGAAATCAATTACTCGAAAATATATTGATCATAAAATAAGTAATATCTATACAAAATCTTTTAATATAAATTTAAAAAACGTACATAAGATATTAAATTTAAAATGATTCATTCTGATTGGAATTACATTTACAGGAATGTATTCAATTGATTCGGACGATAATACTGTATAATATATGTTAAGTAAACCTAGAAAATGATAGGAGCAGTAAAGTACTGTAAGACTACAAGTGAGTAAAGTAAGTTTTCTTCTTTTTTGCTTTAAACGAGAAAGATGGTAGTCTTCCAAGATATTCGAAAGAAGGCGATCCCTTTAAACGTGTTTTGCCTCGCATCAAAAAGTTGCGAATACTTTCGTAAATCCTGGAGCGCAGACAAAACTTCCAGCGCATGCATCAGGAACTCTTCAGTCCCGCCATCACCGTGGTATAAAAGTACCGCGTAAATTCGCTCCCGCGCATGCGCCGTGCATATTAATCCTTTCTCCATATAACGCGCACACCACACAACATAGCACATCGCACCAGACGTTTTTCCGGCTCCCATAGTCCCAGCGCTACATGTCTGCAATCGCATTAACGTCGACTTTTCACACAACGACCTCAGAAGCCACTCAAGTTTCGCTCAAGTTTCACCTTTGGCTGCTAAGCAACCAAAAAAAACGGTAGCATCATATTTACTATTAAACACCGTACTGCTATCTTCGCCTTTTATTCTACAATCTTTATATTGATTTTTTTAGGATCGATCGTTTATTTTAGCATGCCAGCCGAGATAAGGTGCGTACAATAGACACGTACATCAAATAAGTTATTATTGGGTGTCTGTATTGAGTGTAACATCCAAACCAACTCATCACTTTCTTAACAGAAATACCTCTCTTGTTTTTAATAAAGAAAGCCCTCTTTCAATCTTTTAAAATTTCTACACTTCTCTTGGAGTCGTACCGTATAATCAACTGGAAATAATCTATAATAATAGTATTTTTCTTCTTGTAATTTCTCTGTGTTTGCATGCAAAATAAGCCGAGTTGCGTACATATTATTATTTCAAATGCTGGTTATTAGGTTAAAGACTAATCAGATAAAATATTCTTCACAATTTTCTCGGCATTTCAAAATTAGAATCAAAACAATTTTCAATTTTCCATGACTCGAATGAAAATTTTAAATTGTCCTTTCGTGGAACTATTTATGCTCTTATAATTACATTTATATTTCTTTCTTAATTGGGAATACATTCAATGGGAGAATCCAAGTGATACACTTATGAATACGTACATTTGATAATTATAAAAGTGTCTCCGTAAAACAGCTGCGGTAATCCTAAAAAGAATAAAAGAAGAACGACGTATGAAATACGCAATTAGAAGATAGGAGTCGCGTCGCTTAAAAAAAGCATTAAATTCGGATTTTTTTTTTATTATTAAAGACAAAAAAAATCGCGGAACATTAGTACGAATTCAGGAGGGAAAAAAGGCAATAATGATATCCCCGTAGGCCGTACGGGAAAAGGAAAATGACGAGGAAAGGGGGAGGGAGAGGGAATCCGGCGATAAAGCGAGAGGCAGGTTGCCTTTTTCGGGAAATTGGGCTTTCGCGGATGTGCGGCGTGGATGTAGATGCGAAAGAGGGGATTTGCATAATATGGTATGGGAATTGGGAGGTCCATTGTTCGCTTTGGCGTGCTCGCCTTCAGATTAGGACCTCGGACGTTTATTTATGCATCGGCTGCTTTGGTGCACGGCAGAAAGAACTGAAAGACTGGACGGAAGAGACCCCGAACGAGGAACTAATGCAACCTCGGGGTCCGGTCGTAATAATTACGGAGCTCGAGTCCATCGTTGGGCCCCGACTTATTTTCTCTCCTTTGTCTGCGCTTTGTTTTTGCGCAAAATTATCTTTAACCGACGTCGCTGCTCCCGATTTTACTCTAAATAATGTCGTCACTTTTATGCCAATTTTAACGAATGTGCTCCGATGCTCATTACGAATGTTGAAACTCCCCTACACTCTTTGCAGATGCCTTACGTCCATAACGCGTATCCTTCTTTGGTATTTGCGCTTTCGACATCTTTATTCCAGCTAATACGAGTTCACGAAAAATATCAATTTATGTTTGGATTATTGAATTATTCATAGCTCGATATAGACATTCGTATTGATTTAAATAATTTTAGGATTTAATTGAAAATTTACACATCGAAATTTCTATTTACCATCGATTCAAAAATAATAGTGGAATAAATCGCATCCAAGAATAAAATTCACGAATTATTGCAAATGAAAAATAAATCATCGAAAAACAGAGACCATCTGTCAATAATTATTGGAAAATATTATTGGATGCTTTATTAGATTCTCATGAGATAATATGTACACGACTTCAATTACATTATTTAAACGCAAATATGAATTACAAATTTAAATATATATGATACATCCATGTTTCGATTAGCAGATATCCATAGAATTTTAAATGGAGTGCAACAAATTCAAATCAAGATGATATATCTCGATTGGTATTTCAATATTACATTGAGATGAAAAAAAAAGAAGAAGAATTACACTTAGAAATACCTGTAAAGAGATTCGATATTTAGTTATTAGCAGATCAAAAATTTTACACATTAATGGGCAAATAAAAATTCTAAGGAAATTTCTATTGCTTAAATAATATGAATAATTTACATAATAATAATCATCATAATGCTCAACCTACCAATCAATTTTATAAAATAAGATAAATAAAAAAAAAATTTATATTGCAACTAATATTGTAAAATAAAGCTAATAATTTAGTTAACAGATATATAAATGTGGTAAAATAAAATAAACAAATTAGTAAACCAATAAAATAAATAGTTGGATTTTATTAAAAAAGATTTTATTAATAAAGTAATTTATTATTGTTGTTATTAATAAAGAATTATGTTTTTTTAAAATTATATCTTTAAAAACGAAGGAAATATCAATTACTTCTGTGAAATGAATGCATTGGGATTGCGGTTGACAAAAGTTATGCAGAGAACTTAGATCCATAATGCGGTTATAGTGAATCATACTATTGGATAATATTTGAAAGTGAATTGAAAATAAATTTTTTAATAAAAAGAAAGAGAATATATTAAATTTGAATTTGTTCATAAAGTATAGAAAGTTATAAAGAACTAATTTAAATAAGACATATAAAAATAATCAATAATGTATAAGTTAAAAGAACCGTATACATTATACAAATAGGCATACGAAACAAAACTGAGGTTTGGTTATGAAAAGTAATTTAAAAATAGTTATTTTTGACGTAAAATTGGTCAAACTATAAAGGAAGTACGATTGTGTATAGGTTCGAAAATGCAAAATCCAAGTTTATGCAATATCGCAGCCTCCTGCCTCAGTATCTATATAACCTATATATCAAAAATAATTGTATTCTTATGATTATTCTTATTTACAATAAGAAAATTATGCGATTTCTGGTATTCTCTAATCGTTATCGGGTACTTGATAAATATCCTCCCGAGCCACCGGAATATCTATCGTCTGTAATCAACATGTAGATTATAAACAACTCCAAGCCAAATTGCTTTTCATTTAGCTAAAAAAATAATGCAATATTTACGTAATTCGAGCTATCTATACTGCCTCCGAACTACCTAACTTTGCGGACGTATAATCCTTACGTAATCTTCATTCGAAAATCCCGAGATCCGCTGCTCTCGGGGATTACACATTTACACGTTTACGCCTGTGTGTGCCTTCTTCCACGCGGGGGGTAGGCAGTAAATGCCTCCGACTGGGGAAAATCACGCGCGCGAGTCGTAAACTCGTGATAAAACGAGTTTTAAAATATCAAGTGCGGCGTTGGACTGGAATTATTGCGCCTTTTGATTAAGGAATCTGTCCGTTTCTCCGTGTCTTGGCCGCCCATATTAATTATCTCCGGAGCATCAAACTTTTTTGGGTGCGAAAAAGAATGCTTTTATCACTTTTATCTTCGCTCGCTCTGCGTTTCGAGTAATAAAGTTTTATCTCGGATATTCCGGTGGCTCTATCAATTTAACCGTGTTTTTGAGCTGCCGATTATTACTCTGGTACTTGTAAAAGATTAACTACAAAATCTAATATATATATATATATATATATATATATATATATATATTTATGCAATTTATGTGAAAAAGAACTCGCTCATAAGGGCTTACTGTGCAGTCCATAGATAGTCGATAATTTTTAGTATGCTTACTCTGGGGCTAATTATTTGATTCCCATTAATTAACCAATTATCCACCTAGAATGTTAATCATTATGAATTAGAGCGACTAGCTGTATTATTAATACATTTACAACAAAATAAATTTTTAACCTAGTTTAATACCTAACTCCATTTAATACTTCTTATCAATAATATTATTTTAATATTCTTTTTTTTCTTCACCAATAATAAACTTTTAATGCATCATCATTTGTAACCCAATAATAATGAGTATTTAATTTTTCAGTTAATAACAAATAATTAATTATATATATTATAGGCTTTCAATATATGAGAAGGATACCTTTAACTTTGTAAATCTCAAAAAAATATTTTTCTTCCACGTACAGTCTAAAAATAATGATTTTTTAAAATTTATAATTAATAAACTTTAAGAAAGCAAGAGAAATTTTGACCTATATATGACTAAATCTATCTTTATTACTTAACTTAATATTTAAAGATAAAAATTAAATTTACTATGAAAATTACATGAAAAAAAAAACTTTACCTTGAATCTAATACAAACTATAAATTAAAAAATATATTTTTTAATATTTATAAAGACACGTAGTGTAAATACTTAACATTATTTACAAAAATATATTTCGTAATAACATTTGCTTTAAATTATGTTTCATGATACAAATTAAAATATGAAATTATATTCATAATACATAGAATATTTATATGTTTAGAAATTTCGATATGTCTTTTGATAAATTATCAATCAAATGTTTGTCTCTTTTAATCCAATTTAATCCAATAGTGAATATCCTACGGTGAATTTTAAATTTTAAAAAAATTAAATTAAAATTATTACCATAATTATAAAACCTAAATTGAATTATTTCCATAATAAATAAGTCTTTCATGAATTACTAGATAATATAACATTTAAGTAAAGAGGAATGACTCACTGTTAAAAAATTAAACCACTCCCGTGAATAAATAATTTTTTAATATTTAAACCTTAAATTAAATATTAACATTAAACTTCAAACCCATTAAATGATAAGTCATTACTTAAAATGATATTGAGTAATAAATAATATTCAAAAAAAATTGTTTTTTATTCTTTATGATTCTTTTAAATTTAATCAACCACCTTTGTTTTTATTAAGAAGATAAAACAAATTTATTAAGTTCAGTTTCAATTACACGAGAAGGGATCTTGAATTTTAGGGAAAATACTAATTAAGAGAATACTTCTGTGATATTATGAGTAATTAAATTTTTAGAGTTATTCAAGTATTTTTTACTACTATATCGACTTTTATCTTTTTGAAAAATATTCAATCAATTTTATGAACAGTCTGTATATGTAAAAAGGAAAATATGTAATAAGAATATTTTAATATTTTAAAAGGATTTATTATATTTAATAATTTATAATTGCTTTTAAGTTAGACTATAGAGTATTAATGTTTTAGAATTTTTATAAACGAATTATCTAAATTTAATTCAGCAAAAATTGTATAATAACTTCTGAAACTCTTTGTAAATGGTTAAATTTAAGTAATAGAAATATGTGTAAATATAATTACATACATTTATAAGAAGCATTGGTAAATAGCTTTGCTTTATTATAAAATACTTTAGACGTAAATTAATAAATATTAGAATACAGCATTATCATTATAGTTAATAAATTACAATTGTGTATAGAGATTATTACATGCATCTTTTACATAAGGCAATAAAATTTTTTAATAGGCAATTATTTAATAGATTTCCATTTTTCAGAAATCTATTAGATTATTTATTTATAGAAAAATTAGTTTCCTAGTGCCATTGACTCATAACTTATTAGCAACTTTAAAAGCAACCGCTAATTGCGTTAGTCTACTAAATGTAGAAGTTGCAACAAAACATTTAAATTTTAATCGTATGATTCAAAATTTATCATGAAAACCTTTTAAAAATAAAATTTTAATTAGAATAATAAGTGAGAGATACAAGTAAAGTGAGAAATGCACATTCCAAATAGTTATTTCCTTGACGAATAAAAATTTGTAAAGTGTTAGATCTAAAGGACAGGCTTGGGTTAAGGTTACACTCTGTGTATATAATACTCTAAACGTTAATATTAGTCGTGGGCATTTTCCAAGTAGTTATATGATAAAAAAAATGATGCCAAATAATAGCAGTTTAATAGTGATACATTGATATAAAATACTCCTAAACTAGATATCATACGTTCAATAAAATTCTGAATTATAAATAGATTTCAGAAAATTGTCATTTAATTTTAAATACAATTTTTAAATACGAAATCTAATCAATCTTAAGATGTATCTTGTTACGATTATTAGGACCACTTATATTAATTACTTATATATATATTTATTTATATTTTATTTATCTATCGCGTTTATTTGTCGCGTATTTCTTTTACTCTTCTATTTATTTCTTCGTAACGATTTGCCAGTTCTTTTCTGCCGTAGCTGAATCGGTCAAAGCGGTTCAGCCTTTATGAGGGTTAAGGGTTAAAATAAATACAATTATATTATTTCACATTTAAAATACCGATTTATTGATAATAAATCGGAAGAGAGAATGTAAGTATTTAATTGGCTCGTGTTACAAATCTAGCGTCCTACGTATGTGTCCGAATTTATAATAATACTTGCGTTATCGTTTGAACGTGTGAGTGTCGCGTTGTTTTTTCGACGAGAGTCACCGACCGGGATTATATTACTCCGAGTTACCTCGCGCCTCTTATTACTTCAAAACTGTCGAATCCCGAATCACGTCCCAAGATAATAATCACACAATAATAACCCCGAACATCACTAATGTTCCTTATTTTATAGAGACAACTGTTAACTCTTCCGAGCCCTCACACCATGGAGGTGTTCTCATTTTTGGCTTATTACCTTGATTTTGTTTAGATTTCTCCATATATTTTTTAATGAAGAAGCATTATCGATACCATTTCTCAATTCACGCTCTCCCATACTTCTCTTTATGCTGCGTCTTGCTCTCATTTTCAATTACTTTATACAACATTTATTGTTTATTTAATTAAATATGTGAATTTCGTTACATACGTAACAATCTTTTTTTTGCTTGTGTTGTATTAATTAAAATTTTTTTACTAATATTTGTTGATTTGAAAAAATATACATTAAAACATTGACAGAGATTGTTAAATATACATGAAAATTTGAATAGATTGCACTGTATTTTAATGAATATGATTAAATTGCATTTTCTTACATAAATGAATATTAATTTTTCAAAAAAAAAATGGAAAAACAGCATAGATTAAGGTAATTTCCTACAGATAGCACTTAAGTTCTAAAAATTTATTCACACTTTGTGACACGGAATAAAAAAATACATAAGATTTATGCCAAATGTATTTGAATTACTATATAAATCATAATGCGTGAACTTTCTTACTAATAATAATAATAATATTTAAGCATATCATTACCAATAAACTTTACAAGTTTAAAATCTGATTAAAAATTATTAAATGTATAAAATAAATAAATGACAGAATCATGAATTTATTCTTATTAATATTATGTTACATATATATAAATATTTTAAGATACAAGTTTTTTAAATCTTTATTATTATAAAAAATATTATAAAAAAGATATGATTTAATGGTCTTTTGCTAACCTTTTGCTGTTGAGCTGTGGTATTTTAAAAATATCTAGCCTACTTATTTCATAGTAATATAAAATTTAAAATCTTTGGTAATAAGGTACTTAAATATGTATTTTTCATAAATTTCACATATAAAGTTTAGCTGCATAATTATAGAAATTAAGAAATCTTATATACCCTAAAATATAGGTTCTTCCAAGTTTTAAGCTTCTTTATTAATAATGATTCTTAACCTTGGCTAAGTAGAAATTATTATTGGATTATCTTTTATTTTATTACATATATTTTCATAATGTATATATTTTTTATAAGAGTGCTTATTTACATATAATAATGTTATAAACAGTATAAATTATATTATTAAATTTTGATAAATAGCTTAATATTTTAAAAATAAAAGTATAAATGTATATAATATTTAATAACTATTTCAAAGTCTTTTGTGGTGAGTATTATCGAAAAATTTCAAATTATTTTTATTAAAAAATTAATGTATTCTTGAAAATGTTTCTATAACTTTACTTTTTTGGATCAAATTATAACTTAAATTACTATAAATAAAACATTATAGCTCTATTCAAATATGACCTGATTGATTATTCATTTATATTATATTAATATAAATGTACTATCGTTATAAGAAACATAAATTTATCTTCTCATTACTTATAAAAATAATCATACATATTTTAATTTTTCTATTATATGTATAATTATAAATAAAAGTTATGTAAATATAAATTATAATGTGCCTCAATAAATTTTCCATTAAATTATCCGTTCATTTTTGATAAACTTCAAACTGATTTCAAAACAAATTTTATTTTCAACATAAATTATAATAAGGTGAAATGAAATATTAAGCTCATGGTCTAATAATTTATTAATTTAATAGATTCTTCAAATTCTAAGTAGTTATCTCAATAGCAAAAAAAAAAATCTAAATGGTTCATATCAATGAAAAATTCTTTAAAAACTTTAATATGACTTGACTATGAATGGTAATGTTTAATGTTACCCAGTAGCTAATAACTTACCTGTTGAAATAGCATTAATTCTTACAAAAAAAAGTTTTGAGAGATTTTAGATTATAAAATTTACTTACTGGAAACAAAATAATATACAATTATTAATGAATAATTAACATGAAATTTATAGTTATTATTTTTTATATTAATTGAATATGAAATCTTAAGTAAATGTAAAAAGTCTTAAATACCAAATTAAATTATGAAACCATAATTTACATTCAATTAAAAATAATTAATTTATATAAATTAATAAAAAATTATATTTAATGCAGTTAATACTTGTTGTTAACTATTTCTTATTATCTACATTTCTATACTTTTAAAAGAACGAACATAATTCCATTGCAAAGGGATTAACACTTCAAATAGATGCAAAGTGATAGGATAAATGTTTTTAACTACTATTTTATCAATATATGATTAAGTATTACTTTCTTTCTAATACAAAAAAAATTTTAAATTATATTGTGTAATGCTGTAAGTGTGAATGATTAAGAAGTTAAATTCTCACCATCTTGAGTGGATAATTAATTTTATTTATTTAAAAATATAAAATAATTTATTCTCTTATAAAATTAAATATAATTTATTATATTGAAATATAAGACTTCAGTAATTTTTATTTAAAATATCTAGCAAAGTTTTTGAATTATTTAAAAGTATTAAAATTTTTTAATATTAAATAAATCTAATACATACCTTACTTAACTGTATATGAACGAAATTATTACCTAGTTTTAGAATTATTGAAATAATAATAAAGATTTAATATTTAAAAAAACATTATTTTTATGAAAAAAAAAAAAAAAAAATAAAAAACTGTACAAAAACAATAATTTTGTAGTAATTTTCACTGTATAAATTATTTTATTATTATTATAGAAAGAGCATACCGAATAATGCAATATAAGATTTAATCTTCTTGAACCTAAATATTTTCATTGTACCCCTTATTTTCTTGGCTAGATACTTTCTATTAATCTATTAGAAAATGAAAATATATCAGCCTGGTGCATCCATTAGAGAAGTATAATCTTTGTTCAAGGCAGATGGAATCGTGATGAAATGGTGCCTCTTCATCAGAAAAGGGCGTTAACGGAAAACATGACTCGAGACTAGAAGCCTTTAATAGCTCCTTTAAGATTTATAAAATAGATTTCTTTTATTTTAACACGAATTTATGAATTTACAAATTAAGATCTTGCGCCTCTTTATTATTAAATCTCTATTTGTCAAATACATATTTAGTATCTCTTTAAATATCTGTTTACTCGAACTGTTTTAACTTAATCATAAGTTTGAAATATTTTTTATTTTTTTTTTTTATCACATTCCTCTATTTAATGTTCAATCTATTTCTGATTTATTAACCAATTTTTTTACTGTTCATGAATATTTAAATAATTATTTGTCTTGGTTAAAAAAAAGGGTTGAAATAAACACACAAACGATGTGCTTAACCAGTTGAGCACGCCTTTTGTTTGTTTTTTTCGACCGCTAGTTTATCTAGTTATTAATATGCCAAACAAGATAAAATAATTTCTCACTTTACCAGAAAATTTCAATCACTATGAATGGCCATATTCAAGCCATATCGCAAGTGCCTTAAGGATGCCAGAATCTCTTTGGATGTACAGACAACGTACACAAGAAAGTTAACGCAGCAAAACATAAAAAGAAAATGTTAGTCAACTACTCGGGGTGTTGTTGCGTCAACTTCTTGAGACGATGAATCAATGATGTTCCTGGCACATCTCATTATTTTCAGACTTGCCTTTATGCATCCACGCATAGATATTCAAGCAATGATTTTTGGATTTAACAGCTGTAGTTATTAATTTTCTTTCATGCCGCCTGGCTGCACGTTCCTCGATTGTTCTAAGTACACAAAGGCGCGAACGAATGATTCTTTGGATGTAAAAAGTGGGAGATAGAGGAAAAAAATTCGTGTATGAAGCGATTTACCACTTTTTTCTGCAAGTTTTTTCTGCTCTTTCAGAATGGAAGGATATAATAGTTATTATGATATGAGATGGCATGCTGTATAAATTGTAATGGCTTTGGAGATAAGGACAGAATGAGTGGATGTTGGTTTTTTCACGTAAGAGGAAGCTATTACCAATTAAAATTGATGCATTGTATGGATGCACGAGCTTATTGTAAATAAAACACCTACCGAAAGCATGAAAAGTTCCCAATAATTTAAAATACTCAATTTAATGCTGTAAATTATATATATTTGGTTTTTACAAATAAAATGGTTGATCTAGTTATTCTTCCTCAAATACTTAAAATATACTCCACATTTTATTAATTTGGTGTCGTATTGATAAACAAAATTTAATTAATTGTTATATCTGAGATTTTATACATGCAGACATTGTTAAAAATTTTATTCAAATTCCTTGACTACTTATCTACTTCCATTATTAACTCAGTACTAGAGTTAATAAAACTTTATTATTTGATTTAGTTAAAACCTGATAAATGTATTTATAATTATATTGTATTTTGATTTTAGAAACCTTGATAATGTAAGATAATGATCAATTTCTGTAATAAGAACAATCATACTTAATTAACTGTAATCCTATACATAAAATTCATTGCATTATTAAATTGAAGACTAGTAAAACTAGTTTTTAAACTTCATATTGTGAAAGTAAAAGAAATGCTTTCAAATAAAATAATAATCTTCGAGAAGCTTACCATCTCTGGAAGATATAATTACACGTAAACACATATTAGGTACATACAGAAGCACAGAAGCATACGACGTAATTGATATTTAAAAGTAAATGTCTTCTGGTTCGTTAAAAGAAACTTTAATAATTTTATTAAAAGTCTATTTTCAAATAGGAAGAATTACGCGAACTATATATGAAGCCCGTTGCAGCTCGTGTCTGATAGCCGAATCGATGAGTAAAAAATGTTCCAACAATTAAAACTATTCACCGATAAAGCTCCTGAATTTGAGAAAAATCTGCCAAAGCTCCTATTGTAATAAAAATGCTAGTCAATTGTAAATCGGACGTCTCTACCACGGAAGATAAAGAAGCATTACATAAAAAAGAGAAAGATGGAAAAAAGCCGAGTCTATCGTTTTCGCATCTTAAAGCTGCAGAGAGACTGGAGCCGGAGAAAAAGCTGTTGTGCGGATCCTGAGAAGATTATACGTATGTGCGAGTGTGTACGACCCCTTACGCAACAATCCTAATGACAATGCCCCGAGAACTCGCGAATCTTCTTCTTTATCTCGTGACGCAACCCCAGATCCGGATTCGATAAAAATATTAGCTTTGCCCGAGCCCCACTTAAACAAATGTTATTACCAAGTAGATATTTATCGATTAATAACATCAATAAAAGTGCCGGGGCCGATCGACCAGATGGACACGATTCACGCACCACTCGAGATCGAGTCGACCGTACTTCCGGGCACGATTTTCTCGCGGATTATTAACCTTTACTGCGGATTTGCTCCTCTACGTAGCCGCGATCGATCCTTTATTGCTTTAATAAACTGCGAGAGTATAAGTTATAATTACATCTAGTATTTTAATCAGTGGAGAAACGAATGCGCTTGTGCTTTGTCATCTCAGATTTGTCATCTTTGGAGCGGTTGCATGGATTTTAATGGTAAAATATTGCTGACCAATAATCTGCTAATTCCTTATTGCGGCAAAATTTTTATTTATTTCAAAGTATAAAAGTAAATACTTCATGATTCGTGAATAGTTTTATAACCGTAAAATTTATAAAATGGAATTTATAATTAAAAAGACTGTAAATTGCTTTGTGCGTTTTTGCTTTACAATATGTATCATTTTTCGATAATCATCCTCATAAATTACTTAAATTATCATTAAAACATTATTGTTGAATTTAAATTTATATCAAACATCTTATTTTTTATTATAAAAGAGAGCTTTTCTCAATGAATAATATTGTAAACGCTTGAATTGCTTGGTACAACTATGTCATAAATGTGAAGTTGTTATTTTTTAAGAAATATCCTGGGATAATTTACGATACAAACTCTGTGAAAAATTATTAAAAGACGTTTAAGATGCTTAAAGCTTCAATATTTAATATTTTAGCTATTTTTAATTAATATTTTCAAAAACAATGTTAAATTTAAAAAAAAAACAACACAATAATATAAGTAAAACAATGTAGCAAAGTGTTAACTTGATTTCGACATTAGCTTTCTGACATATCAAAATAAATTAACAAACAACTAGTAAATTAATTTTACTTAAAACAATCCACAAAATTTCATCAATTGACAAAGTATTAAAAATAGATAAAAATCTAACTTGTTGAATTTGCATGTAGATTAACAGTAATTCATTAAAATTACAGATTCAGTCGATATTACGGCCGGCATGCATTACTCGGGGAGTTGCCACGTTGTTTGTTAAATCATAAAGCTAAGAAAGTACAATTCACTTTTTCCAAATGATTTCTTAAGAATACATAAAAAGTTTAAAACTTTACTTTATTCGGCATGAAAGTAAGCGGCATTTTTAGTGCAAGTTTAATTTAAATACGAGAAAGCAGCTGGCGATCTACAAAATTACCTTCATACAAAGTACGTCGAAACATTAACACACACCCAATTCCTCCAACTTAGAGCCTAATAAATTAACGGAGTAAAAGCAAAGTTTCACCGATTCTCGTATAGATTTTTCCGGCAAAGGTGCCCATCCATACGGTGCCATACGCGCTCCCCGGGAAAAGCGACTCTTCTCTTACCATCTCTTTCCGAAAATTAATTCGTCCCCGGGGCTACGAAACGAATCCTCGGTAAAGTGGAGATGTGACGCACGGCTTTATGTAAGATCCGTGCGAATGCGTCACGTGCACTTTTAGCACTTTCACCTTTTATCGGCGAGTGTGTGATGGGAGATCCTCCCCCCCCCTCCTCCTCCCGACCGACCGCCCACCTTTTTTTCTTATCGCAGCCTCTTCCTCGGTGTCGATTTCCGCTTAATTCCCCTGTCTTTACAATAATCCAGCTTATAATATTGGAGAGACTTATAATGCGGAAAGCGGCGCTCGGGAGGGAAAATGCATTTCCTCATTCGTACTTGTCGGGGCATTAACTTTACGAGGTTCTACCCAAAGGCCCAAATGACTAAAGCAATCACGAGTACATCAGCGTGCGACATTGGACGTACTGAGATTAATGTAACGATCAGTGTAATGCTTAAGTTGATTGATTTTAGTACTTTCAAAGCTACGCTTGGATGCAATTTAATAAATATTCACCCGTAAAAATGGTACACAGGTATTTTCATAATTTGAATTTATCAGATGACCAAGAAATTTTCCTTTCCCAAACGTCTAGTTCGAGGGAGCTTATGTCTTTCAGATATCTATATAATTTATTTGTTGTAATAGATTAATGAAAATCTAGTAATCTAACGTTGTTTAAAAGAAACTCAAATGAAATAATGCGTATTCAATTTATTGTATAATCACTAATAAACAAATAAGCAGTCACATATGTATTATTTAATACATATTGATATAAACAAATTATTAACAATATTTATATAAATATTATTTATAATGATCTAAATTTATTACAAAATATTATACTTATCTTAGGTAAATAGGTGTAAAATATAGAATACCTCAAATTTGTGTATGGTTATTATAAATACAAGAGACTTTTACGTCTTAACCTAATTAAAGATTGTAATTAAGAGAATTTTGATTTAAACAGAAAAACAAATATATGAACAAAATTTCGAATAAGTGCATTATGTCAAATGGGTTTTTAATTTTTCAAGTATTCGTAAATAACAAAGCCAAGGAGCTATTAAAGGTATTTATACTGAGAACAGATATTAATTGAGATATTACAATAATTAATATTATTGTAATATTTGAATGAAATAGATCGCATTATCTATAACAAAGCTACCATTATAAAGTTTTAATCATCCGTCATGATTATGAAATTATACTTAAATGTATTCATAATACTGAAATTTCATGAAAAGTTCGGTCGTCGGCATCCTCGAAGGAATATAAAAATAATGACGCCTTCAGCTATTTCAGGTGCTGTGTGTGTACATGTGTTCGTGTTTTGCAAATCGGTACTACGAGTCTTCCGAAGTGCAAAGCTATTGGCACGCACCTTAAAGTCTCTCCTTTGTAATGCTAATTCGGTCAGTATTCACTTATACATTGGAATTAATGTTACACCTGGGCTTGCACATGACTCGGAAAAATGTAGTCGGTGTGTTAATGTTTCATCTGAAAACGCTTGGAAAACTAGTTGAGAGGTAGTTCCGAAATTCGTTGAAAGGCAAATGGAGAGTGGTCGTTCGATAGTGATTCATAAAGCTCACCATAGATTCTTGTTTTCAAATTTTAATTATGCTGTAATTAATATTCGTGTTTATCTTGTACGATGAATCTTGAATATATGATTAGAAAGTTTTATTCAAGCATTTAATATAAATATTTCAACATTATTAAAGCTGATGTATCTATGACTTCTGATCTGATTTGAAATCTCTGGATTAAATCTATGAGCTTATCAATTTATGTTTTAACAATAAAAATTAATATTATATTAAACATAAAAAATAATTAAAATGTGACTACAATTACTGTAAAATTTATATATATATATATGTCCATTAATGCTAATATTTAATATTTATTTTATATTCAAATATTGAAATCATTTTTTAGTTATATCTACAATTTTTAAAGATATAAATAGTAAAAGATACAATTTAAATAGATACTCTACATAATTTCCTAAAAATAATATTTATGTGACATTACATTACTAATATGTTTAAATTTTTTTTTATTAATGTTTTCAATAGCTAACAAAATGTTAAGTAATTGAACTATTTCATATAATATAAATATTTTTAAATCCTCTCTGTAGTTTAAAATATTAGATTTTTGTATAATTCTTATATCAGTTAAATATATTCATTTAAATTATGATATTCATTGAGAATATTGTATGGAATACTTATATAGTTTTTTATTAATTAAAAAATCTTTTCTGATCATTAAAACAAAATTACAATACATAAAATTTCTTATCATCAATAACTACTTTTGCTTAAAGTAATTAAATATTTAAATACATGATGCAATTATTGATTAAGTTAAATATTTCCTTAAATAATTATTTAAAATATAATTTTATTATACTTTAATTAATATATTGAATAATATAGTGTAGTTAATTATAAATATTTTTAGCTACACAAGTGAATAAAAAATATTATTTTCCTATATTATTAATGCAGCATATATTTTTAAATAAATATTTATATAAATATGTAAAATATATTGTAAATTTATTGTGATAATAGCAAAAAATTTATAATTATTAATGGAGAAGAAAAGCTTTTTTTGTATTTGAAAAAAATTATAATACACAATTATTCTATAATATTCAAATAAATTATAAATTATGTATTTTTATGTATAGTCATATACGTTACAATAAATATAAATAAATTTATAAAATAATGGGCGAATAAAAAACTATAATTTTATGAAATGTAAATATAAAATACGTATGTTTCAGCAAACAACATGAAAGAACAAACAAAATATATGCAATGCGTATAAAGCGTTAAAAAAGAAAACATCTGAAAAACGGAATATTTATTTTGTAAAATCGAGTATGTGTATTAATACATTCTCGATTCCCACTCACGCACACAAACGTGGATCTGCCCTTGTAAAGTTCAATACAACAGAGAAGGAAATAAGATTCTACTGCAATGAAAGGAGTCATCGGAGATCCGGAAGGACCGCAAGAACGGATAATACATACGTACTGGGAAAAGGAAATTTTATGTCTGCAGACAAATATCTTTTCGGCGCAAATTGCCTTTCTATATGTGCACAAGTACATTTGTTTACATGCGCTCTTGCGAATAGTCAAATCCATATGCCAAATTCAGAGGGAAATGATGGTAAGATGCTGTTCAGAGCCAAATTTACAAAAAAAAACTGTGTACGTTTATGAAATTTTTTCCTAAAAATATGTTTTTCTGAATACCAACAATTTTATACTTGGAAAATTGTGCAATTGACTTTACGATTATAAATATAAAATTTTACCTTTTTATCAACAATAAAAGTAAGGAAGAAGATCAATTAAATTTAAGTGAGCTCGTGAAGATTATTGTGGAGTATCCGGCGATTCACAATTATCTTCAATCAAATTAATTTCCGATTGGAAACACGATAGCCAATATCCGTTCGAAAGAAACTGTGCACTAGAAATGTCAATTGTGATTATAATCGTACAAGGGTTGTTAACCACCGGGTAAAGTTTTGTTAAAAAGCTCTTAGTGAACAAACAAGAAAATTATCTGGGATAGTAGTTGTATTTATTAGTCGGGCTTCCTCTGAACTTTTATGTATATAGTGTTATATAGATTTATTTTTCAAAAAAAAAGTGTCCCACAATATCCCAATTGAACGATATATGAAAAAAAAAATTCACCAAATAATGTAATTACCGTTACACTCTAAACCAGGGAAGACTGGCTATTTGGAATATGAGTTAAATTTTGAATACTAGTTTTTTTAATACGTTTTCAATTTTATTTACTTATTTGAACATTGACATAAACATTGAACATAGAGTTCCTCGATACATTTGTTTGTTTCTTTCGATTTTTAGTTTTATTTTTTCTTTGTAAAATATTTGCATTATGGAAGAAAAGGAATTCATTGAATGTAGTTTATTAAAATAATCATTACTTTTTTAAAATAGTAATTAAGTGTATTTAGATTTTCGTATTAATGTTTTTTAAATATATAAATGTCGATTTAATATAAAATGAAATTAAATGGAAATGGAAAATTCATTCCAGACTAAATTTTGTAAACGTTATATGTTCATTATAAAGACTAATGTCAATGTTGTACATAATTTTTTTTCAATAAGTAATTGAATAATGAATAATTTTAAAAATTATCCACTAATTTAATATTAAAATTATGAGAAGTAATGGAAAATAATAATCAACGAATAATTTGCCAATCCTATATAAACAAAAATTCCATCCACTGACAAATTTTGTGGTATTTAAATTAAGAGATAAATTAACAACTCACTTAATGTTGTCATGCGACAACAAAAGCCCCTTCGAGTGGTCTCAGTCACGATCTCCTCGAAAATAAAAAAGAAACGATAAATTTGCCCGTGATCTTTAACTTGAAATATAAATGGAGCAGCCATGTGGAATAAAGTCCGTTCTTTTGATCCTTTGAAACCAAAGATGCAATCTCGAAAAGATAGACGGGGAGCGCCAACGACAGTCGACAATTTCTTCCCTCTTACCGCCCGGACTTTTGCTCTCGAAGGAGCTGCGGAAGAGTCGGAAGACATGGAAGTGGAACTCGGCGTAGATCGTCACACGCGATATGGAAACCGATGTGACCGTCCTGGTGGGGGCACCAGGAAAAGGTGAAACGCAAACACGACTAATTCCCTACTATTTTCTGCAATGAGAATGCCGCGGATGTATCGAGAAGAGCACATAACTCGATCCGCTGTTTCGACATTTTTCTTCCTTCCTCTTTTATTTATCTTTACGTTCCTTCCTCATGTTCACTGCAATTTTTTGGTCTATGCACTTATATTTCATATTGAAAAGTAACTGTTATTTAATTATACCTGATAAATGAATGACTTTCATACTTTTAACAAGAATCAACTAATTTAAAAAAAAAAAAAAAAATTAAAGTAAAACAGTAAAATTATAATTAATATTCGTAAAAAATTATTTTTACAAGAATAATAAATAAGAACGTCTACAGAAAACAATTTCACATAATAAATAATTTCATACTCTTAATACTATTTAATGCAAAATTTATAATTTTAAACATTAATTTTCAATTCATATTTTTTTTAAGTTACAAAGAGAAATTAAAAATATTAAAAAAGAATTGTGTGTATAATATATTAAGAATAAAAATATATACTAGATATATTGAATATTTATAGAAATAAAATAAATTTCCAACGAAAATATACATTAAATTACATGATTTAAAAAAAAAATTCTTCTAATCAATTTCAATAATTTTTTTTTTTTTTTTTTTTTATTTTATAGTCACTAAAAATATTACTGAAACTGGAAAACAATCAGTCAACCAGAAAAAAAGATGAGAACGATTATTAATTCTTAGATATTGTAATTGTATCTATGAGTAATAAAACGTTTTAGGAATTTAAAAGTGACACATGAGTTCACAAAAATCTTTAAGTCAATTTTTACAATAAAAAATTGATTAGAAAGAACTCGTTAGGACTGAGAATTTTTTTTGGATTGTATTCCAGCACATAAAATTTTATGAATGGAAATTAAAACTGATAGAGAAAAAAGATATGAAAATATTCTATATCTCTTCAATTGTTGACTTGCTGAATTTATATTCTTTGTATTTATTTCCGCAATTCATTCATAATTCCAATATGTAACATAAAGCTTAATTAATGTTCTAAAATTACAAAATCATCAAAATTAAATTCATAATTTTTAAAAATTAAATTTTATAAAATAAACATCACAAATTTATTCCTTATAATAATTATTTTATGAAATTAAATAAATATGCAAAACTTTTTACGATTTTTTGCTTATAAGTATTATTTAATTTGGAAAAAAAACACTGCTACTTAAAGAGAAAGTAGAAAACTCTCTTCGAAAAAAGGAATTTCTGTTTAATTAAAATATGTCTAATATAGATAGAATAAAACATGCAATGTCGGTTGTGTGATGATAATTTTTTTTTGAAATTCACAAATTGATGTTTTTAATTTTAGTAGATTTTATAATAACATTTTAAAAGTTTTATTAAATTCTTTAAAAATAAACTTATCATTGTTAAATTCATTATTATATGAATATGAATTCGCTTTACATCTGTCGAATATTTTAAAAACTTTATTATGAAAAATTATTTTATATGTATTGCAATTTAGCTATTCTTTATTTTATGAAATTTCATACTATATTTTTATTTATTTACATTATATTATTTATATAACGTCTTGATTATTATTTGTATAAGTTCAGTACCAATTGTAATTCTTAATCTTTTTTATTATTTTTCAAACAATTTGATTCAGCACTGTTCTTGTTATAGTAGTTATCTTACATGTTAATAAAGGTAAAATAATTATATCAAAGAACTTAACAATATCAGCATTTTCAAAGAATATATTTCATAATTAACCATGTTTGAATAAAAATATGATAACATAACGATAACTATTTTATACATACTATTTTTAGAAAACTGAATTCTTTGAAAATCATGATTAAGTTTAAACTTATGAATAAAAGTACAGCTTTTACCATAAGAGCTAAATCAGTGCATTAAATTTACTCATATTTTCCAATAAAATATAATTCAAAAAATACATTATTAAAGTTCTTCAAAGCGAAAAATTCGTTATCAAAATCACGAAAAGCACACTCATGTCAACATTGTTCCAAATGAGAGGTAAAGTCAATACCAATTCAAATCGCAGGGCAAGGTATGTATACAAAGTTATTTCTACTAGTGTGTAAAGTATTATAACAAAAATATCAATAACAACAAAGCTTTCCCAGAGGAAATCCTATTTTTTTATTTTTCATTTCTTAAAAATAAAATTTTATTAAGTTATTGTTCATGTGTAATACAAAGTAGTCATTCAATACATATATCGTAAGATTATTTTATTGGATAAAATATTCGTAGTTTTGGAGATAATACTATAGTATTTGGGGTACTTAGGAGATATCTATTATACTCAAATATCAATGTATTTATTTAAAATACTACAATATTGTAACAAAAATTATTTTTAACGGTATATATTATTGAAAAAATTCATGAATTAAAAAGAGAAATTTTTAATATATTCAATTATATAAGAATCTTATGCAATAAACATTTTCTTATTATTATTTTTCAATTTTTAATTTAATTTCAATAAAAAAAAAAAACTTCAATATCATTATTTGAATCTTCTTATAAGCAACAATATACAATAATTTTTTTTATAAATAATAGAAATATTATGATAAATAATTGCATTATTCTATGAAAATAATTTTCAAATTGCGTTTTTCAGAAATTGTTTAAATAAATCATTTAAAACTTATCGAATTGTATCAGAATAAATTATATTTACATTTTATAAGAATAAATACGTAAAATTGTTGTAAAATTAAAATAAACGAAAAATTTAATGAATTCTTTATTGAAAAAATCTTCCATAGTCAATATATTATCTTCATATGTGATAAATCTTAAACAAATAAGCATGAATTATAAGTTACCTAATTACTATCAGTTGATAATGAAAGATCATTCTGCATTATTATATTGCATTATGTTATTAATAAAATAAACATTTTATTGAAATAGCCTGACGAAGACCCAATAATTCCATTATTATTTCCTGATCTTTTCAGAAGTACTAAAAAATTAATGAAAACTCAAAAGTAAGTAATAGAAATTTATTTTATAGAAACAAATTATCATTTTCACTAAACTAAGGAATAAATTTTTGTAAAAAGTAATTCATGTAGGAAAACCTTATTGGATTGAAAAATTCTTTTTGTTATTGTTTTATTTATATTATATTGATTAAAAATTTTTAATTTAATAATAAAACGACTAAAAACTCAATAAATTTTTAATTACTCGGTAATAAGGTTGTTTTCCATTTATAATTATCTAAAATAAATTTTACCACTCAAATAAAAGTTATTTGATCAGACATTAAATTATATATACGTACATAAGGCGATATATATGCATAAATGTTGATGCTTATAGAATCTTATAAGTATATTGTTCGAAATATGATGATAAAAAAGTATTATTACACACTTAGCGAAAATTTAAATAAAATAAAATTTAATTATATTAAAATATATGTCAATAATTTTTTTCTATATATAAAAAAAAATTTGATGTTGAATACATTAAATTGTGTAATATAGTATATTAAATGTAGAAGAATTACCAATGACAATAATTTATTGTTTGTAAGTATCTCGGATTTTGATCATTTAATATTTGTTTTAATTTGATATATATTTAAAATCATTTATGCTTTTATTGAAAACAAAAAAAAATAAGACATAAAACTAAAAGTAGATTATAATATGATAATTAGGGATGCAACATTTATTGATTTAACTTCCTGTTTTAAATATATTCTTAAATATTAGAAAGAAAGTTTAAAGAAATGTATTCAGGTCTATTTTTTAAAAATAGTTATATGAATATAATTTAAAATAATATTAAATTATTTATGATTTATGACCGAACATATGCAAATATATAATTATAAATAGACGACGTTTCATAAATGACAATATTTTAATATTTTAATAATATGTATAATATATTCTAATTACTAATAAACTATGCGTAAGTTATATAATGAATGATTTTAAATCATTGAAGTTATCATAAGAAACTTGTCCCAACTTTCGTATATTGTTCGAAAGGTAACATACAGCACTAAAAGATTGACATTAAATACATAGATACAAATTTTAAACATGTTGAGTAATCTTCAATACAATTACAGTAAAATTTTCTTATTAATGAGTTAAAAAGTTTTTATATTACTCCTTACATAATTAATCATAAAAATGATATAAACCTGAAATATCCAAAAGTAATTTAATAACTTAAAATATACATAATTTAAATATGTGTTTACAAGTGGTATAACTCTATTAAAATTACACATATTAATCTGCAATGTTTTTAAATATGTAATAAATTAAATTATTGTTTAAAAAGTATAATTAAATTAGAATATAATGATTTTGATCTATAATATATAATCTATAATATAGCCAGATGTATACGAGGAAAAAATTTAATTATAATACACAAATTTTTACATCATAATATTAAACAAAAATCAAACCTGAATAAAAACTTGTATAGAACAACTATATATAATTTACATGAATGTCACTTTAAACGTTGATACATTCGATGTGAAATTCCTAATTAAATAATTTCGACTTTCTCAAATTATTAAACGTTAGTTTAAATTAATGTAATTCATATTAACTAGGTTATAATAATAAAAAAAAAACACGAATTATGAATGCATAAACGGTTTTTAAATCTTATATATTTCCCACTTTTTTCAAATATTGCATATTTAACTTATTCAATAAAACGTAACTATGTATTATAAGCCCTCCATTAAATGCATTATAAGGAGCTAAAGAATTTTGAAGAATCATCTCGATTTCTCAGGATACACTGATGAATATAGTTAGAAATTTTACATCGATCATTCATCAGGCTAAAATAGACTACTTTTTTAGAATTAGCAGCTGAGTCATGCTAAGCATTTGTATGGGATGCTTCGATCCCCGCAAAATCTGGAGGAAAACTAAGAGCGGAATTTTACCGAAAAAAAAGAAAAAAATTAAAAGTACCGAGATCAGAACTCGTTTGATTCAGACACGAAGTGAATTTTTTTTGTGTAATAATTGCACTGACAAGTGCCGAGCGTGTGAAAAATGCATCCATTGTTTGGACCCTGTGACCTATGCGTCTGCTTAGCCTAATTTTACAATTTTGCGAACAGCAACGCCTCCGAATCTTTCGAATTACTATTGCGATGTCAAGTGACACTTCTCAAGTCTCACATCAATGATTTGGTTTTTTCGCCACATGTGTTGGACATATTGCTACGGTATTCTTTTTAGTTTACATGTAAAAATTTCACTGGGATTGAACTCGTGAATATTATAGTGATAATTTGTATTATTTATTCATCTGTTGAACGTTTACCAGTACTTGTGTATTTATTGTATAAAAAGTGTATGAAAAAAAACTATATGGCTATGTTAAATGCAATTTATTTCTGAACAATAAATATTACATATGCACTGTCCTATCTTATTATTAATGTAATTAGTAATAGTATAATATTATTAAAAGTGAAAGATATTTATTTTTCATTCTGGTTATACTTTAGTCTTAACTATGTCAATTTAAAACTTAATCAAAATTATAAAATTCCTCCTCTCCAACAATAATTACTATTCAGCTTCCTACTTATCAAGCCCAATTCACAGACTTATCTAGATTTTCTTCCTTTATATTAAAATATTTTATATCCTAATACGAACTTATCATTGCGTACATATGATTTTCGTTAAAAGCTCTAAATAGATTAAAGATTAAGTCATTTAAAGTTAATGATACACTACATTCACCATCAACAATCTTGATTTACATTTTGGGAATATAATTTGATTTAATTGTACTCGTCTCATTAGCTCCATAATACTACTAATGAAAAGTTATGTAATTATTAAATTTATTTATTCATGTCAGCATTATGAGCTTTACGCTCTAATAAATATATCTATATCATTTATGATTTACTTAAATAGAATTAACTTTTAATTCATAAAAAAGAAATAATGAAGTCATTGTTAAATGTTCTTTTATACGAGGAATAATGAAAAAATTACTATAGGACACTTTCATCTTATTTTAGTGCTCCATTTTACCCGTATTAATTAAATTTAATTTACATAGACTGCAATAAATTACGTAAAAGAAATTTTCTGCACTGTAAATGTCAAAAAATTCTAAAAAGTTTTTGCATATTTTATTTTAGTCTGAAACCGAGTCAAAAGTACAAGAGAATTCAATCTGTTAATTATTTTATATTCTTGACGTTGCATTTATGTAATTTTTAGAGTTAATAAAAGAATCATTGTTAATAAATGAAAAATAAATTTTGGGAATTATTCAATTTTTTCTTCCACACCTGACCATATCCATTCATCTATATTATTTCTTCATATTCCACTTGGCATATTTTCTCATCCACATGACGAGAGCTACATTTCCTTATGCAATCACATCTATAAGACTTTCCCGAAAGCTCACGGATGTAATATAATAATTCGCCATCGCTTGTTGGAGATACAACCAACAAGATCCTCGTCGATGCCTTTATATTTCGTGCACCACTTCCGCCGGCGTGTGAATTCCGCGGTTGCACTGTTAAGAAATCCCACCTCTACATTTATTTACACCGCAGATTCTCTAAACATCTGAGTTCTGTACGTTTTTGCATAATTTGACCAATTTTGCAAGATTCTGGTGTACGCACTTTTTCGTTCATATTGATATCACTGATCTTTTGATTATTCTACAAAGCATTCTTTTTCATACAAGAACTTGCTTTATAATTATTAGTATTGTGCTACACTTAGGGTATAGCAAGAAAGAAGCCTAACGTATTTTTTTTACTTTAACTTGTATTCTTGATGTCATTTAGTTTTTAATGAGACATTTTTTTTATTACAGATATTGGCCAAAACCCATGAAATTTATAATTACATTATAGCATTTTATTGATTTTTACAATTCAAAGATTGTATTAACTTAATGCAGAAACTATTACTTTCTGCGTTTTATGCTAATTAAATTAAAAATATTTAGGTTAACACAAGTGTATTCAAACTGTATAATAATCAATAGTTATTAATATTATACTGCTAATAAATTATATTGCTCATTTTTATATCATATACATGTATATCTGTCACGAACACTTCAAAACAATAGTTTCATAATTAAATTATGAAAAATGTAAATTTATGCATTTTATTATTTTCGATTTTTTACAGAATTTTATTATTAATAAAATATTACAATATATTTCTATAAAATCCATCAGAATGACTAGGAATTTAAAAGGACTTTTTGATATTAAAAATTTTTATTTTTTAAATAAAATAAATTAACTTAAAACTGTTTTGATATTCTTTCATAATAATTAACGGAATTAAAATAAAAATTTTATTTTGTTTTAAACATAAAACATATAACCTTTTTATGCACAGAACATAAAAATTTTTATAATTTTCATTGAATATATTTATTATTAAATATATTAAATAAAAAATCAATAATGCATCAATATGTTTAAAAATATTTAATAATTCGCAATTAATTACTATAATGAATTAACTACAAAAAATTGATTCATAGGATATTTTCTACTAATTATAAGTATACTAAAAAAATGAGGAATTATAATGAAATTAGTAATTTATTTATTAATATATTTATTTATACATGGTGCATCCACAAAGTATCGAGTTTTTTTTTCATTTTTCGCCTATTCGTCGTAGAAATTCGGGAGCGGTCTTAAAATGTCGACAAACTCTTTCCGCATTTGTCCTTTTTTTTTTTTTGTTTTTCGATAATTAGGCGCAGCAGGATTTAATTTCGCGCGAAGGGTGTTTTTCAGTTTTTTGACACGGCGCGATGGAGCAACTACTCTAATAGCGTTACGCGATAAAATTTGTTTGCAATTAAAAAAAAAAAAACAATGTAGAAACGTATAAAATGTTGCAACCAGCATATGGACATAATTGCATGTCAAAATCGCAATTTGGAAAATAGCACAGAGCTTTTAAAGAGGGCAATGAAAGAATCATCGACGAGCCTCGATCTGGACGACCAAAAAGTTTTCGAATGGTTAAAAATACCCGGCGCGTGTTAGAAATTTAAAATTTGGATTCTCGATTAACAGATTAAGCAATTCAGAAAAAACTGAATTTAACGCGATCTATAGTGTACAATATAGTACAAAAAAAATTTATAAATATCGAAATTTTTTAAAAACATCCAAGCTGAAGAGTTTGAAATGCATTTAAAATTTGAAAAACACGCCTTCAAAAATATGTCGAAACAGGAGGAAATTATTTTAAAGAATTTAAAATTTTTATTTTACCCTGTTTATAAGTCCACTAATAAACGATTTTTCAATAAAGAAAGGTAAGAATTTTTTTTTTATGACCTTTGAAAAAAACATTCTCGCGTAGTGGTTTTCCGCTAATCGCTTCAGTGGGCCGTGTCAAAAATTTGAAAAACACCCTTCGGTCGAAGTTAAATCCTGCCGCGCCTAATTGCCGAAAAATAAAACAAAAAAAAGGACAAATACGGAAAGAGTTTCTCGACATTTTAAGACCTCTCCTGAATTCCTACGATGAATAGGCATAAAATGAAAAAAAAACTGCATACTTCGAGGATGCACCATGTATATGATGTTTTTAGAGATTAACAAGCCTCATAGAAATGATTTCTCATCAGTAGTTTCTCTCTGACTAATAATCATTATATATTTTATCAAATGGAATTACGTATATGCCATTGGTAAAGCAGAAATAACCTACATATCAAAGCAATATTTATCAAATCATTTTTAGATTTATTTATATGTACTTGGTTTTAAAAACTATTATGCACAGACATGTATCTAAAAATTATAATCATTCTAATCCATACAATGATTATAATTAAAAAGAATATTCCATAATGATCCTTAATCTATAATGAATAGAAAAAAAATTACATGCTATCAATTTTCTTACATAATTTTATTTTGAAACAGGTTATTAAATTTACATTAGAAATTATACAAAGCATTTTTCAAAGAAATTTTTTTTTAAACATTAACATTTTTAAATGACGTAAAGCATTTGTAATAAAAGATGATTGTAAAATTACAATAAATGAACAGAACAAATAAGAAAAAATTGTAAATAAATTACAAATTTATCTTAAAGACAAAAAATAAACATAAATCGTTCAGTTTAAGTATGAGATGATGCTCTTTTGAAAAGGACTATAAATGTTTTTATAAATTAAAAATCAAAATGAATTAAGTTTTGATATTTATCTGAAATTGTGAATCATAAGTACTCTAATTAACAGAGAGAATATATTAAACGGTCTAAAGCTTCGAATTATATGAAATTATAAAACAATGATATAAATCTAATATACTAAATTGTTCACGTATATAATACGTGCAGGAAATATACTTATAATTTAAATGAAAATGTATTAAAGACAATGAAAAGTGAAATGTAAAATTCATAAAAATAAGAAATATTGGTTTGAAAAATGTAAAAGTTTCTTTACTATTTATTTAATTCAAGTGTTCAAAAGCATTTAATAAATATGAAAAACAAAAAATTTAGAGTTAATTTCAAATAAGATACTAGAATTTAAAATTATGAAAAAAAAGATAAATGCAATATTTTAAATCAATTAAAAATACAATATATTATATTAGTATTTAAATAAATTAGCGTTTAAATTAATGCTGCGTTAGATTTAAAGAATATAACGTAATATTGAAAAATATATTCGTGTATACAGTATTTCATAATATTTTTAATATTTATACACTTATGATGAGAAATTTTCATAACACATATATTTTTAATTTTGATTAAAAATTGAGAATTTTCAATCTCTTATATAAAATATTGTAAAAAACAATAAATTGAAAATAAAAATGAAAATTCAAACAAAAAATACAGGAATTTAAAAAAAAAGAGATGTTCTTTTTAAAAACATTTTATTAAATATTTGCAGTTAATGACTATCCATTTTTTATTAAATATTTATTTTTAAATATAAATATGTAATGAATTTATATTTTTTAATTGAAGAATGGATATACAGCTATTTTCTCATCTATTTCATGCAGATTTGGTATTTAAAATTAAAAGTTATGTAATAAAGGTAGAATTCTGTACGAACAATTTTATCAAAATATAATTCAAAAAAAAGAAAAATAATGTAGATGTTTTGTTTTAATTAAAAAATCAAAATCGATTGTTGTTTAAAGATTCAAATACTTCAGTTCAGTTCCGAGTTTTAATTAATTTTAGTGAACGAAACAAAAATAATTCAATTCTTAATTGTTTTGGGTACAAAATTCAACTTCAGCTAAATAGAGTTTCAGTCAAAAATTAATTTAATAAATGCTCTTATATTTTATGAAGGTGCAGAAATTAAAACTTAAACTCTCAACTATTCGACCTTTTATCTCTGAAACTCTCCGGTCAACTTGGAATGGCCCATGCACACGCAGTTATCCTCTGAGCAAATTAAAGCCCGGGGCGCCGTCGGCCTGACGAATCGTAGAATTATACTACTGGCGTGAGTGACGAGCTATACAATAAAGCCCACATACGCATGAATTTATGTATGTGTATGGCGCACGAAAGTAACACCATGTTACCAGAGATAAGATCACGAGTGCCAGCCTCCAGCGATTGACAATTAATTTTCCAGGGTGAGAAAATTATTCCCCGGGGGACCATGTGATACGATCACGAAATAATTTCTCTTTCGATATGTTTTAATCGCTGAGTTAATTCATAAAATGAAGCGTTCTATTTAAAAAGAAAATAATTATATTATTTTGAATAATAGTGAAATTTTACGAGTGTTATTTAATTCTCACTATCGTAAATCTAATAATGAATAATGAGAATCATTTCCCATATTTAACTATTTTAATAGTATATATAATAGTATATATTTTGAATTACTATGTATTAAGAATTAAATTCTTGATATTTTTACATGTTAAATGCTCATTGAAAGGTTTTTTGTTTAATTTAGGCAATACTTACCTGAAGAATTATTAAGAAAATTTATGCAATTACTGCAATAAATTTTTTATCATTTATAAATGTATCGTATACTTAATAGTAACAATAAATAAAAAATTGTATTGTAAATATTAAACATATACTTATATAGTAATAAGATAATTTAACCTATTTTTTACAATATATATGTAAAATTTTTTATTAATTATTTATATAACTAACTTTTTAATATTTATTTATTATACTATAAGATATTTAAAATTTTAATTTTAATTATTAACGTTCGAATTAAAATATTTAATATTTATATCAGTATGAATTCAAATACTATTAATTTTTTTATCTTTTTATGTATGTAATTGTTAATTGATAGTAACAAAAAATATGAATATTGAATTTATACATGAATAATCGATATGAAATTTGAATAATTACATTGATTAAAAATATTTGAAATCCGTTCAATCATAATTTCAATTTTTGAGTATTTATAAACATATATATTACTTATTAATTATAATACTACTCAATACTACTTATTAGTTATAAATAATAAATGTTGTAAACTAGGAAATATTGATTTCACAGGTTTATTTTTTTAATATGTAATTGTAAATGACATAGAAAAAAGCAATTTACTCTATGGATACACAATATTACAAATAAAATTTCATAAAAAATGCACAATAAGTTGCGATGTCTGCTCTTGAGATGAGTATACCCGTTGTTAGGTATTCCAATTATCTACTCGCCCCACTCCCAACATTCGCACTTATGATCACACACTTACGCACGCGGGTAAAGTGTGCAGTAGTTTCTCACACCCATTTAATTATGGCATCTAATTATATGGCGTCATTAATATGTATTTCCAGTGGCACACTCTATATACGTATACGTAACTTATTTCATTTCTTTCTGTTGTAGAGTAATCCTCACGTATCCTTTGTCTACGCGCATAAGAACCTGCTCTACAACTAAAAATAAAAGGAGTAATATGGGACTTTAAGTGTTCTTTAAGTACTTTTAATTGCTCTATGAATGCACGTATAAACATAGGCACATCTACTTTTCAGTTTCTATTAAAATATTCTTGAACTTGTTTTTTTTTTCTTTTTTCATATAATCAATAGTAAGATTTCATAAAAAATACGATATATATTTTAATTTATTATATATTTTTCAAAATATATATTATAAGTGTATTTTTGCAGATATTTTAAAAGGTAAAGAAAGTATCATGTCTTATAAATACGTGTACTATATTATTCTATAATGTATTCAAATATTCATAGTATTATATTTTTTTAATAGCTGACTTATACATGTATGTATCTCAAATAATGTTACCAATTTTTTTTTATCCTGCACTCTTGTAATAAGTTTACTTTCAATTTAAATATTTCAAATTAGAGTAGACAAAAATTTTTATTTCAGATATATTTTTCCAATGTAAATCTAGAGTTTACAATAAATATAGATGTGTACACAAATATCTAAGAGATTTTTTACAAATTTAAATTTCACAAAGATTTATACAAATTTAAAACTTAAAAGTATTTAATTTATAATACATATTTCATTCGATCGTTCCTTCTGAAATTAATTTAAAATCGAAACAACTTAAGAAGAAAACAAATAATCGAAATAGAAAGTTATTTTGATTATATCAAAATTATTTCACATATAAATATTCAATGATAAAATAGATGATTACCTTATGATGTTCAAATTGTAATAGATCTATATATGTAATAAACATTTACCGATTGTAATTTATACAATGATATACGATGCAAATACAACGTAGATGCAATAAACAGATAGTAATAAATATTACTAGAACCTAATCTAAACTTAAAACACAAATTATATCACATAAATTAATGAAATTTGTTTTCTTTATTTACAATTTTTAATTCTGAAATTTTTTAATTCGTAATGGTGCATAAGTTATAATTAATGATTTTTATGAATTTATTATTAAATATTAATACATTTTGATTAATATTTACGTAAAAGTTATATAAATATAGACTTTAATTTAAAATTATCAATTTTTATATTATAAATAACATAATTATATTAATTATTTACTTATATTTTCATTTAATTTTAATGAAAATATTTACAAAAATTATAAGGCAAAATTAAAATCGCAAGCATAATAGTAAAGGATATTCGTTACTCTTTTATTAATCGGTTACAGAACTATTATTTTTTAATATAAAAATGTAAAATAAAAGACTACATAGTAGCGTCAAACGAATTTTTTATTTAATACAAACGTTTTCACTAAATAAATACATGATATTGAAAATTTTTTATAGACTGTACAACTTTTTGAAAAACTAGACAGTCACAGAAATCTTAGCTGAAACCATGAAATGTCAAAAGTATAAATTTATTGTTCACTAGAATATCTACTCCATCATTTGGTTACAATGTTACAGAATTATAGGATATCTATATTCACTCTTACAGTTTTGTAACAAAAGTTAAATTTTTATTTGTTATTTTAGCAAAGACAGTCTTTATAAATAATAATTTAAGTATGATTAACTTAGTTTCCTTAAATATATTGACCATGATAAATAAATGCACGTAAATCAGAGACGAATATTTATTGCATAACAATGTCATTAATAACCATGTTGCAGTAACATCTAATCAGTCATTAAAATATTAGAGTGTGTTCAATAAAATTCATTAAAATAAAGAATTATGAGCTGTTTCACAAATTGATGGCGCACTTTAATCTTCGAAGCTTAACTTGATTTAACTATGTAGCAATTAAATGAGAATAGTTACTTATATGTATTTCTATAATTATCTATCATAGAAAAGTCAGTAACCATTATTGAAAAGGGATTAAAAGTACAAAAGTAAATAGTAAAAATTAAAATTATATACATGAATAGGCTACTCTTAAAATTTTCAAATGTAATGTAAGATTTAGTTCCTCCTGATTCATTAAAATAAGACCATATTTGCAAATCAAGTACACTTTCGACGTTTAATCAATAAATACATGCCCTCTAGCATTTTTGAAACTAGTCGTTTAAAAAATAATAAGTAATTTGTCAGAGACCATTATTCTAGATATTCCTTCTTTATGAACTTTCTCATCAGCTAATCCCTCTCAATTAAAATTTATTAAATTATATTAAAATAATAATAGCGCTAATTAACGGTTTTTTTAGAGCATTTTTAGTGAAAATTTAAATAAATATAATCAATTTAACATGAAAAAGTAATGTATACAAAAAAATGTATTTATATCATCCCAATTGTAATACATTATTAAATTTTGTAAACATTTTAAATTTTATATCTAAATAAATAATACTATGTGAATGGAATTACATTGGTTAGAAAGAATATTTTTAAAATGATAATAACACTGAAACTATATCTCAAAACATTCATCTTTATCATTTCTATCTATAATTTTTTTTTTTTTAATTTATTAGCTATTTATATTAATTAAAATATATTAATTTTTTTTAAATTAATAATTGTTACTTATCTATTTAAAGTGGACTATTCATAAAACGTTTATAAATAATATTTCAGATATTTTTCGTAATAAAATTGAGTATTCTAAAGGTCAGCTAAAAAGATATAAGCAATAGTTGCTGTCAACTATCAATATCATATAACTTTATTTTTTTAATATATAAGCAATTATGAGTAGGTCCTTGTAGAATATTATATAATGGAAAATAGAATGTGTAAAATTAAAGATGAGATATTCGTGAATTTTAACAATATAAAAATGACTAATATAAGATATGTAGTTTTTCCAATATTATGATTAAATTTATATGAATTTTTACAAAACTCAGCTTTTCTTATTTTCCAAAAAAGATTGAAAGTAACATGTTAGTATATGGTTACTACTGATTATTATGTATCACTCTGTATTTATTATGTTTAAACACTTAAATGTATTTATAGTAGTAGAATTCCAATCGAAGTTATTGATCAAATTAAAATCAGTAACTTTTGTAAATTGTTACCATTAATTTATGCATTATATTATAATTATCTATAAAACAAATTGTAACAATTTTGAATAATATTTTTTAAAATCTACAAAAAATAATTAATAATAAAAAGGAAACTTTAAAATTAAACAAAATTCTAACTTTATGCTCCTCCTAATTTTCATTAGTTTTGTGTAAACTTTTTGGTATATATTGGAAAATATTTAATTGCTATTAGAATAATATATATTGATTATTTAATTTTATAGTTTCATTAATTATTTATTTATGACTTATTTTAATCAATGATTTCTAAAAATTACTTTGTTAAAATAATACTATTGCATATTACAGTGTCGTTACAAATAATGGTTAATAAAATCGTTTAAGTAATTTATAACTGTTAACTTGTAATTTTAAAGTATGTTTACACCCATAAAAATTAGTAAGCTTTAAATAATTAATAGTATAAACGAAAAAATTTTATCATAAGTAAACAAAAACTTCATTCCAAAGTAACGCGAGCTCCGTCAATTTTAGTTTGAATTTTTATGCTCCCTACTAATTCCTTGGCTCGTATTTTTTGCACTTTAAATACTTGCTTTTGTAAGATTTAAAAAAAAAAATTTTTATGTTATTATGTATACATATACCTTCTGAAAAAACAAATACTTAAGCAAGTGAACTTTAATAAATAGTTTTGAATATGCACATATGTAAATCGATAATTTTTCTGTTTTTAGGGTTGTTGCAAGGCGGACAAGCTATTTTTTCAATAATCGATTCAAAAGCAAAATTAATAAAAAAAGAAATAATTATTATAAATAAATATGCATTATGAATGATACATAAATTAGTTAATTTATCTCTTGAAAGCATTGTTATCATTAATATAAAATAAATGTTAAATATACATACGTGCACATAATATAAAATATGAAATTTGATTAAATATAAATATGAATTTCATTCTTAAACTTAAAAGATTAATGTCATTCATATTTACAATAATTTATATGAGGACTTATACATTCTTCTTTTATATATGAATCTAATTTAAATTATAATTTATTTTAATAAAATAATTGACTAAATAGTCAAATAAATTGCCATTTAAAATTATTCATATTTGATAATGTTATTAAGTATACTTGGCAAATTTCTTTTTTTTACATTTCTATGAAATTTATTATCAAAATTTATGAGTTCAAATGCTAATTGTATAAAGTGCAAAAGTAAACGAGCAGATGTAAAACTAAATATTTCATTAAAATGAAGTATTTTCCAGGAGAATTTATTATAATTTTTTTATTATTTCATGTCATCTTATTAAAATTCTCAAAATTAAAATTTTTGTATACTGAATAATATAATTATAATTTCATAACTGAAAATGATCAATTCTCCATTTTTATCAATTTAAAAATATTTATAATTATTATAGAGTAAATTTATTTTAATATTAATGTTGGTTTAAATCAATTCATTTTTCTTAACGCACACTTAAATAATTTTTATATTTATTTTAATTTTGAAAAAAATATTGTAGAGTAGTATTCTAACCATGATTTAAAATTTGACTGACTTACGGTCAAAAGTATGTTGAAACTTAATATTTGATTACAGTAATTTATATTATTTATAATTTACATTAGTTACACTATTGAATTGATAATATACGAGAGTTATTTATAAATAACTTTTAAAACTACTGTTCCACGTAATATTCACATAATACTTTTTCAAACATTTTATTATAATAAAAATTTAAGGGTACAATTGATATTCCAATTTGTAATAATAGTGATTAGGAAAATCAAAAGAGATAAATAAGTTTAAAATAAAAATTAAAAGAATTTGTCGAAAAAATATTATAAACAAAAAAATAAAGCGTCGAAATAATCTAAAATTTATTATTTTATTTTATTTATCATTGCAATTTCGAGGATAATAATATGTTTTAAGAGAGTAATTTGCTTTCTAATAATTGGTCAATTCTCGTTAGAAAAGGTATCTTTATTCTACAGAACGATAGATAGATAAGTGATGTAGTGGATGATAATTTAACGAATGAGTAATTATACGTAACAAAGTAGTAAAGATGGCTCGATTATCAATGAAATTGCATAGAAAATAATGACACTAAACGTCGGCTTATCAAGCGTCGGTTTCCCAACTGGAAATTCAAATGTCCGTGTATCCGTCAATTTCCCAACTGGTGGGTCTCACTATACCTTCCCAACAACACGCACTCACCCTCCCATAAAAAGCAAAAACTTTTGTCAAGAACTCAGAACAACCGAAAAATATAAAAATTCCTCTGGGGTGGTGTCGTAGTGGTGTCTATACATACCGCGTGCGCTGGTGGCCCTCAGGGGATGGAAAAAGGGCCTGCCCTTTTAGTAATAAGGATCGCGCTGCCTTTCTCACTGGTAGTTTCGGTTGTCCCCTTGTATGCGAGGTCGACAGGGGTCGCCGATACCACCCTCTCAGCACTGGCACAAGGGGTTGTTTCTGGTTGCTTCGGTCCTCGCGTGTACACGTTGCGCGTGTGTTGGTGGATGGGGCTCTCTGGCGCGAACGTCGCGAAAGGCTCGCGGCACGATACTGAGGAGTCGAGGTGCCGGTCGGCAAACCTCATGCCTCTCGCGCTCGCGCATTCTCCTCGCCCTCTCTCTCTCCCTCCCTCGCTCCCTCGCTCGGAAAACTTCGTCCCTCTCTCTGAGCCCGGAGTCTAGTCTCATCCGATCCCGTCCTCGTACTCCTCCTCGGCGGGTGGGGGCACGACTCTAGGCCTTCTTGCTAGCTAGCCCTAGCCGACAATTACCGAGCCATCCTCGTGATACCTTTTTGTTTGCCTCCGCGTCAATATGGCAATTACATGCAGACTCGCAGAACTAGTTATTTGAGCTTACCTGGGCCAAACCTTCGATACCTAATTCTTTGCTCAACTTGTCAGTGCGAGGATTTTTTTTTTTTTTTGTTTTCTCCACCCACACATCCGCAAACGAAATAGATAACAGTTGTTAGGCATTCGTCGCATTTATTGAAATTCCCAATGAAAATAGCAATTTTCCAACTAATCCCAATCAATTTTGATTTGACCGTTTCATTATATTTAAGAAATGAATTAAATAACACTCATTTTAATGGATTTGAATCGATAAAATTGTTGAATCGTTCCTTCAACAGTATAGAATTGCATTATATGTTTTCAATAATCAAAGGCAACTTCATAAAATAAAACGAACTGACATTCGTTTGCAAATCATTTATTTTGGTTTGCAAATTATTTAGATTACAAATTAAAACATGTTCATGAAGCATAAACTAAACGATTCTTAACGGATGAATTATATTCCCAATTTTGTAGGAATATTATGTTATTATATCGTATCTGATATATTTTTTATCTTTATTTATCATTTTCTAATTTTTTAATTTTTATTTATCACATCATTAGTTTATCTTATATTTAACATATATGATTTGTTTTAATACTCATAAATTATTTTCACTTGTATTTATAATTTTTTATCAGCTCTTTATAATAAAAACTATTGATTTATTATAAATATTCGTGGATAACTGTAAACTAATTTTATACGTACGATAATTTATGACCGAAAGCATTGATATAATTCTTGTTGAATATAATTAATAAATCGATATTTTCGATTATACAATACATTGATATATTTTCCAATTTTTCAGCTGTTTTATAATTTTAATTTAATAATATTTGTTTATTAAGAAGAATTAAATTAAATTCAATGCCCATTCATTGTAAATAAAGTAACTAAATAATTATAAATGCATTTTATCTTATAAATTCTTGTGAAATTTTTATATTTGAATTTTGATTATTTTATATTACAAATTTAAATAATAGATTAATAGTGACTTCTAATTTATGTAATAGCTTCATTGTTTTCCGAATGCATATTTTATCCAATAATGTATAAATGATAATTTATATATAGTAAGATAACAAAATAAATAAGGATACTGAAGTCTATACCAATATTTTAAAAATTGATTACATAATAAATAAAAAATTGATAATAAAAATATGAATAAATATAATAATTCACAAAAATAAAAAAAAATGAAAATATATAATGACTAGTAATACTATGTATTATGTACTTCTAAAATGTTACATTTTTTGCTTTAATTAAATTGTCTGCAAAGAATAATTCATCATACATTTTAAAATTCTTTCTTAACACCTTTCTATGTGTCTTTTTTTTTACTTATGAAGTGCATGCTTTCTCTCTATTCGAACTGTCAATCAAGTAGGATTTGAATTAGCTCAACAAGACACTTACGATGAACATTCTTCGTAAAAAAATATACAACAATATTATATCAGTATCATCCAGTACTGTAGTATAATAGTTGATAATTATTATTTTTTTATGGTCAGACAATGCATAAAATAATATTGCTTTTTCAGAATAATTATGCACATAAATTTCAAAATTAAAACTGAAAACACATACAATAACAGTTAACAAATTACTTCTTTTATATCATTCAATATTTAAAATAATTGGAATATATTTATAAATTAACGAAATTTTAGGTTATTAGAATATGACATGAAATAATTGAAAAAATAATTGACTTAAAACTTTTTTAACAAACAAATTTATTCCGCATCTTTTGAAATAAATTATATGCTTTGATTAAATAAAAGAATGTTTATTTTATAAAATTAAGATTATTTTATAAAATTAAGATTATTTGCTTTACATAATAAACCTATACTTTATATAGAAAAGAAAAATTCTAATTATAAATATAATTAAGTAGTAAAAAGATATGCAAAGTTTTTAAATTTCAATATAGTATTGCCAATTTTGATAGATAATAAATGTCAAAATATAAATGTGTCGTAGAAAATTAATTAATTTTGGTTAAAATTATGAACTATAAATTGATATTGCAATTAAATTAGATGTAATAAAGTAAATTAATTTTAAGTTAAAATAGAATAAACTAATTATTTATTGAACCATTAATATTAATATAATAACAAATTATTTTTAAAAAATTTAATTCAATAAATTTTCTATAAATAATCTATGTAATGAATAATGTTTATAATTAAAAATTACTTAAATATGTAATCTTAAAATTATTTTTATTTGAAGTAGTTAATTATTTTTATTTAAATAAATAATATTTTTTATTAAAAAATCAATACTAAAATATGCAAATATCAATTTCTTTGAGTGAAAAATTCTAATAAATTAATAATTATTAATTAATAAAAATATGATAATTGATTAATAAAATGTATTGTAGATGTTCTTTAAATTGAAGATTACATTTATTTTTTATAGATTTCATAGGCTTTTACGATACCTAATCAATGTACCTAATCGATATACATTGTACGATGAATATAATATTCGTTATAAAAATTTGCTGATAACTGAATATTTTAAATATTCACTTAAAAAATTGAAAATTACAGAATTTTTAATGCATATACTTGCATTATATACTGATTTTTTTTATTATTTCAAACTCTTCTATTTTTATGTCACTTTTATACTTACTAAATTCTTTAATAAATTATAGTAATTTCACAAGCCTTAAACGAAATTCTTGCAAAAAGGAATGCTTGCGAAAATTTTTTAATATAACATTGATATATGTATTTTATTTAACTTTACAAATTATCAATGTGTGAACACTTAAGAAAAAATACTATCGTTTACTAATATTCTTTAATAATTCATTTTAAATTTATCAAAATTTCTAGAAATATTTATTTGAATGAAATAGTCGTAACATTGCAGGTTATGTTTATTTAATAAAAGTATGATGTTATAAAATATCAATTAATTATCAAAAGTATTAATTTTTAAAAATATTTTCAATTTATATTAATAAATTTATATTAATAAATATAATAAATAAATGGAAATGTATTGAATATTATCATTATTGTTTTTAAACTGTATATTAAAGCTTAAATTCGTAAATCATATTTGTCATAATTTATTAATTTCATAAAAAAGTCATTTCAATTATTTTATTATACATATTTTATATATTTATTTTAAAATGTAATACAATATTTATTACAAGTATACGCGTCGACAAGTTTTGCACTTAAAAGATAATTATGGTTTTAATTATTTCAACCTAAATATTTTTGATCAAATTTATTATTCTCTATTCCAAAAAAAAAAATCTTTTTCAATGCACTTTCAAATATGAATATGTTTTCAACTTATGAATTTTTCCTTTGAATATATGATTTATATTTTAAAAAATATCTAGAATTTTTTATGAATAATATTTGCAAAAAAAATGGTAAATAAAGAATTGTAAGATCTATTTCATTATTATCTTGAAGGAGTAGATAAATAGCTTATATTTATATATGATTTTTTATTTGTGAACAGAAAATTTTAATTATCATTTTTAAATACAATTTAAAAATGTTTCCTGCAATTAATATTTAAACAATAGAAATATGCTAAATTATTTTAGAACACTCTTGTATCTTTTTCTAATTTAACAGTATAATGCAATAAAACTAAAAAAAAAAAAAAAATTTATCTTATGACATATTGACGAAGTGATTGGAAACCAACAGATTTAACTGAAAATCAAAAGATCTTTCTAAATATATTAGAGATGGAATGTTTAAATTGTTGATGAAACAGACCACTGCCAACATTTTATTAGCAGCACATGTAAACGTGACGATCCAAATACCTTTTTACAAACTATTTTATGTAAATAAAAATAACCGCTATCGAACTATAATACAAAACTTGATTTTTTTTCTCTGCATAACATAATGGATACTTCTATTAAAATCGAATAGAATGGATTCGACATGAGTACTGAAGTACAGATGCACCAGTGTCGCTTATTCAGGTTGACATTTTCGTATACAACCTGGACGTTCACTATAGAATAGATAGTTCAGCATAGAATGTTATTATTGTGGATGTATAAATGTACATTCGTACATGGAGTTAATGTGACAATTCACGTATACTAAAATGAATTGGCGACGCCATTACAAGGAACATCGTGTCGGGTTTTAAGGAGACATAAAAGCTGACTTGTTTCGGCTGCTCGACAAAATCGACTGTTCCGTCCATAATCCTATTTTCGTACATGTTACAGCTTCATAGATATATATTATGTTTTAAGAAATATTAAGCAACTCCTTATTTCAGGTTTTTATTTCATTCCTTTACTCTTTTATGGATGATGTGTGGGAAAATGCAATCATTTATTTACTATTAATCAGCTTAATTCTTTGCATCAACAGATACTTATATGACAGAAAGTCTCGTTGATAATCAAGAAAATTAGAATCCAAATCACCATAATCATTGCAGTATTGATAAAATTTTATAATTGGACTCGTATAATGGAAAAGTTATAGTCAGTTAAGTTAGCTAGAGTATTTTATCTTAACTGTGGTAATTTATTCTAATAAAAACTCTTAGGTTAAGAAAATACAAATTACTCAACATTTAGAACCTTAGAGTTTCTAATATTGATTATTAATTTTGTTTATTATTAATATTATTATTATTATTATTATTATTATTATTATTATTATTATTATTATTATTAATTATTAAAAGCTACTACATTAAATTTTCATAAAATTTTTTACAAAATTTATACAATATTGTTATTGCTTTAATTTGTAATATTAAATGATGAATGTGTTTATATTACTTACAGGAATTATATCATTCAAATTAAAAAAAAGCATTAAATGAAACTAAACTTAATAAATTACAAAACATTAATTTTATTCACGATTATTAAGAATGTACGTTTTAAAGCTTATATCATAATATATTTACTCATATTACACTTTATACTTATTCTTATAATTCAAATATAATAATCATTTTTTATTTTAATATTATTTGTGCCATTTTTTTGCATTTAACTACTATTCATATAGTGTAAAATCAGTCAATTTGTATCGGACAATTGGTAATCAGTGGTCGGATTATTGTTTTGATACTATTTATTATGCAGAGTAATGTAAATTCGTTTATTGATTTAGTATATATATTGATTTATCGACTATACATTTTCCATAATAAATTAATTCACTAAAACTAAATGAAATATAAAATTCATTTTTAACAATTTATAATTAACCATAATGTTTATCAGAGCCATTAATTAATATATATCAAAATTAATTTACAATTTATCTCATATAAAGTTTTTATAAAGTTTATATCAAGAATAATAGAAATTAGAAGAAAATAGAAAAAATTAGAATGTAACTGATACATTTTAAATGAAGGAGTCTTGAAGAATAACAAGACAGCTAAAGACAACGAAACGGGCCCTAATGTATTGGCAGGAGTTAATAGTCCAAATAAGATAAACACTTATGCTATCTGTCGAATGAATTACAGGATATAAAAATAAAATATCGGTACATATATTATCAAATATAGAAATACACTATACCTGATGAATAACATGATAGTTCAGTAGCAAACATATATTGAACTAACTCGGTAAAACAGATATTTTAAAGCAAATAAAATCGGAAAACTTAGCAAAACATTTCGTGCCAAATGAAGAAGGAAATTTTTCAAATAAAACTAATTCATTTACAAGCCTATTATTTATTTAATACTCGACCAGTAGAAAAAACGTATAGGCATAAATAAATAATTAATAGAGTTAGAATTATAAATACAATGTATGTGCTTTACCGTTTTTAACTTCATAAAATAATTATTAAATTATTTAAAATATTTAAGATTTATATATTGATTTTATTCATTTAAATATCTAAAATAATGAATATTTATTTATTAATTATATCTTTTAAAGATAAGTAACAAAATAAAATTCTTGGATTAAAGTTTCTATAATTAATTCACCTAGTTTTGGGTATGGAAAGTAACAATTCTTGATATAGATAAAAATTATGCGAATGATTGAAGAGTAAATTGGGTATTACTTTAATTTATATATAGAGGCATATTCTATTTTGAAATTAAATTTAAATTTATCGTATATTTCAAATTAAATAGCTACAAATATTTTCTCGAATAAATTTTTTAATTTTTGCAGATATTCAATGTAATTACAATTTTTTAAAAAAGTTTTTACGAGATAAAACATAATTTTGTAGAATTAGAAATAAAAAACTAATAAAGTGCAAAAAAGTTAAAAATGTAAATAACGAAAAAATCAGTTTTTCAAAAATATTTTCAAATTTTTTCACTTTTTTAATAAAAAATTTCTAAACTTAATTATAAAAATATAAAGTTATAATTAATAGATATTCATTGTGAGTAATGTGTTATATGAATATTGTAGTATGAAGATCCCAATGAATGTAGAAGCTATAAGTATTATATGAAGAAGTTGTCGAAAAAAATGTGATTTTTCAAGTACAGCTGATGTTTCCATTCATGAATCAATGGCTTCAATTTTAATAATAATTTAATAAATATAATACATTCCATTTTATAGCTTTCATTCCGGCATTGTCATGCAATTTGTAATTTGTACTTTTATTCTATTCCAAGAGCATACTTTTCTTTCTTTTCCCGATGAATGTATAGACGGACGGCAATAGATTATACCAATTTTACGTCGACTTCACGTGTCGATCGACGTATGAGATGTTCAAAGAAAGAGCACGAGTTTTAGATGCGTTTGTGAAGGATAATTTAATGTGAAGAATGGAATTCTCGCGTTCCTTTTCGTTTTCCGCAAGAGAAAGGTTGCGGGCTTGATGAAAAGTTTACGAATTGAAAATTTCAACCTGCTAGTGGAGAAATTCAGTACAATAACATTACGTAATACCTATTTAATATTTTAATAACTCAATGATTGAGAAAAAAATTTAGCAAACTGAAATGAAAGCGTAAAGTATTTAAAGGTTTTTCAACTTTTTTAGTCAACTATAAAATAAAAATTATTCTGCAAAGATATTAACAGCACTATAGTATTGAATTTTCTTGTGAATATGAATAATGTAATAATTTATAATAGTTTCATACGTGGTTTTTTTTAAAACGAAATTAGATGATTATTGTTTAAAAATACGGTGAGTGTATGCTTTTTTTAAACATAAATTGTCATAAACATGTCACTCATTGAAGATTAAAACAATGGATGATTTTACCCCCCACGTGGAAACAACTTCGGAACAAAATATCTATGTTGCGATTTTTTCTCGTACCATTTTCTACACTATAACTTATGAATACATGAACCTATTTATATAAAAAATGTTGAAAATTTATAATAAAATACTTAAAGCAAACTTATTCTTATTCATTCATATTTCTCCAGTTGATATTGATTATATTTCGTATTTAAAAACATTAAAGCCATTGTATAATACATCAATTTTTTATTAAATTGAAATGCACTATTTTGTTTTAATTATTTTACTGAAAAGAATTTTATGATGCTTTAAAAAAAACCACTGAACCATTGAAGCCTTGTATATAAAATGTGAATTAATTTATACAATAAAAGTAGATATTTATTTATAGAATGTATCCAAGATAATATTGCATTAAATAATTGCTAAAAATTAAAAAATAAAGCTAAAAAATGTAAATATAATATTCTATTCAAATTATATAGATGCCTGTATGTGTGTGTCTATGCATTTGAAACTAAATAATAACAATTGTAGTCAAAATATAGTCATTGTATTTCTTATGTCAGGCTGTAATGATTTTTCCCATTACCAAAGATCACGAATTCGCATCTCGACAATTTATTAAAATTCAAAATTACATATTTACACGATCAAATATATAATATAAATCCTCAGTTTACCATCGTAAAAAATAAATTTAAACGATAAACAATGGATATAGATGAAACTAGTCCAAACACATGGATAATATCTGCATCTTAAATCGTAGATTGCCTCACCTTTTTAAATAGTTATACAGTCGCATAAAGTTCTGACGTATAACTACACGTCCCCTAGGACCGCAAATAAATTAACATTTATATATACCTTATGGATGAAAAATGAGAACCTCCATTCGTCAACGAAATACATGGAGACATAAATACTTCAAGGAAGTTTTTCAAGTTTATTTGTTAAAGACTACAGTCGCAATTCTATTGTATTAACCCTTCTATTACAAATTAGGGTTTTGTGCCTCAGGGTGGTGACCATTCATTCTAAGTATACATAGTCTATTTTGAAAGAATGGTTTTTTTTTTTTTTTTGCTGAAACCACTATTTGTTGTAGCGAGCTCGGCAAAGTCGGAAAATGTGCAGGAGAGTTTTTTTTCTGTAATTTAGAGGGGCACGATTTTAATTCATGGAAAGGTTATTTTTCAGTTTTGTAATATGACTATATGCAATAACTAATATGCAACAAAACTAAAATGCACTCTTTACGAAAAGAAATAACCTGAGGCTTCTAACGAAAAAAGAAACAAATAGAAAAAAAACTCCTCCGCACATTTTCCGACCTCTCCGAAATCGTTACGATAAATAGCGAGAAAAAAAACAATATTTTCTGGAAATACCACATATTAAATATGTTAGTGATGAAACTACTAACATCATACTACTTATTGATAAAAATAGATCAATAATTGGTAGTATTAATTTATACAATAAATTATTTTTTATTATCATATGGAAAAATAAATAATTATGAAGCATTTTAATATAATATTAAATATATGTATTGAAAGAAAAAAAATTAAATTATATATATTTTTTCGATAAATATAGATCATTGTAATATATTAAACTTATTTATGTGATTAGCTGGCATCATGTATGATTCCGACGTTAAAAATCTGGTATAACAGGAACTTCCTTTTTACATTGTCTCATGGATACTTGATTCCTGACTTAGAATTATAGGCAGCAACATAGTGCAGGGAACAGATTCATCGTCTCACAGAATATTAAACAAATAAAATTATTTATCAACAGATATTAAAATAAGTCCCAGAAATAAGTATTGCAAAAGAGAGGAATCGAAAACCAATATGGAAGATAATGAACCAATATCGAGGTGGAAAAATCAAGGAAATATTGACGTCCTACATGAAAGTCTACAAGAGGAAGGTTAACCAACTGCAAGATATCAGAGAGAGTGTTTCAACTTTTTTTTTCTCAACTATGAGGACAATCTGGAAAAAATCATCAAGTAAAGAAAATAATCAACATTCACATCCACCTATTAATAGTTCTCGAACACTTTCTATCTCTCTCTCTCTCTCTCTCTCTCTCTCTCTCACTCTCTCTCTCTCTCTCTCTTTTTTCCACTTATTGAATAAGGGTATCTTAATCTTAATACTTATGTCTTTTATTCATTGATCTTAACAGTTCTCGAATATGATAGTGTATCAATATAACGATGTCTCTTTTAACTCTAATACAATAAAAAAAAAATATTATTAATATTAACAATATTTTCATTTTGATGATAAAAAATATGTAAGATTTCATTTGATTAAGAAAAAAACAAAAATACTAGCCAATATAATAGTTAATTTGTATTAATATATTTAGAGTGATAATGAATATTTTACATTTTTTGATTAATATTCACATATTTTATAAAATAATCATCTTAAATTTGATTTTTTAATATTAGAAGATTTTTTTATTACAATAAATATTTTATACGTGCATATCATTTCATTTAAAGTTTTATAAATATATAATGTATATATATAATTGTCAGTTTTTTTTTGTTTAATTGAATCGATATTTAAATATATTTGCTGATTTTTAAATATATTATATATACTGATTAAGAAGCAATATTTTCTTACTCAACTTTAATTCAAGATGAATCTTTTATATTTTATTTAGCAATTATTCACTACTAATCTGAAGTTTGTACTATATTTTCAATTTGTTACCAAATTATAGTATCTATTGTATATATACGTCGTTGTAATACGGATAAATCTATTAATTAATACAAGCAGTAGTTAAAATAAATTTAGAAACCATGATGTTGCTGAAGTTATTTAATTAGATATGTTAAATCTTAAACAAATTGAATTTTATTTGATTATTAATTAATTATTTAATTATTTAGAAAATTCATCATACATGTAACAAATGGAAAAATAATTCAAATAAAAAAGCATTAATATTTGATTACTTAAACAATAATTGACATAAATAAATCATGCATTAATTCTTCTTATTATAAATAGGTTGTTAATATGTAATTACCATTTAAAATTTAAAATACAATAAATTTTTAGCCACTAAAAAATACAATGAAAAAAAAGTTTTTAAATATTTATTAAATTAATTTGCACTACATCTGATCAAACAAAGAAAGATGAAATATTAAAACATGCCAGATAAATTTAAATTTATAAAAATTAATTATTATAGTTTATTATAATAATTCTTTGAAATCAATATTAATAATTTTATGGATATTTAAGAGTTTTAAATATTTTTTCTTTTATTGATTGCGTGAAACTTTAATAAGTTTAATAAATTTATATTGCCCTACATAATAAGTAAATATCATTTAATCTTAAGATGCTTTGAAATATATTATGACATATTTACAGTAATTAAAAACATTTATGATTTGATAGTGACTATTTCACATTATTTTTTAAACCATAATTACATTTATACTTGAATAATGCGTAAAGTAGAATTTTAATCTTCTTTATTCATTAATAATATTATTTTACTTGTTATTTTATACTCTTTAAAATAATCCTCTGTAAAATATAAACAGAAAGGAATTTTAAACGAGTAAATGCCAATTTCAGTGATAACCAAAATGATGTGTAATCTATGGTATTTGTGCAATAAGAATCATTTATTCTGCAATAATAAATCGTGTCCCTGTTTTGATTAATCAGTATTAAGATAGAAAATTATTATGTTATTAAATGTCAACACCGATGATGTAAAAAAAGATGCCTAGGACACAAATTTTATATAATCGAAAAATATAATTAAAAACATTATTAATAAAATAACACTTCCTACCTAAGATTTTTTTTTTACCTGATTTCATTCATTCTAGTGCATAAGTTATATAAAAAAAAACTATGAAATTAATATTATTACAAATATAATACTAGAAAATAACCGTAAATTTATCTTATTTGATATGTAATTTTAATAGTTTATATTATAATAATAAATAATATATGATATAATTAATAGAAATTATTGAAGTATATTTTAACATAAATATAAATACATGTATAAAAATATCATTAAAAAAAGAACATTTTATAATGAAGTGCCAATAAGGCTACAAGAAAGCATAAACTGGCGAGTTAATGTCAATCAATATTTAATGTTGATGTTACATCCTAAATGTAATTTGAATATCACGCATGTAAATCAGACTTTAATAGGCAATAAGTTATATGTTATAAAAGCGTCTTTCTTAATATATTGGACATTAGATGTCAATGAATATCCAGAACACATGAATTAACCGGAGAACTTAAATACAAATTATTAATAAAAGTAAAATAATGAATTCATTTACCTAACAGGGTAATGTTCATACTATTACATCTTTGGTCAATATTTTGTGTGCTTCAAATGTCGATTTTTAATGAGAAAAAGATTTTCGTTAGGTTTCCCTTTCATTTTTTTTCGTGCAGCGATGAAAAACCATGATAAGCGTGTCATACCTTCGCCTATAATAAATTACTTTTGAGTGTGTTACATACAAGCCTAGACGTTTTCTTTTGATAGGTGGAAGCCTGGGAGAACATGTCACTCTCTACTAACCATCAATCAAACAATCTCATGATTTGGTTGAGTTTTGCTGACTTTAATTGCATCGAGATATTAAAAAATAATTTTAAGATCTAATTCTTCATTGTTGATAGATCCTTTAGATTAATATCAACACTTGATGCATTTTAAATAACTTTTTGATTAATATCTGTATAGAAAATTTAAGCTCTTAAATTGAATTGACAATTCTTATAAATTACAAATAGTTTTTTCATATAATAAAATATGATGGATTTAATACTCACTTTCTTTATTTCAAAATCTAAAAATATTAATTTATGTCATAAGGGCTTATGTATTGATAAAATGTTTATACTTAGTATTAAAAATATTTAATAAAATTTAGTATTGATACAGAAAACCTTTATTTTTACATTATAAATGATTTAAATACTTTTTTGAATTATTGACTAGATATATATATATATATATATATATTTAATTAAAACTTTCAATTATAAAGTAACGTGCTTAATTAAAACTTTATCGATCGTATTGATACCAGAACTTTACTTAATTCTGAATTCTTTATTTAATTCTAAATATAATTCTGAACAAATTTCATAATTGAAGTAGATAATAAATAAAATTTTTATTACACACAGTGACACTAATTAAATAAAATATTAAATTCAAAATGTAAATATGCAAAGGAGCCTTAAAATTATATTATTTTAATTTTAAGTATGAATACGAAAGTAGGCTAATTAAAATTAATAATGTTATAAAAAAATTTTGTTATTAAGTTATAAAAAAAATTCTTATACCACTGTCCAGTTTACTATGAAATCAATGCGATATTTAATATTAATTAAGTATAACTAATAGAATATGATGTTACTGTAGATAAAGTAATGATATAAGGGCTTTAAAATGTTGTGAACTCGGACTCGCAATAATTCTACACTCGAGCGAAAACGTCGTTTTAAAGCGTATGCTCAATGTACTTCGATTAAGTATTGTTTATTTAAAATACACAAATCAGAAAACATGTTTAAATAATTTTTATAAGACATGATTCAATTAATATAAATTTTTTTAAATAATATTAAAGATGTCACTATCCAGAAATGAGAGTTAAATTATCCGAAAAAACCTCGATTCATTAAATGTTTGTCAAATATTAATGCTCTCATCTTCCTTGCTCTCTGCATAATTATTTTTTTTATATTTCATCATCGAATTTGATGCTTCAACTCTTATTAAACTATGCAGACATTTTGAGAGCTATTGCATCAAGGAACGAAAATACAATTTTTTGTACATATTGAGTAAATATTTGTAAAAAATAATGGGATCATGACTTTTACTGTTTTATTAGTACCATATGATATTGATAAAATAGCTAGAGACATGATTAAAAAAATTACAATTTTCCCAGTATCAGATGGAGCTCAAAAGCATGAAGCAAACATAATATTTATGCAATTTGAAAATTTAATTATGTTTATAATGATTTATAATTTTTTTTACTACACGGATAACGTAAAACAAAATAATCGATTTTTCACTGTAATGGCCAGTGTAGATCAGTAACAGAACTACAGAAGCACACGACTGAAATGCAATAAAAGCTTACAAGTAGAATTTAACAAAACAAGTTAAAATGTGCGATAAGAATAGCATGGAAGGGAGTATTAGAATACCAGCATTACAATAGTTACAATGCCAAGGAATGATCAAACTAGAGAATCCTTTTACTCCAGCAGAGAGAGTGTGGCCTACTTTTATATTAAATTAGCAACAGTTGGATGAAAATGGAATAAAAATTGGAGATAGGATGCATCAAGACACAAAACACTTATAAAAACAATAAAAACAAAAAATATTTTTAAAAACAATAAACAAACTACTTGGGGAATTTTTTTAAAAAAAATTTTTTTAATTTATATTTGTATTCTAAACAAACCATTACAAAAAATAATTGTATTTAAAAAAAAATGTGGAAAGAAGATATAAAAGTATGAGTTTCAATGTAATAAACACAGATAATGACAAGAATAATTATTAGATTTAAAATACATCGAATACATAATCAGAAAATTTATTTTAAAATAGGAATGAAAATGTATTTTAATAAAATATTTATGATAAATATTGTATTCAACAGAGATTTTTCATTTGAAGTTTCATCCAAATTTTTAATCTTAATTTTTCGAAAAGATATATTTTCAAATATTACTATTGTTGGAATTTAGTTTAAAAAATTTATCACAGATGATTTTTTATTTTTCCTTCATAATTAGTACCGTAAAAATAGTAAAACTCAAATGTAAATCGCATATTGCTTTAAATTTCTCTCTCAATATATTAAAGAAAAATATTGTACACGACTATAAATTTTGCGCATTGAAATCCGAAACTTTTCATTTAACGAGCAGATAAAATGAATGAGAAACAGTAATGTTTTGCACTGGTTATTTTAATTCACACCATTTTGAAAAATATTTTTACCATTCGGTAATGTATTGCAATTCTGCTAGCCAGATCGATAAAATTGAATAAGGGAAAATAAAATGTGCAACTCTCGATCTGATGAACTTCGAGTGATCTTCGTATAACCGCGGGCTTCTCGTATTTTCCCTTTCTCTCTTATCCCCATACTTTACGTACACATCTCGAAGGAAAAATTTCGAGATAATAACTTAAAATGACTCTGCGGCTGTTTTGCTTGATTATAATCGCTCGATTTTTATTGCACTATTCAATTTTGATGAATCTATAATGGGGGCTGACCTTCTTGGATTCTTCGACACCGAATCTGATACGAAATTGAAATATCGAAATTTTCTGCGCAGAGAAAACACCGATGAAATTTGGACGTACATATCCACAAATTAATTATGATGTGTGATTGCCATTTTTCAAGAAGATAAAATGACTTTTGGAAAATATCTCGAATATTATACGAGTAAACTATTGTTCTTTAGATCTTTTATGGCTAATATATTAACTCATCTAAAAGTTGAAAAATATAATAAATTTATTTTAATATATCAAATTTTATTGCAAAATTTTATTAAAATATTAAAAAAAAACCTAAAATATTTAATCTCTAATATCTTATAAAATTTAAAATAAAGATTTATGGGTCATTTTTCGAAACATTTACCTGTTTAAAGTTTAAAACAAATATAATAAAACATTAAAAATAACATACTATTTATAGTAATTTAATAGTATTTAAAAAATTTAATTTATGAAGAAAAGAAAAGAAATAATAAACTGTTACAATTTATAATTTTAGAACTGTGAGATAATAATTGTATTTTAATAATTACATAATAAACCTTTTTAATATTTGGTTTTACTCATTTAACAATTTTTTACTATATTTAAACATGTTTTTGGAGCAATCATAAAATGTGTAGCGTTGGATTTAAAAGTTTTAAATTTATTTGAAATTTAATTTTAAAGCTCATTAATGAAGAGTATGATTTCGAGTCAATATTAAACAATAATCCTTGCATTAAAATTTCATTAGTTATTTCTTTTACTATGCACAGGAAATAAGTTCAAGGTCAAGATTAGACAAAGTTGCATTACAATAATAATTCTGATACCGATCGCAGCGTTAAAATTGAAATGCATGTACAGTATGAAGAAAACGCCGAATCCCTTAAAAAAGTAAATATATAGCCATTGGAAAACATCTAAAACATGCGGAAACATCTGGGACTATAATCTTCACCATGAAGCATTGTCTGTAAAAATAAAACAGAATTTTATACGAAATGGCCTCAAAACATGATTATTTCTGATAGAATTTTTAGCGGGTCCACGACACAGGCGCTCGAAGTACGATACAAAGTAAGAGAGAAACAGAAATAGAAATAGAAATAGAAATAGAAATAGAAATAGAAACAGAAATAGAAATAGAAATAGTAATAGAAGGAGAAAGAGAAAGTGAAAGAGAAAGAGAAAGAGAAATGTCGGAGCCTGCGGCAGAGGTCTAGGATCGAGAGCATCTCTCCAAGAGCCGTTAACCTCTGAGAGGTCAACCGCGCGCTCTTCTCCTCTTTATCTAGGTGACTCACGCGAGTGAGAGTCATTCCGGGTTTCGCGACCACTGCCAATTCATAACGAGATGCAGTTCCGTGTCAGTGTCACCCCCGCAGTCTCCCCGAGTTCATCCATCAGAGTGCGTGACCCTGTCTCCTTCCATTCGAAAATTGTCGGCGATGCACCGAAAGTGAAATGGATTTTAGACGATTTTACCCAAACCCCAAACGCACATACTTTCATATTTCTCTGTCTTATTAAATGGAAAATTAAGTTCTAAAATATATTCCGCAATATTCATAAATATACGCTTCTTTTAAATGGCTGTATTATATTTTAGCGTCGAGGAAATTACAATTTCCTTATTGGAACTGCCAATAATGCATCAATGAACAAAAATAAGTAATTAAAATGGAGGAAATATATCGATGCTCATTGAGCCTCTATAATTCATGGATAATACTATACCATATTGTTTTGGATAAAATATTAATATTTTAATATTACTTCCATATAGTTGCAATTTTTTTTTATTAATTATCAATTATTTTTCAACACTATACAACATTACTTTCAATTATAATTTTATGACTTTTTAAAGTGTCCATTTGAACAACAAATAATTTGAAGTCATTAAAACTGTAAAGGTAAACATAATGTATATAATAAACAGATGCTTACGTATATAAACGCTAGATTTGTTCTCGATTTTGTATTATGATCAAATAATAATAATGAGTTAGGAAATATAATAATTACAAATATCCAACATTGACTGTCAACAACTCTTAATCAGATAAGCATACAATGGTTGCATTGCTATTTTGCCTTGGCTGATTCTTCTCCACGGAACGAGTTCTTTTATTATTCAATATTATTAATGCAAATACCAATAGTTAATGAGAAAAATTTAATCTCTAGACGATTAATAACGAAGAGGTGGTGAATGTAATTAAAAAAATGAATTTTTAGGCAAGCTTCGATATTTTTATTTAAATAACACTATTCATAAACACCATTAAGTTATTGGGAAGACATCATGAAATAAAATTTTAGACATTCGATGACTTCCAATCGAATATTGGCTAACCCGGCTAATGCATATTCCCCACAGCTATACGACTTTTATTTTATTAAAATAAAAAGTGTTAAATGTAAATTAAATAACATTCACTCGTATTTTATCTTAATACTTTTTTGGTAGTTGTCTAAGCATTACGGAGATTTAATAAAGGGAATCGGAGCAGAAGATAGTTTCGAGACATTCACGTGTGCAGGTAACATATTGCAAATGAAGGACAGCTTGACAGCTTTACTTAGTATGACCTCACCTAGACAACAATGCATTTCCAATTTTCTCCATATCAGAATATTTATCGGTTGGCTTATTTTTTCGCCATCAACGCATGCACATAGCGGTACAAAAAAAGATGAGCCGAACGCATGAAATACCGATCGATTCGATCGATAATATTTTGACGGCGAGGAAACACATCTTCCCTTCCTATGATATCTCGTATTTATAATTAAATGGATTATTGTTCATGTAAAGTTAGTGTTATCGTAAGTTTCGGAATTTATATACGATTCAGACATTTGCACGGTTAGTTGGGTAGTCGAAAATTGAAATTCTATATAATAAATTTGTTTGAGAAATATGCCAAAGTTCCTGTAAGTTGGTCCGTTTATAAGCATTAGACTCAAAAGTTAAGGTACGGTAAAAAAAAAAAAATTTATACATAACGATTTAATTTTTATTTTTCAAATGAAACTTTTATCTCCAAAATTTATTAGACTCAATACTCGCTTCATGGTTTAATAATCTGTATAACGTAGATCCTTTTTTTGAGAAGAAGTGCTTACAGTTTTTTTGAACCGGTAAATAAAAAGCATGAAGTAATTTTCCCTAAAAAAAAATCTACCTTATATACATAAATTCTTAAATTTTCGTAAAAAAATTTTAAAAGTCTAAATGTTCAATTATAAAGTGTTTTAATTATAATGTGAAATACAAATTAATATTTTCTTATTCATATAATTAAAATTTTAATTTTTATTGTAATTTATATCTAAAGGCTCAAAAGTCAAGGTTTCAACATAAATGGTTTGAATATAATTATACAATACCTTACTACTAGACACTACTTTTTACGTAGACATTCTTCTCTTTATATTAATTTTAACATGCATTGCTGTGGAGATAAAGACTATCGTATCAAAATATATTATTACAGAAATAATAATGTGTAACACTTTTCTTTATTGAATATTCAAAGTAATTCTGTACTTTCACTATATAACATGTGTGCGTGCGTGTGCATTAGTGTTTGTGTGTTGTTTAGCAAGTCATCAAAAAGTTTTGATTCTCTATTGCGCTTCATCTTCCTTCTTTTTTTGATTAAATTTTCTTCCTTGAAATTTCACTATATATAGATGCTATATTTCAAAGAAAAATAGTTCAGATTTGTTTTTACAATTTAGTCGTTTTCTCATTCAGAGTTTAAGTCACTTATAGTCCATAATCATTATTCAATTTCTAATCTAAATAATGTCATCGATTTATATTTTTGTACATTATATTAATTTATAAATACTCTAGAATTTATATGCTTATATGAAAGTTGAAACATCAATTAAAGTATTAAAATTTATTAATAATTTTTAGAAATTAAAGTTAACATATAAATTATGCATTTCATGAGCATAAACTAACATTTAAAATTTTTCATTTAAATAGATTCTCTATTATACAGTGTATTGTTAAATTTTTTTTTTTTTTATAAATATTTTATAATTATTTAGAATAATATTAAGGCAGATTTTAAGTAAAAAATTAAAGCAGAAAAGAAAAAAATAAATTGGAAAATTAAAAAATAAAAAAAATAAAAAGATAATTGTATAGAAAAATAACATGAAAAAACATATAAATGACAAAAAAATAAAAATCAAACCTAAAATAAAGAATTTTTATTATTATACTACAAGGATTTTGTCATCAATTCTTAAATTATTAAATTATTCTATTTACAAAAAAATATGCCAAATAATAATTTATATGATGTTAATGTTTTTTTTTAAATTTAAAATAAAATAAACCATTTTAAACGCACTCTTTGAATCATTTTTTTAATTGATATATGAGTATTATTAAAGAAATACATGTATGTATGATTATGAATTTGAAATTCAGGAGTCTTATTATAGGAGCACTTTAAATAAATCTAAATATTCAATAAATTGATTTCATAAACAACTTTTTTAAAATTATTTAATCAATTCTAATTATTCTATCGTGATTAATTTAAAAAAAAAATGTTATTTTTACGAGAATAAAATAGATAAAAACTTGCAGAATAAAATATTTACGTCATTTAAAATAAAAAATAAAAATTCATTTATTACTACATATAGAGAATATTTATTACAACCGACATATATCGCAATTTCTGAAATAGTAAATTCGTTCAATTTTAAGAATGATTTAGTCAATTTTAGTAAAATATATTTTAATATTTTATTGTTTATATCATGAAAATATTTTTTATAAAATTCTTATCATTTTAATAGATATTATTTTGTTGAAGAAGTTAATAAGAATTTCGTTTATTTTATTATTAAATACATCAAATATATATATTGGTTTCTTATTCATCTAAAAAAGCGATTAAAATTAACCATTAATGATTGAAATAAATAAAAGTAGAATGATTCGGAAAGTTTCGAGACAGATTACTACCCAACTGAATGTGAGTCAGTCGAGCAAAGTTCGCAAAAATAGGATAAAAGTTGAAAATTTCAGGAGCTTTAAAAATTGAAGTATAGATAATAACTATAGTACTATATCTTCCTATTTTCGAGTTTTGTCGTGTTTTTTCAAGTGAGACTAGTAAATTGTTGGCAAGACACCGCAAAAAGGAGTGAAAATGCAAAATTTTTGAAAACGCTGAATAAAAAGTTTTCTCTTGATTCACGAATTCAAGAAACTTTTTTCGTATGCTTATCCAAATAATAAATATACAAATAAATAGAATATAAATAGAATATAAATAGAAAACAAATGAAAATACTGGAAATACGTAAGAACTCTTTTCAAAAGTTAATTATTCAATCAAATAAATTGCTCAATCTAAAATAAATTGAAAAAAAAATTTGAACTTTTTTAAATGTTTGATGAATTTCTTGTATATTTATATTTTATGAGTATGTTATGATTTATTATATTCTATTTTTTGAGTATATATAAAATAATATTTGTAATAATTTTTGATATATCAAAATATGAAATCTTTGATAGAAATTCATCTAATATGTTTTACATAGATAACAAAAATTGAGAGAAAATATTGTCATTATTATCAAATATGTTATTTATTTTATCTCCATGGTTGTAAATATTATTCCAGTAGATAATACAATATCAAACTTAGTATTTCAAAAATACTAAATCAATAGCACAATTACGTTATTGCCATGGTGGTTGTGTACGAAAATGCATAACCTAACGGGTTACATTTCACCAATATGCAATTTAATCTGCATATATATCTCTCCCAAGCTCTCTGTCTCTCTCTCTCTCTCTCTCTCTCTCTCTCTCTCTCTCTCATTCTCTATGTCGTTGCAAATAGCCACATACGTGTTGGCTTTAAAACGCATTAAATACGAAAATGCAATGTAGCTCAAACAAATTACACAAGGATGTAAACCCATTTGTTTACATCTTGATAAACAGGTGGTCAACCTTATAATTTTTCTTACACAGATTTTTCATTATTTTAAAACTAAATATCATTAATACAATATATATCATATAATTTAAACAATAAAATTAAAAAATTTAACTGTTATGATACAAATAATTATATCTCTAATATTTTTATCTACTATTTAAAACTATTTTGATTCTGTAAATATAGGTACTATATACAAAAGATACTTTATAAAAAAAAATCATATATAAATCATATCTAGAATCGAAACTACATTATTTTTTTTTTAAATTTTAAAAAATAATTAAAATTTATTATGATTTAGCTATAAAAGTTAATTTAAATTTTATTTTATTTAAAAAAAAAAAATGCAATATTTATTTTACAAATAAAAAATTTGAAATAATATTATATTCAATACACCCTAAATTAAATTTATTACTAAGGTGTATTATAAATAATGAAACTATGCTAATTATTTAAAAAAATTGAACGATTGAATTTCTTTATTTGATTATTGAATTATTATACATCAAAAATAGATAAACATTTTATTCATTTTTTAGTTATCGACAAAGACCACATGCTTTTTACATAAATGTCTTCTATAAAAAAAATTTTCTATTATTTACTTACTTTATTAATTTTATTATTTTAACAATCTAAATTGCTTAATACACTTAAAAAGTGAAAAAGTGAAAGCGATGCACCTCCAAGTTAATCGCCGAGACGCATAGTCTTGCGGTTTGAGAAACAAGAGTGGTTTTCTACATAATTTAGTGTCCTAAATCTGAATCTGATTATAGAATTTTCCTATCATACCAAATTTTTAACACAAATGAGACATCACTATTTAAAAACAAATATATTTCAATTTTTTTTACTATTATAAACATTAACAAAATGAAATATTCTTGTTTAAATGAATATCGTGGTTAAATATGAATTGCATGCGGACTCTCGATTTATCAAATAAAATTATTTTTGAAATTACTTTCATTTTGTATGCCGCAGAATGAAACCTTTATTATAAATACTTTTATGAATACACATTTTTTCCAATTATTTACTATAATTTATTTAGCTCTAAACAAAAATGAACATTTTTACTAAATTAAATAATTCATTAATCGAATTTACTAACCACATTTGAAAAATACATTTTAAAAACTATGTATTTAACAAATCAAGAGTACTTCTAGCTCCTTAATAATCACAGTAAAATGAAGAATAAATATAATACTGCTTTTCCCACGTTGTTATATCTTATAAGTAACAAATAAAAATTGTACATTTCAAGATATCAAGTAACGAAAACCGCAAAGTTAATAAAGTAGGCCCATCTAAAATTATCTAATCCGCAATTAACATATTTTTCAAGTTTACCCGTGCAAATTTCAATTTATTTAATTTTATTATAATTGTTTATATATTAGGTGATGTAATGAATAAGACAATACGATAAACATAAATAAATATATGCGAGTATAATTATTATTTATGCTTATAACTCCAGCAAATTATGAACAAATTGGAAAGGTGTAATTGATTAATTATCTTTAAAAATTACTTTAGGGAAATGTTTATGTACAAAAATATGATGTGCAGTTCTAGTTATATTATTATGTATATGTAACAATTAATACTCTTATGAATATTTATTACAATTCTTCTCATATTATAAATCTTAATTTTCCTTCATTGCAATCAATTTTAATCAATACAATATCTATTGTTTTCTGAACCTTAAAATAGACTTTTCATTCTTAATTGCTGTAAATAATTTTTGTACTTTTTAAACATGAAAATACAAGTGATAATTGTAATTATATGTTTTAGAAAAAGCAAATTTAGAAGAAAAATGATCTTTCTGCAAGAATTAATATTCATTTATATTTTAAAGATAAACATTTGAATTACAAGTGCTTTTGTTTAATAATAAAACTATTTATACATTTTAAAATGTAGCTAATCTAATATTATCACATATTAAATTATATATTCTGTGTTAAATTGATAAGTGAGTAAATCTAATTAAAATTTACGCATGCAATATCATAAATATATACATCATAAATATAATTTAATGTGTACGCGTCGATGATTAATTAATTGTATAATTAATTTAAAAATTATTGCATTATTATAATAATTAGAAGGTTAATAATTTTAAGTTTACTAAATTGTACTTGATTACATCAAAATGTAATTTTTCACTCTTAGGTATTTTGTATTTTCCCGAAAACTTTATATGTATATGCTAAATCACATATAAAAATGTTATATTTAAAAATTAATATTTTAAACATAATCTAATATTAATATTGTAAGTATTTATGATGATAGCAATTTATTATGTATAAACATAGATGAATATATGTATATGCATGCTGTATATATATCTTATTAAAGTTTGTAAAATGATAAGTAAAATTATTTGCACATTGGTTTGCTAGACATCTGCCATCATAATTGTATTTTACAAATTATACGTATTATACATTCATATGGCTATTTTCCGTGTGAAAACAAATTAGTGTGTCAGAAATTTAACTTATTATGTCCAGAGAAAGGCTCTCAGAAGTCTGGTTACGACTTGAACGCTATTATCTTTCTTGATACTTTAACATTAAATTTCATTATCTTACGAAATCCGATATGTTCTTAATTGTTTGAATTTTAACTACATATACTATGCATTTTGTTCCTTTTATAAATCGCTCGTATAAATTTTTCATATTTGTATATAAATTTGGATAAATTAGAATCATCTTTTATATCCAGCAATAGTGCACATTTTTGTTCTTTATAAAAATACAGCAAAGTAAAAGTATATGAAAAATTGTAAAAAAATTTATAGTATTTTATTTTCCCTAATATCACTCGAAATATCTACTGGCTAATTTTTCATAAATAATTTCAGTTAAAAATCTATTTTTTTACGTTTTCTATTAAAAAATTAAAATTTATAATTTTAACATAATAATATCCATAGATAAATGTTAGCTAATAAAATTATGAATTTATTTGAGTAAATTGAAGTAGTTTATATGTACTTTGTTTAAAAAAATTTTCAGATCTATTGGATTATTATTTTCAACAACGTTCTATTTTCATTTAGTTTCTACTTGCCCGATATCTTAGCTGATTTTAGTCTGTCAAAGTTTGAAAAAAATATAATTCTGATATAAATATAACAGAACTTTTATCTCATATTTTATATGAATCTGAAAAGTGCGGATAAATGTGGCTAAAAACAGTCACAAAAGTATATAAAAGACAACGGATCATGAGGAAAACAAGAGCTAAGGGAAATATATTTCACTCATTCCTTCTAAAAAATAGTTAATTCCACATTGAATGTGCATTAATATTATAAGCAATCATGTGCACGTATAATGAGAGACTAAATACATGAACACATAAGATTAATGGTTAATTTCAGTCTTCTTATGGATTCTCTTGTGTGCTTATAGATTATTATCATTATCCATGTAAAACGCTCCTTATATTATATCGCTCAAAACTTTATTAGGATCCAATGAAAATAATGAAACAGAAAAGACAAGAACGGTACTTACATATTTAAACTATAGTTCGATCATTATATTAAAACGATAATTATACATTAAAATTAATGCATTGATTTGCATTTTCGGCATACATTTATTATCGCTGAATATGAACGAATAATTTAATGAATTGTCCTGAAACATAAAATTTAACTTATATAGCTTACACTTGATAGATAAGATTATTAATAAATATGCTAAAGCTTCTTATTTAGAAAGCAAAATTATTGTAATTTAGAAATACAAGTTAAACATTAAAATTTTTATTATTTTTTTAATAACATTATATATATATATTATTATATAAATATTTCTCTAAAAAATTTTTATTTTAATTGATTGTCAGTAATGTGAAAACTATATTTCTTCATTTAGTTAAATGACTTTAGTGTTTGAATTGGCTAGATTATGTTCAAAATGCTTTACATAATATATTTTTTACTTAATAAAACAAAATGCGTAAAGCTAAATATGTAATTCTTGTAGAACTCCTTCCTATAGTAAATGGTTTTATTAATAATCAAATAAAAATAATACGAAAAGATTTTTACTCGTTATATTCGATACATGTGTTCTATAATTTCCTTAAAATGTCGTAATTTAATAAAGATTATCTTGTGGATTATATGATTGTTAAAGCAAAAGCGGACAATTATCTACTCCGTACGCTCATCTTCATAAATAGTCTTACGTAACTTAACCCTTTTCCTAATCAATATATGTCTATCTGCAAAAGGCACGATGACTCGCCATAATTAAATAATAATTTTTATGTCTATTAACACGTCGTATGAAGATAACTGAGAATATCCAAAATTTATATCCAAATACATAAATATTGTCTATGATCGACCGTATATAGGGATGCACGTTTCGATCTGTTCAATTCAGCAGAAATCAACGAAACTTTATTGAATTTTCTACAGGTGCAAAAGATAAGGAATTTCTTGTTCTTTTTCTCTCTCATGTAAAGAAACGACATTGAATGCATCAATTTTTTGTTTGATGTCCCATAAAATGAAGTGATTATTACCTCTTTCACGACGGATTCCATTTAATGCTTCTGCTCTTTTCTTCTTTCAAATTTTCTTTTTTGAACTCCTGCTGTTCTTTCTTCTCTATTTCTGTATAATGTAATACGTAAAAGTTTGAGCAAAATCACAATTTTGCTTTCCGATTATTAATGAATTTAAATTTATTATATCTATTATTCTTGAAAATTTTATAAATGAATATATATAATAGTTCGATAATTTAATAAATAATCTTTTAATTAAATTTACAAAAAATATGTGATGTTATAATTATTTTTATTCACTTAATTAAACTGAAATTTTATGTGAAATATATTACTCAAATAATAAATAAGTTTATTCATAAATGAATCGTATAAAGTATTATAATAGCATATTATTGGATTAAGTTATTATTAAAACAAATAAATTTTTCAATGGTAATAATTAATATAAATAATAATGATGGAATCTATTATCTTCATATATTTTTTTATATAATGAAATAAAATTATTAAAAATTTATTACAAAAATGATAAAATGTACGATCATATAAAGTCATATATACAAGTCATCATAAAAATAGAAATATATATGCAAAATAATAAAGATTTTGTTCAGTTATCAAGCATTAATATTTTAGTAAACAAATGTAAATATTATACATCTACATTTTTTTAGTTTATTTAATAAAAAAAAAATTATCTTATTAAAGTTATGTATATTATTTTTTCCTTTAATAAAGCATGATTAGAAAACTTGCTCGATTTCATTTCCTCAAAAATCTTTTTCTAATTAAGTTTATTTTACGTATTACGTTACATACAAAATTCTATGATATCATAGTTCACTAAAATAAGTCATTTACGTATTTTATATTATTTCATGAATTTTTAATAAGATTTAATAAGCTATATATTCTATACGATGTATTAAAATATTATATTTAAATATATTGTTTACTATATATTGTTTACTGTATTTAATAATATCGTTTAATATAATTTATATTGCAATATTAATTTTTTATATTTTTATTTTTGGTTATATTAATTACATCAAAAATATTAATAACAATAAATTAAAATACAATTACTCAATATATTCAATCTAAATTTTATTTTTAAATTATTTAGGCTAAAAATTTATAAGTGTTTTAAGAAATAATGAAGAATATTACTGTCATTTTTCAAATTTTTTATATTTTTCTTCATTATAAATAGGAATTAAATAAGTTTTCACAAGATTTATTGCATTAATATATAAATCGTATTATTTAATATTTTTACTACAAATATTTTTGTATATAACAATAAATAAAATAGTTGAGAATAGAATGATATTTTGTTCAGTGCTATTTTGGAAAGAATAAATTTATTGTGTCAATGTAATACAAATATATTTATTTAATATTTTACATTTAATAGAATTATATAAAATTCTTTTTTTATTTACATTTTTTCATTTTTTCGATCTCTGATATTTTATATTTACAATGTTTAACCCTCCCTTCACATAACAAATATTGATCTCACTTTGATTTGCTTACACGTATTATATCGGCTTTCCATTTTTAATATTTAAATAATAAATCTATGCGCAAGTGAATTGTACCTACTAAAACATACATTTTACATGAATTGATACCGCATTACTTAGGAATCGTAGAGAAGCGTATCGAATTATAGTTTATTAAAATAAAAGTAACGATACAAAATTGAAAAAGTGATTTCATTAAATTTTTTAGTGAAATAATTAACAGCGTCATTACTCAAACGATGCACCACAGTGATATCTTGTTATAGTGACACAAATGAATACATAAGATTTCGTGGACAACTCCACCGCATTACCCAGGGAATCGTCTACGGGAATAAACCGAGGATGATGTGGCTCCGGGTGACCGCATCGCATTCCGCGGTGCTCGAGACCCCGTGAAAATTACGGAGATGCGCAATTTTACCTGAACTTCATAATGATTATTTTGCTGTCGTTGCATTGCAACAATGAGACGATTTCTGAGGAACTTGGAGATGGAAAGCCAGATATTACAATTTTCCGCACGACATCGATTCTCATCCAATCCACAACACAATTATTAACAGATCGAAAACCTTAATGAATGCGCTATTCTTGCACGTTTTACTCGGTACAACATAATTTATATACCCTGATTATTATTCCAAGTTACAATCTTCTGTGTTTAATTATTAATATAAATTATATGAGTTTAAAAAAAATCTCATTGTTTTAATCTTACTTCATAGATTACGTTAAATTTACAAAGAACACATTCTTAATATTAATTAAAATTGATATTAATCAATGCAATTATTTCTATATATAAATACATAGTATATTGTAAATTAATAAATACATAATTCATATATTTAAAATTGAAAACAAATATTAAAATATTAGGTAGAGTATTGGATAAAACAATACTTCATTCTAATAAAAGTAAAACTTTGAAGAAGTTATTATAGCACTTTTACAGAAATTGTATAAATTAATTTTTACACATTTATATAAAAAATTCAAATAATTTCTTTTTAATGATCACATTAATTAAATACTTATTTAATGTTAACAATATATTTATTAAATTGTAAATAATTGATTCCCCGTTGTCTTGAATAAATAAAATCGTAAGGTTTAATGAAGAAGAAAGTCTTAACTTTTTAACTATTTTTCTTCTAACTCTTTAATTATATTTATACAATATTATGATTAATGCTAACTATTAAATAAGTTATATTCATTGCGTATATTAATGTTTGAATAAAAAATTAAGATTCCACACTAAAAACATAAAAATATAAAAAGCTTACAAATATGTAATATATTGGTACATAGTTTTCTTTGTTTCAAATGTGGCTATTAATATCATCATATTTTTTTCTAATAAGCAAATAAATAAAGGAAAAACGAAAGTTGAAAATGGATGGAATGTTCGTTTTATATAGGATGAGTCCCGTGTTGAAGGTACATTAAAGGATAAGGTGAAAGGACGCGGATACATTTTTCGCTTTAACACGAATATTAAAAGGTCCATTGTAAATAAAGTATCCATAATTATCAATGAGTTCCATTTTCAATTGTGAAAAAACATTGTCATGAAAAAATATTTTTAAACATTTTCCTTTATCTTATATCTTGTGTATTACACACTATACATTTTCTGTAACGTAATTATGACGTAAAATTGACAGTCATAGATATATGTTTTCTATCTTTGATGGTTAAAACTAATATTTTTATGAATTTAAATACTTATTTTTATTAACATATTTTTTAGAAAAATAGTTATTTATGCAATGAATTATTTCAAATCGAAAATTATATATCATTAAAGTTAATTAATGAAAAATAAATATTTGAAAGTATAACCTACTAATTTAATTTAAGAATTTTAATTCATTTTTTTTAATAATATTCGATAATGGCTTTTATTTTTATTTCAAATTGATACAATATTTTTTGTATACAATTATAATTTCTAATATCAGATAAACTTAAAATTGAAAAAATATCGTTTTAAATATTATTAAATATATTAAAACAATTAATTTCATCCAGTTTTTATTATCATTCACGCCGATTATTATTTTATTAATAATTTTTTTGAAAGAAAATATAAAATACACGAAATAAAAAATTAAAATTCACAATTCTGATACATATCAATACTGTTAATTAAAGTAATTCTATGAAAACAATTGCATTTATAAATATTGAAATATAATGAAGTTACATTGAAATAAAATTTATTAAATACATTTTGGTTATGTAATTTTATTATTTTTAGATCAATACGAATTAATTTATTATTTATATTATAATTATTGTTAAAAAAATATAGATAAATCACTTTTTGATAATATGCAAATTGTTTATACATTAAATATTGATATTGTTATAAATGAATGAAACGTATGTCGATTTTTCTCGTTTATATTTTTTTTGTGAATCGGAAATTTTAATTCCTTACGGAATTCCTTGCATATTATTCAGAACATTTATTATGATCGATCATCATTAGAAACAGTATAAAAATATCTATTAAAATTTTTTATATTCAAAAAGTGTTATGCTATGTTTTATTTTCATTCAATCGAAGTTTTTGTAAAGGTATAAGAAGTTGATTTGTCTTTGTATGATAAATTACCGCGAACAGAATTTTTTTTATCGTAGAACAATAGCTGATAATTACATATTGAACGTCTCTTGATTAATATAAATATAATCTCCTTTTATACATCTTTTATTGAATTCAAATTCATTTATCGATAGACATTCAATTTCTTTAAGCAAAAATCTAATTAGTATTAATGATGATTTTTAATTAAAAAGACACAATAATCAAGTATACATGAAATGTTCCATGCGTTACTGTTCATAAATTTTATCAGTGTCGAAGAAAAGTTTTTATTATCAATGCATAGAAAACATGTTATTAAAGGCATGAAAATTTCCTCAAAAATCTATTTATTAATATGACAATGCAAAGTTTGATCTAATTTAAATATGACATAGTTAGTCAGTAATGACAATAAATGCAAATTTTAATTACACATCGTGTAATACAATGATTTTAATATAATTTAAATAATACATGTAAATTTTATTTTTTTAACAATATTTTAAAGTTATTATTTATTTAAAAAGTTTAAAATTAAGATACATATTATGTTAGTAACAAAAGACCTGCATAACGGCTGCAAATTTTCTAAGATTGTCAATTATCTTATAAAATATTATCGATTAACACATGAGAAGTTTTGTCATTACTTAACTGAAATTCAAAATTATCCTCTTTAATTATACAACTAGTTAAAAACAAATTTTGTCATGAAATTTAATAAAATAAGAAAATTTTAATAGTTTTATCTATTACTGCAGGATCGTTTGTCATATTTAATGAATGGAGCCGGCAAAATATTGATATCCATGAAAATTGACGTCAGCGGTGTGAACTACTCGCAAAATCACGTTACCTATAGAAACCGTAATAAAACAAGCCGTCGGTAACAAAACAACGTCACCACTTAGATTTTAGACGGAAATGAGACGAACAACTCGCGACAGTTAAATTTTGTTAGTTCTTCAAAATTTCAAATTTACAAGGAGAACCAAACTTGTCATATTTCTAGTCCTTTGGTTAATTAAAAATTTGTCGCCTTTGTCAAACCATGTGAGGGTGGAGAGGAATAGAATCGCAGTCCGTTAGATAATACCAGATAAAACGAAAACGGTTTAAGTCAGGAGATCTTTTAACAAAGGGGACATTTCCTGAATCTCTAAGGTCAGCGTTTTTTTTAGTTTTACAATAAAATTCGATGGATATTCATGATGAACTTGCTTTAAAATCTAGAAATCAATGATTTTTGCAGCTTTTAAGAGTACAGCAAAAAAAATTTGTTTAAATTTTATGAATATTTAATGAATATAAGTGTTCAGTAGTTCTTAATATTTTTTAAAAATTTGACAATTTATAATATTTCATCGATAAACAAGAGCGGCATTTCAATATTTTCAAAATAATAATGATTTTCCATAAGAATGACAGTGCGTATAAATCAAAACAAAAATGTTCAATAAACAAATTATTTTAGTGTATTATTTTAGTAAAAATTATTCATAACCTTTAATACTTATGCTTCGAATATTACACGACCTCGTTAACAGTCAATTGGGTAGAAGGGGGAGGGGGATGTCATGCTGTAAAATCTCGCTCAAAACACCAAATCTTTGATAGACTAATAAAATAGATGTAAAATGTATGTGCAGGAGGTGCTGGTAAATCGAATAAGCACAAAAAGATGGGCTGTAAGAAGAAGAAACCTAAAACTCAGTTAAACGGATTCATTCTGTTCTTCCTGTTGATGCTGCGCAAAAACCCTCGAGCTTGTGTGACCCGAGTAGCTCAAATGGCAGGCAGGTGTTGGAGGAAAATGACCCGGGCAGAACGTTGCAGATACATTAAGAGGGCGAGAAACCGCCGCTGAAAACATAGGAGATAACGACTGCCAACATCCCTGGATAACAATTTTATCCGTAATTACCTGACCCTTAAACACCATTTTGGCAAAAAAAAAAAATATCATAAAACATCCCCCTGCTTATAATTCATTTACGACTAATTTTTTCAAATGTTGAGAAAAAGCAATGAAAAATTGTGGATTTTTCAATTAATAATTTAATATAAATCCAATCTCATCTTTTCCTTAATGCAATTTTGTAACAGAAAATTCTTTACATATTTTAAGAATTCTTCGGTGTAGAATATTTAAATCGATTACTATAATTGAGAAGCCTTGTTCGTTTGTCGCCTCACACATTTATGATTTTTTATTTTAAAGAATTATAATTGAGTTGTCAATTTTAATTTCAGTTGGAGCCTCTTGTGCAGCGTCCTCATTCAAACCTATGGAAAAAATAAAATTTAACTTAGTTGATCAATCGTGCATCTAGTCGCGTCTACATTTTTAAATTATGTAATGTCAATTATGTACACGTCTTTTGGAATAATTATATAAATATTTTTTAATTTTATATTTAAATCTATAAGATACAATGCAAACTTTTTAAAATAAGCAAAAAAGGTTATTACTTGATAAATTACCAATTCTTATATCCAAAATATTTTTGTATGTGACAACCAATTTATAAATCCTTTTATACTTTGACACATTAAATTTTAATGCAAATATTTATTCAAAATATACTTATGTGACTACATACAGTTAAACTGGAATGTTTTATTTTTCATTTCATGAACAGCTGTTTAAGTAGTATTATTACTAGTAGTATTATTACTATGATTAATGTATTATTATTGCTATAAGCTCTGGAAAGACCAGTACATTTCTAATTTACGAATTTATTTTAAAGGGTCAGTCTACTGTAAAATTTAAATTTTAAAACCATTCGCCAACTTTTGATCGTTCTCAGCCGCGATATGCATTGTGCGTAACAATCGCATAAATTCAATCACAACCAAATATAGTTTGTGTGCAAGAAATGTATAACCTTCGAACCAAAAACAAAGTATACAATCGACATTGTCGGCATTGCTGACACGAGACATCACAACAGTATTTAGGCTAATGGTATATTGGCATTCCGGACTCGAGAGAAAGATCTCATCGATTTCACCTCGGCAAAACACCAACTGTAATACATTATAGGGACAGGAAGCAAAGGCACAGCACACAAACTTGCGTGCATCAACCGATCTAAGAAACTGGCATGTCACCTTCTCGACATGAGCCTCGAAGAATCGCCGATTCACAATTTCGTAAATATCTTTTCGTGCATAGATTATGGAGAATAAAAAAGTGTCAGTCATTACAATATAAATCCTAGATCAAGCGAGTATATGTCGAGCGATCAAGTGCTTCTCTCTCTCCCTCTCTCCCTCTTCCTCTCTTCCCCTCTTCCTCTCCCCCCTCTCGTCCCTCCTCTTGTATATACAGTGAAAAAAGTTAATCTCTTTTCTGCCCTTTACTTTTTCGTCTCTTAAATTTCTCACTCTCGATAATTCATTATGAATGTACAAATTCGTAACAACAATAATATTGTGACATCATTCTTCGATTATATTTTGTCTCTGCATAAGAATAAAAAGTTCGTAGCGTTCTCATCAAATTACATTGCAGCATCTCAGTCGTAATCATTTTCATTTTTTTTTTTTTTTTTTTTTTTATATCATTCGTGTACGTGAAAACCTCGGTATTTGACTCTAAGTGCATTGCAACCTAATTACTTGTAATCCTAATATAACAATATTTTTACTTACCCAATAATAAATTTTATTAATACATAAAAATTTAATATTGTAAAAGACAATTTTAAAAATATGGTTATAAAATTGTTGATGATAGTGTATAAATAAAAATTATATAAAATGACATGCATATTAAATCTAAACTTAATTAAATCTAAACTCCAAAAAGACATAAATTCTATTTCTCCAATTGTGTGAACTAATTTATACATGAGCATGCATGTAACTGTATATCAGTTACAATATGATTGTGTTTGATAATGAATTTCAATAATCATACTCTAATAAAAATTTTAAATGCAATATAAGAATGAAAAGAAAAAAAATGCTGATATCTTTATAACTTCAGCTTCTTAACAGTAATTAATATTTTCGATTAATCATCGTAATTTTTTGTTTTTTTTTGTTCTGCCAATATGTATCTATATTATATTTATTCGTTGGATAACAATCGATTTTTCATATCAAGTATAAAAAATTGCCTATCTTTTGACACAAGATTCATCGCTTTACATAAAAGCCTAACATGAAATAATTTTTACCTATTTACCCTCGCCGTGAAAGAGCTAAATCAGAGTGAGATCGACGATCGCAAAAACTGTAATGATTATCGTTGATTTATTTGCATCAGCCTCACTGCAAAACTACTTCATCCTTTTAGAGAAAGAAAGAAAGAGAAAGAGCCAAATTAACAAATTAATATACCTGAAGTTGCTAAGAGAAAAAACTCCATTTCATCGACTTTTCTTTATCGAGTTGATTTAAAGTCAAGAAAGACATCTATAGTGTTTTTCTTACTATCAATATTTTATCTTCGCAGTTTTTTTTATATATTAGGTAATACAGACATGATAATTTAATTTAATTTTTATATATAGCTAAATGTAGATGTATTCTTAAATAATAAACATAAATCATTTGATTTTCATTCATTTTCTTACATTACGTTTATGATTTTATTTATTTTAGATTGTGAAATTTTATCATTCATCAACATTACAATTACATGTATATATTTATAGCATTGGACAGGTGTTACTTTGATTGTTTGAAGGGTTGGTACAACATCAAACCAAAGACCACTTAGTTCACCCTCCGATTTTAATATAGAAAAATTTTAATGTAGAATGTTTTAATGTAAAAAAATTTTAATGTAGAAAATAGTTTTAATAAATTTTATTCAAATATTTGCAATTACTGTTTCAATAATCGAATGAAATATTAATATGAAGTTTAGTTTATTGAGAACGGAGATAAACAAATAAATAAATTTTTAACGATATAAAAAAAAAAAAAAACATTAATACATTAAACATATACTCTTGCAAGTTGAATTTGAATATATTAAAAAGAAAATAAAAAATAACGATGTTTGTAAATAATACAGAGTACACGTTATTGAATGTTCATTTGTACTAATCAAATCAAAAATACAGTTGCATTGTTTATTGCATAATATTTCATACTTCATTATGAGATAATAAAAATAATCATATATAAAAATTAAACATTGTAAAATAAATTTGTGATTTATTTTTAAATGAAAAAATTGTAGCCCGCACATCATAGTTTACAGCCTTAATCTCTAAAAGCTACATTTTACATGGTTTCACATGTTATAAATATAATATGCTAATTATTTTATTTCTTTTATAAACTTGGTACATTTAAATTTAAATCCCTACAAATAAAATTTATTAAAACATGTAATTATTGTAATATTAATAAATATGTCGATATAAAAATACATTTATATTCTAAATAATCTTTATATAATGAAAGGCGTAAGAATAATATGATTAAGTATACGATCATGCTGCTGCAACAAACCTGAATTTTTTCATCTTACTTTCGCTATTCTTCGAACTTACATGCAAGAGAAAGGTTCCTATCATTTATCAAAACTCTGGTCCATTGTGATATCCGTTTACGGTAAAGAATAAAAAAAGAAATCGGAATAATCTTTGCGTCAATGGCTCTTTATATAAATTACACAGGCTAAAGTACATAAACAGTTTACCTGTATTTCTTTGAGACTCAATAGAATTTTCATATTTCACATACATTATGATTAAAGAGAAGAAAATACTCAGATTTTAATTCGTGAAACACAATATAACATTATAAAAATGTTAATAATGCAATAGATTTTTAATCAAAAAATTTGTCAGAGACACAAGTTGTTTTAATCAATTAAAAAGAATATTATGAATATTGAAAAATACCGTTAAGAAAGGCAAAATATTATAGTATTAATAATATATTTTTATAAGAGAAAATAATACATTTTTAAAAAGTATTTTAAAAAAATGTGTATAATAAAAAAAAAATTTTTATTAAACACACAATTTGCTTTCAAAATAATTTATATTATAAATATCAATTAAAATTTACTATAAAAGTTCATGAAAAATACAATACGTTTAAATATAATGTACAAGAAATTATTTATCAATATCCTTTATTTCATTAAATCTATATATAGTAAATTTAATATCAAATTACATTGATAATTTATTTATAATTTGAAAGAACGAAAATACTTATTATAAAAATTAGATTAATAAAAAATTTATTTAAATATTTTTAATAAAGTATTTGTCATTAAAATATTATATTTTTAGTTTTTGAATAATTTAAAGCGAATGAAAAAGTTTTATGAAATATTAAATTGTATGGGATAAATTCATAAAAATATCAAAATAAGTATATTTTAATATTTTCCGAAATTTTTTAAATTTATTTAAAATAAAAAGAAATAATAAAATTTATATATTTTTTTTAAAACTATTCTCTTATCTCTGAATTTTATCTATTATCTAAGAATTAATTCACAACATTATTTTGATTATTTAAGGATACCGCTACAATATAAAATAGTAAAGGCAATGCATATACTATTTAAATAAATGCTCGAGGTCATGAGATTATATATAAATATTACAAAAAAAAGTAAATTTATACAAGAGAAGTAAGTAAATACCATATTGGTTTTCTTCAAAAATAAATAAAAAATTATTTGCTTGATGTGTTTGGTCTAATTAAAAGCAGTTTTTTATTAAAAGTCATTATCAAAAAAAAATCAGTGAAGCAATTAATCTAGGTATTAATTGAAATAAAAAGATAATATTTTAAAGTAAATTTCACTTGATGTAACAGAATGGCATTAATAACATTTCTTGAAATGAAGGAATTAAGAGACGCAGAAATAACAGAGTAAACATTTTCAATCTTGTGCACTCCTAAACAATAGCTCCGCCTAATAATTTGCTCTAACCTCCTTCATTCATTATCACCTATTAAAAAAGGGAAAGAGAAGTTGAAATGAGAATTAAAAAAGAGCGGGAATACGACGTGGTGTCAGAATAAATGCATAGCTTTCAGGAGAGTCACGCAGAAGAAATCAAGCGGTAAAAGAGGTGAGCAAACGAGCTACGACTGGCGCAAGAAAGTGAAGCTCGGTAGAACAGAAAAAGAAGAAAAGTGGTAATCGCCGTTATTACAAAGTAGATTTATGATTGGGCACTGAGGTATATAGAAAAAAGAAAAATACAAAAGAGAGAGAGAGAGAGAGAGAGAGAGAGAGAGAGAGAGAGACGGAGAGCGAGAAGAATGATGAAAAAATCTGAGGAGCCGCTGCTGTGGTGTAGATTATAGATTTTCGCTTTACGACTTAATTGAATAAAGTGCGAGCCGCAAGATGACGAATTTACTTCAGTGGTGATTGATATATTTTTTCACTTTCTTTTTCTTTATATCTTTGAGTGACGTTTTTTTTTATTGACTTTGTTACGTCGGACCCCTTGCTATGATTTACTAAGATTGCACATATATATGTAAACGAAAAACTTGACGTCTATAATCAGAGTCTAATTATCGTCAAAGAATAAGGAAAATTTTTGTGCACTTCTCATATAATGACTTACGTTTGTTCTATCTATAAATTCTTTTTAACATCAATAAATACTTCATGGAGTTTATTTTTCATTACAGTATTTCATCATACAAAGTGTCCGTGATTGATGTCCCGAGTAATTTAAACGTACTGGCAATGTCTTTGTACATCTATATAATTTTACACTTTTGAAGGAACAAAATTTCTAAGACTTCTTTTGGACAAAAATATGAATTCAATAATTTGAAAGACTCTATAATGTATGAATGAGTTAAAGAATGAAATTTAACAACCCCTTGTAAAGTATAAATGCATTCCTTTAGTTGCCTGTAATTCATCGAATGATATATGTGAAACTTAAATGATATAATTGTGCAAATAAAATTTAATAGATCGTTTAAACATTATAAAAGAAATATTATTTATATTCTACAATTAAAATGTTAAAAAAAAATCTATTTATATATTAATGTAAACAATATGTAATTTTACGACCAACAATTTAATTTATATCAAAATACACTTTATTACATAAAATATTATGAAGTACACTTATTAACTTAAAAACAAAATTTTTTATTATTCTTAAATATTTATTGTACATTTAAAATTTTTTTCAGACACAAAGTAATTATATTATGCACGTAGGAAATCAGATACACTGTTTTTATTTAAGAATAAGGAAAAAAATTAAGCGACTAATGCATTATTCTTAAAAACTATTATTTCAATAAATAATACATTTAAAAATATAAAAAATTAAAAAACTAAATAAAGAAGTAACGAAAATATATTATATAATTTAGTAGATTATTTAATATGAAACATGTTAAATTATTTAATATTGTCAATCCCATAATTGAGAAAGATAATTTAATTAAATAATATTTATTAGAAACTTTATTCAAAATTTGCAATCTTTACTACTACAATCTTTACTATTTTTAATGACGCCATTAATGTTCTTTAATACTAGAGAAATGAATTTCCGAAACTTAACAAAATTTTCCAAACTGTCTCTCGGAAAAAAACCTCTCATTACCTACTCGATCAGCTACTAATTTTATTTTTCGCTGTTTTTCCATCTTTCTCTCTCACACTTTCAGTTGCTTCTTTTTTCACTGACTTTTTTCCTTACTACTTCTTTTTATTTACTTTTTACAAAATACATAAAATTTTATATAAAAATTAACGTGGTAAAATAACACTTCTACAATTAATGTTGTGTAATCAATGTCAAATAATTTAATTTTTTTAAGGCATTATTTACATATATCTCTCATAAATGATAGTCACTTATTAATATATGATTCTCAGATATTTTTAAATATTACTAAAAAGTAACATTTATCACCAAGAAAAATCAATCTAATTGCATTAAAAAGAATAAGTATGAAAAAATTAGTCGACAATTATATAAATGAATAATTTTAGCGAGTCATTCTTACGCTTTATTGAAGAAATCAATGAAAATACTATCAAATTTAATGAGAAAATGTTCCAAAGTTGCAGCACTGCAACAGATTATCGTGACATTAAGATGCGACTCGTAAAAATGCGATTATATTTCTTTCTCTGAACACTGCGAATAAAAAGTCAGCTATCAATATAAGAAAAAAGTTAAAACATGTGACTTATTATATTCACTAATAGTCGTATATTTTAGATCCTATAATTTTCTTCATAGTTCACATTAAGATTACAGCATAAGAAAGTAAAATATTACACGCTATGAGTAAAATATTCTAATTTTTTAAATTCATCTTACATTCTTGGATACGCTTTAAAACACACCTTTTTGTTTATAGAAAAGTGAATATGCATTCAAATTTATGAAAAAAAATTTTAATTAAAAACAAAATAGCAAACAAATATTTTTAACAGCTTTATTAAATTCTTTATATATTATTCAAATTTTGTAAATACATCATTTTTATTTAATCAATTTGATATTATTTATTTTAATAAAATATCTATATTATTATTCGTGTTAGAAAACCACAACATCGTTTTAAATGTAACTATTCGAATATGGAAGGATTAAAATTTTTACTAGTATAGCATAACTGAAGTTTTTACAGGGACATAAAATGTGAGAAATAAAAAAATCACTTTTATAAAAATGTTATAAATAAATTGTAAATTTATGATTAACATGGGAAATTTATTTCATGTGTAAAACAGATTTTATTTAAATGTTTGTATTTATAGTATTGACATATATGTCATAAAATCATTACTTCGTATTAACTAACTGTCTACTTATACTATTACATGAAACTATGTAATATTAAATATATTTTTATATGAATGATTAAATAATTAATTTATGAATTTGATATCATTTGATCACTATTTTATGAAATTGATTAAACTATTTGTGAGACAAAGTTTTAATATAAATTTTATCAATAATGAATTTAAACATTAAGTTTAATAATTTATTTCTTAATTCTTGATAAAAATTTAAATAATCATAAATAATAATTACTAATATGAACACTAGAAATATTTTTTGAGAATATGTAAATAAAGTATAAATATATAAGCAATAACAAAATAATAATGAGTTATTACTAAATATAATCAAATATTTGAATAATGATTCAAGTATCTTTTAATTTTTATACAAAAAATCTTACCATTTATTATGATGATATACGTAACAGCGTATCAAATCAAATGAGAAACTTAATTAGCCAACTATGAAGAGGACAGATGAATATAACATCGAGATTGTAATTTATGCGGATCCATTACTTCTTTTTATCTGTTGAGCAAGTGAATAATTAAATTTATTTCGTATTTAATAAAATTAAGATTCATTTTTATGCTTTAAAATGTTTCTCACAGCCCAGAAAAAAATATTCTTTTTTATTTTACAAAGAGCACTGGAGATTAATTTAAAAACATCCAGTATTTTGTGCACCATATAAATTAATAAAATGCACATGAAGAATATCGTTATTCTCTCGTTAGATTTTCTAATTTCCAATTTGAAATTGAATTAAATGTTGAATTAATCTGTTCCATTGTAACAATGATTAATATAAGTTACAGTGTTATAAAACCTTAAAAAAACAATTGGCTCTTAGGTTAATCGAACGTCAAGTTCAATGAAAGGAATTTTTCTGAATCTGTGAGAAAATCATACAGAGCCGAGTTTCCTTTAAAGTTTTATTAATGGGATATATTACATGAACACTCGCAATAAAACGAAGCGCGCTTGGCCGTTAATTGAAAGAAATGAACGAATGAACTGCCTGGAAATCTAGAGACAGAGTCCAAGGAGCGAATTCCAGGTGAGAGAGGTGAGAGAGGCTACTCTCTCGAACACCAAACTCGGAGTTTCAACATAACCGAAGGGACGTTTAAATATCGATGTAATTGCAGGAAGAGGCACGCAAGAAGAGAGCGTAGGTCGTAGGTCGCAGGTCGCAGGTCGCCGGTCGCAGGTCGCAGATCGTCCCGGTTGGCAAACATAATTTACCGTGTGCACGGCGAATCGAACTCTCAACTCTCGGGGCCGGAAGTTGGGCTCAAGAAAAGACGCACCAATCCGACAACATGAAAACTTCTCGCCCCACCTTCTAAATGCAACAGTACTGCACATGCACATTACGATTACTCACTCGATGATTGTTTTTCTCTTTATAAAGATGAAAGAGAGCCGACTTCTCTATCTCGATTTGTCTCAACTTTGATCCGCTTGCATGAATGTTATACCGGATTTTCTTTTCTATTTATTGTATCCTTTTTAACTTTATTTTGTTTGCGTCAATAATTCAATTATTTATAATCAGAATTTAAAAAAAAAAAAAAATAAATTTTTTATACCTTTATTCACTTATACTCACCTTATAATACTTCAAATGTAACTAAAAATTTGATTTGAACTTTCTGAAAACTATATATATATAAGAGCTGTCGTCTATACATATTTATTGAATACATCATTATTTTGTTAAAATTCGTAATTATTCATATATCTTAAGCACTAAAATATAATGAAACGTATATAATTATCAAGTAAAATTTTGTATTCAATCCATATGACTGTAATTGTGCTTAAGTATCTTTATTTAAATGTTCTGGACATTATCTTTCAAGCTAACTAAATTGATTTTCAATACTGTTAAATGATATAATTACATAGAAAGTATAAATTACCTAATATTTTAAATTATATTTTAAGTATAATTAAAAAGAAACTTATAAGAATAAACATTCTTGTAAATTTACAAATTAATATACGCACCAATATAAAAGTGTTTATACACATGTTTATATTTAAATATGAATTTTACATAAATAAAATACAATAAAATTTACTTGCTTTTGAAATAATGAAATATACATGTATTATCATATCATAGCTAATATTACTAGACATTAATACAATTTTATAAATATAAAATTGATATAAATAATATATAACAATTAATAATATTGCTGTAATTGCATTAAAAATAATAATTAACAATTTATTCATTCTTAATTAAAAATATAATCTAGCTGATTTTTAATTGGAAGTAAATTAAATCTTGCTCCAAATGCACGAGTAGGAATTCTCAAAATCTTTGAGAAATTTTCAATTGAAAACTACAGAAATAAATTACATCGTACTCTAAAAGCACGAGCAGAATTTTCTCAAAATCGTCGAGAAATTTTCAATTGAAAAACATGATTATGCCTACTATTTTTTGTAATAATAGTAAAAATTTAAAACTGTGCGATATTAAAAAATTATATTTATGATCGTATTTTTCAGGTAAACACTTCCGCCCTTTGTAAAGTAACGTGCCTTGGCAAAGGAAAAAATTGTTCATCTTCACTCGGTGAAAGAAGCATTGAAACTCTGAGTTGTCAAATAGGAAGGTGCAATAAAACTATGGAATAAAACGAAAATGTAAACTGCATTCAAATATGCAATCGCAATAGCAAACGACACGAGTCGTCACGAGCGGTACGGAAAACTAACAACCGCCGCTCCGGGGAAAAGACCCGAGGAGTGAAGACAAAGAGCGAAAGAAAGAAGTACACCTCGGCTGTGTGTGTGGGTGTGTTAGGTTCGTGTGTGTTAAACGTGTGCATACACGTGTTGTCGCCGGTGAATCCTCCTAGATCCTATCGCGAAAAACCTCGAGTTATGTTACGTTCCTTTTCTCCGTTTATTCTGAACTCATCTTCTTTCTTCTCTTTACTCGCTCCTACATACTCTCCCATCTTCGTTTGTGATGAATAAGTGCATCAAAGTCTTGCAAACACTTTGCGTCTGTGCTTTTTTTAATTTTATGGTTGATGGACGAACATAGTTGTTCCCAGGCAACTAGAAAAGAATAATTTTTTTTTTTTTATTCTTTTTTACTTTCCTAAGGCGAAAGTGTGATCATCAACGACTTTAAATTTTTAGCTCAAACCTAAGTAAGTTATGAATAATTTAAATATGAAAAGTCTTTTATACAGAATGTTTTACAAAGTATGAAAAGTTTTTCAAAAGTTAGCTTATTTGTTAGAGGATGTATGCTTTTGAAAAGTTCTAAACAACTTGCTTAAATTTCATAGATGTTAATTATAAAACTTTTAAATTAATAATGAACAAAACTTTAGTGAAGAATAACTACTTTTAGTAATTCGACGTTAAATATTTTGAAAATGCACGAACAGAAAATTAAATAGAGTGGTAAAAAAGTTTGTATTTCAAGTGCGCACATGCGCGTGTGTGTGTGGTAAAGTATTACCAGTAAATATTTATTCAACATTTTAATCAAGTATTTCGATTTACAAATTCTGGAACATGTTATCAATAGATGTCTGATACATGATTTAATGTACTCTTAAGAAGTGTGTTCAATCATATCTATACATCGTTATCTAATATTATATTGGCTTTGTATACAATTAAAATTAAATGTATTATACGGCTTCTATAGAAATTATTCAATTGACGAATTCTGTTCCTGTAATGTAAAATTGATAATACAAAGCCGATTGGTTGGATTCGAACACGTAACTGAACTTGAAAGAAAAATAAAAGTATTACTTTTTCAATTTTAAATAAGTTAAAGCTTTACACTTTCGTGATCCTCTATGTACTTGTTCTACCCGTGTAATCTTTGCATCAGAGCTCATACCTTTAACCTTGGCTTATCTATCGTACATTTTACCGAACGACCCAACGTCTGCTCAGCGACTCATGATCCATGTAATCTATTACCCAATAATTAGTTGGGTGGTAAGTTCTTAGTTCCTAAGCTCCTAGTTGAACTCTTTCAATTTTCATGTGTGAGCGACGCGCGTGAATTGATCCACAACGCATGCGCAGTTGAGATGTAGTGACGACTCGGGGCACCGTCTTTTTCCACAACCACATGCGACTCTCATTTAAATGAGCCGACTACGAAAAGAAAAAATTACGCAAAATACAGGTAAGCTGTTAAACGTGTATTCTGTCGTTGTTGTATACTCATATGTATATCGTATGTATTTCGACAGATTTTTTCCTTAAACGACTTTCATTATAAGATAATACGCTTGAATTTGTACGTAGGGGTTTCGTAAACTTGAGATTTGAATATTATATTTATCTCGAATTCTAATTTGTGAAATTTGTCAAAATGATGCTTCTTTATCAATAGTATGAAGTAAAATTCAATTGAGATTATACAGATAAAATTTTGTTGATTTATGAGTCCCAAAATAAGATAAAGCTGTTGAACACAACAGTTAATATTAAGCTATAGTTAATTAAATTAATAAATTTTAACTTAATATTAAACTCCTACTTAGAGACAGCTTGTGAATATCTAACGCAATAATTTCAATTTTATAATATTGTAAATGATTAAAGAATATTGAAATAATTATAAGTAATTTTGAGAATTTTTAAAATAAAAAATATTGTAATTAATTTGAGAAAAACATAATAATTTCAGTTAAACACAACAATAAAGTAATCAATCACTCATTAAGAAGATGGGTTCAAATTTTGATAAAATAAATCTTCAGATAATTAAATATAAAAAAATTTTACGTATTTTAAATTTGACTTTTTTACAAATATCCAAAAAAAATATGGAAAAAATGTGGAAAAATTAATCATGTAAACAGTTTTGGTCTTGTATTCGCATTATAATAAAGTTAATACTAATTTTTAAAGACTTAAAGTATGCATCACTACAGTTGAAAATAAATTATGGCTTAAAAATATATTAAAATATAAATTATTCTGAAATATAATTTTCTAATTTTTTAAATTCTTACTGTGAGTCGATCTTCATTAACGTTACCGCATAAATACCTACTACTTTTGTGTCTCACCTTTCTTCCACTACCTGTTGATAATACACTCGCTTAGTTTCGCTTTCACTCTCTTCGCGCAATCGATCGTTCATATTAATGGTCATCAATTTTTATTTGTAGGAGTTTTTCAAAACTGAAAGACGAGAAAATTAAGTGTAAAACGATTGTGCTGAAAATAAATTTTGCATAACATCTATGAAACATTTCAACGTAATAATTATTTACGTATTTTATCCTGATAGAGTTTCATGTAATTTTTTTAGTAATTTTATTTTTTGTCTTATGTGCTTTACAAAATACAAGATTAGCATAGATATATTTGTATTTTATAGGCGAATAAAAGTAATCTATAAACCGGTACGTTATTAAATGTCAAGATTTTGATTAAATATTTAAATATCGAATTTACAACGTTATTACGGAAAAATTCCAAAATAATTAATCGGGTATTGATATGAAATTAAGTTACTCTATATTAAATTGATAAATGATAGTCCGGATATGAAAGAAGATACGGTTTTTAAACAGTTAATATTTCTTTTATAATTAATGTTTCTTCTTAGTAAAATATTTTATTGAATATTTGTTATTTTGTAAGCTTTCATTAAACCACACATACATTTACATAAATTTTTTTTTAATATCATAAAGTATTCTTCATAAAATATCATAATTGAAATAATCCATTTACAATAATTCATTAGCCATTAACTAAAAATAGTATATTGATGATGATTATAAGTAAAACATTTTATTGTTATTCTTTCAAGATTATTTATAAATTTGTAAATAATTTTTAAAATTTGTACAATACTCTTAATTTATATTAATTGTAATTTTTTTTTTTTTTATAAATACAGAATAAATTATGCTATATTAAAACGAATTAAAATAATTTAAGAAGTCAGCGGTACAGTTTTTTAGATCATTCAGACTTATTTTATTTGAAAATACTGGAATGCATTAATGACCATTAGATATATTTATAGACCAATATTGCTACTACAAAATGACAAGTCAAAAAGTAAAATAATGAAAACCAGCACATTTAATATATAATACTCTTCATGTTACTGTGTGGGTGAAAAAGCCGCTAATGTAATGAACGTGTAAAAAAAAAAAAAAAATCCGTTTAAAAGACGAGCGATTCATAGTTCGAGTGAAAGTATACATCCCGCAATGAGGATGGATTGAATTATATTATTTACAATTCGAATGTAAATTCCAAGTGGTTGGGTGGTAGAGACAGAGCAATTTCGCCGACTACCAACACAAAAAGCATCTTTTTTTCGAGAAAAGGATTTCACACGTAATATCAGGTGCGCAAACAGAAAATCATTCATCTCGAAGAAATGGAAATTCTTCTGTATGAGGACGAGATCTTTTTTGTCACGAAGGGATGTTCTCTATAGAATAGAACCGCCCTTTAAAAGTTTAGTTCTTAAAAGGATTGCATTTAGTTGAAAAATTGCACACAGCATCCTTCTTGCAACACCAATCAAATTATTTTAGCTAAAATATCTGCATATTCTGGTATAACTTTTAACTGTTTATATTTACATTTTTACTCTATTATTACTTCGAATTAAACAAAACTTTAAACAACTTCCTATTGCAATTTATATCTATTGTTTTATGTTTAAAAAATAAAAAAAAAAAAAATTCTTCTTTTAATTATTATTGAAAAGCTTTAAGAAATTTATAATTGATTTAGAGTAAAAAATAGAAAACAAGTGAGGTACAATTTGAAGAACGTATTCATAGTTTTTTTACTTGACAGAATTTATTTAAGACAATAATTTATTCTTCCAATAGTTATCAATCATAAATATTAATCTACTAGATGATATATAAACATAAAACCACGAAAAACGATACATGTACAGCAGTGATATTTATTTTAAAATGATGACTTGCTTGAATGTAACAAATATCATTTGTACAGTAATTACAATAATATTAGTAAGCTGATATTATATTAATTTATCCATCTTGTAAGATTCATTAAATTTATGTACCAAATACTTTCATCTAATAATTTCATTCGCATTTCGGACATACACTTTTAGTTTTTACATATCTAAAACTAATATCTCCATTGTATCAAAAAAAGTTAAATATCCTACATTAACTCATTAATATGTTCTGTAATAAATACTATTATGCAATCAAGTAGAAACTAATATTTTTTGTCATTTATTATAATCAGTAATTACGTTTTTGTAACATACTGGAACATATATAGTGATCGTTTAATTAATAACGAGGACAAGTTTGCATGGAGCAATATTCAAAAAATCAGAACAAAATTTAAAACACTTTAATTGTCTATTAAACTTTTACATTATACCACTAATAATTCATTCCTGTTGCTCGTATTACAATGACTACGGATCATTAATAATAAATAAGTAATTAATTTAAATAAATGAAAAACTAACTTATAAAATCATATTAATATTAATATAAGATGTATTATTGTTTAATTTCACTATTTCAAGACAACAAGTTGTTATAAAAATTGGAGGTGGGAGTATAGCAACAAAATAGAAGTAATCGTGGGAAAATGAATAGAACTGAAGGAACTTCGACACTTATTAGTGTTTTACACGTGTGAAAGACTCAATCATAAAGTCTCGCATGTCAATTAATAAACATATGTGAGATGCGATCATATAAGGCGAGACACAAGTAAAAGTTCCAGGTATGGAAGAAAGCGCATGAATTCAAGTTTAGCACACAGCACGTGCAAACTAAAACCAGAAAGATGTTGCATAACAGCTCTAAAGAAGATTAAGGTTATTTTAAATGTAATGTTCGGAATGCGTTTGGATTGCGATCTTAACAATCGATTCCGCGTCTCATCATTTAACAGGCGCACTAATACTATCGAAACTTTCTTTCTTTCTCCCCCAATCTGGCTTCCATATTTATTTCAAAGTTTAATTTCCATGCCGCCTCCACTTGAAGCACCTATATACTCCAGAAATTCTTGAAATTTTTAGTTTTGTGAGGTGCTCGACTGACCCCGACCATTTGTATTGAAAACGAACTACGTGCTCTTAATGATAGGACCAAACGAGTAAATAAAACGGCGAGTCATCGTACACAAAGGAGAAAGCAAAAGTCTCATTCGTGTCCATTAAAAGTACTTTTTTAGATTTATTTGTTGACTAGGCAACGAGAAAATCTAAATGCAATTCATGCATTTCTATGGATTTATAGTGGTTGAATAAATCAATGCATCAATATGACTTTAAGAAACGTATTTGTATACGTATTTGAGATATCCGCAATTATTCATTTGTACCCTATTACTCTATAATCTTTACACTACATGGATATTTCTTAGATAGATCTTTGCATTGATAATAATTCAAAAAAAAAAAAAAAAATGATTAAAAATTAATTGACAATTTTAAACATAAACATTCAAACAGCACTAAATTTAATTTATTTTAAAAAATTGCAAAAAAAATTTATATCTGTACCTCAATCACAATAGTATATTATGTTTTAAATAAACAAAACTATAAATATTTATTTATAATTTTGATAAATTAATATTACTAATCGTATTTTTGATAAAACATTAACAAATTGCACAATAATTTTTATGACGGTACTCTATCTTATAATTAAATTCTAAAATGTATATTTATGTAAATATTACACATAACTGAGGTAATTTTAAGATACTTGAAAATTAATTTTGATTTCAAATAAGTAAATTAAACTAATATATATTGAATAAATAACAACTATAAGTTAATATTATACAGAAAAAAATTTTAATAGTTTAAAATAATTTCACATTATATATTTTACTATATATACTTCTCTAGCTACTTCAACTCAATACTGTTAAAAAAAAATTTTAATAATAATCATCATAAAATTTAAAATCAAGATTCTTAAAATTATAAAAGTGAATACTATTTTCTAGAAAATATATTTTAAATACTTGCCAATATGGTAATGACCAAGCCTGTTGCTATATGCATGTACAATCAAATTATTTACACTTTTTATAATATTTTAAAATTGAAAATTAAATAAAGTTTATTGTTTATCGGGAAAAAAGCTTAAAATTTTAAGAATATTACATTACAGAGGTTTCTGAGGAATTATAATGTAACAGACAGAAAAATTAAAAAGTTTTTTTATTTTATATTCAACTTACAATAAAATGAATTTTTTCTTTTCATGTAATAATACTCATGTAATAATGCATGGATTATTATTACATACAACAAATTCAGGCTATCAGTTGAAATTTGTTTTGCATCTATTATTTCTAAATTACCTTCATAATACTTATTTTTATTCAGATATTAAATTTTAATTGCCATTGTAAATCCATAGAATATTGCCAGTCGAGACAAAAATATTTATAAAATTTTCAACTTTCTTTACTTGTAAAAGGCATCCTATCTTATCTATCGCTCCTTAATGTCTCTTCGAATAACCTATAAATACTGTATCTTTAAAAAATATCGGCGCAACAAGGTTTTCAAACTATGACAAGATTCATTACAAAGAATGGCGTCAAAAACAAATAAAATAATTGTAACAACAGAGAGAATTTTTGGTGATTGTAAATCACGTTGCCCATTTCCTCGGTCATAAAATAAATGAATAAATAAGTTTGATCGTGGATCGGATCCTCGCAAGAAACGTCTCTCGAAAAAGTCAAAATAACGATGATGGAGATAGATAGAGTAGAAATCGTTGGATCGATCTAATTAGTCTCGAGTCACGGGTCATGCTCTTTCACGTAGACCATCCCCGGCGGTGGCTCACTCAGGCACCAGGCACCTCGGCGAAAAATCGGGAAAAAACCGAGGATTTATTGGCAAAACGTCATCGGGGAAAATGGTAAAAAGCCAAGAGCGGAGCCTCATTCGCGCGTCACCAGTAGGCCAGTGAATCGAACACAAGAATTTATGGCTGACAGAATAGCTCGCTGTCCGAGGCAACAGAACCAATAACGCCGATCCCCGGCACCTTCGGTCTGGGGTAGATGTCGGAACGATTTAGAGCCCAGGAACGAGGAACGAGGAAAAAAGGGCGGAGAAAAAGAGCAGCATCGAGGCTTCGTGCATCTATAAATAATAACCGAGGGCATTGCCGGGCCTCGGGGAGAAAGCGCGAGGCTGTTCCGAGAGTATGAGATGGCATCTTTGCCTGTAAACCCCGGCATTATATACATTTATATATAATGCCGGGGATTTGCAAAAATTCGCCAATGGCTAATGTGGCTGCTTTGCAAAAGTGCTTTACGACACCCGCCCGAGCCGATCCTTCCCGGACGATTAAAAACTACCAAAAGCTTTTCGCTCGTTATTTGAATAATAACGAAACGAAATTCGTACGAATTGAATAAAAATCAAAATTGTTTTTGATAACATGTGTGCAACGATGCATAGGTACCTGTGACCCTCATTGCACGTGTCTTTGGTTCTTTCGTGATATAACGAGTTTAAAAAAAAAATGAAAAACAAAGTAGTCTCCAATTTTTAAGCCCCTTCTGTATTTTAGAGCATTAAAGATAAAAGAAATCATTGTAAGGAACATAACTTCAGTGTTTATTCAAGTACAGTAATCTATAATGTCTAGATCAATATCAAAAGATCCTCGAATTATAAGAGTTTCTATGTGGTGCTGAACCTGAAACTCGCAAAATCTTTCCTCGATCTTTTTAATCCGATGCAGTAACATTTTATAATGGTTATTTGATATTTCAATGTAAATTTATAAATAAAGATAGACATTTCAAACCTTGTTTTTTACGTAAGCACAGCTACATTGTAAAGCTCTGCAATAGTGGGTGTTGTTTTGAATTTCTTTTATGTAGACGTTTTATAAGAAGTAAAGACAGCTAAGAGTTGATGATTGTCGTCTTTTCTTACTGAGAAAAATTATAATTTATAATATCCATCGAATAGAGTGCATAAGTGTAAGTGCGCGAAGATGATTTGTGAGCTGACACTGTTTCCATAGTATTATCTTCAAGTCATTGTATTAGTTTTATTGCTAGACATTCTGCAAAGTATGTATGAGAAGAAAGCCAATTTGAAATTGTAGATACACATTAAATATTAGAAAACAGTATTAAAATTTAAATATATTTTTACAACAGCCATTATTTATTTTAGCTATTAATTTTTATTAAGTACAATATAACTTTCATTCATTTGATAGACACTAATTTTTTTTTTTACACAGTTTTACGGTTGCAGAAATATTCATATACTAGTGGTTATACACAATAGTACCATTGCTTCATAATTACGAATTCAAAATAAATAGATAATTAAAATAATTATTGGAAAAAATATTTGTGTGACCTCAGAATCCATCAATTTTACCAGTGATTATTATAAGCGTCTTGTATTGTTTAATTTAATTGCTGAAAAATAAAATATTCCAAATTCAAATACTTCCATAACATAAATTAATTTTTTTCTTAGATATTATTTAAGAGTAATAATTTATATAAAATTTTTACCAAAGAATGTAGCATTTAGTTTTTTTAATTATAAATTCCATATAAATTTATAAAAAATTAATAGTTTGAAAATAACAATTAAAATGAATACATCGTTATTTGTAATAATGTTACCAAAAATTTACACTCATATCTTAATTATATTTAATTAATCTAATGTTATTCAAACATTTACATAAATTGAGCTGACACTTACATAAATGAGAGAAATTTTAAATTATTAAAAACTTTAAGTAGTACTCCTGCATTATACATCCTCTCCAGTTTTTAAAGAATCTATTGAGTTTTATTATCAGTAAAACTAAAAAACACATTGATTCATGTAATTCCTACATTGAAATTTATTTACTTGTTAAATGTAAAAATAAAAATTAAATTTTCATGCATATTTTATACAATATAATGACTTTTTTACTATTTTAATATAAAAAGTATTAAAGAAATTATTAAATTATTCATAATATCGAAATTATTGCAACATCATTTTGTTCTTTAACGGAAATATAGGATGAAACCTACTATAGTAGTAGTAGTAGTAGTAGTAGTACCTAGAATAGTAAGAAAAAGAAAAAATCACAAAAGTAATTAAAATACAATTAGTATCTATTACACACTATTTACTTTTAACTTCTTATCCTCAATAATAAAAAATTACAAAATGTTTTTACCAAATAAAAAACTTTACCAGTACATTGAGGTAAAATACATCAATTACAAATATAAAGATGAATATTCATTGTATTAATTAATAATTTTTGCTCATAATACATCATTCATTTACTTTATCCAACATATCCAAAAAAATTTAATGTTTAATTATTTATTTAGTCATTAAATACACCATTAATGTAATAGAAAGACTTTTTTGGAGTATAAATTAAATCAAAATACACAAGAGCATTTGCTTCGATTACTCTTAAAAAACCTTTTATTTTTTATTAATATTAGAGGTAATTTATTCGAATGTTTGATGTGCATATATACTTAATTATTTATATTTCAAAAAATTTAATTAAAACTCATTAACCTAAAATTGCATGGTAAGATGAAATAAAAATTGATATAATCAACAAATACAAAAACATATCTTTTGTTTAATAATAGACAAAAATTATATTGCATTAGATTTAAAACTCATCAAACTTAAATATATTGTATAATATTAAATGTATTACCATTTTATTTATAGACGTATAAATTTCAAGGAATATTTCATTTTATTTGTTTTAGTCATGTTTAACTAAAACAAAAACTTTAAATATAAATTTAAACAAATATGAGGCAATAATTCCTATTTTAAAATTTACTTCAATTTTATAATATTAGAATGTAAGGTATGTAATTTTCTAATTCAAAATGCATTGGTTAATTTATATTAATGTATGATAGTAAATTATAGGACATAATTTACGAAAAAAATTAATCATGTATTTGCATGAATAAATACGTACTTAACCAATAAAAGCACCTTACTTCTTTTCAACTTTTAAATTTATTTGATAATTGAAATTTTTATATTTTAAAACAATTTTTTACAAATACTGATAAAACTGAATTTATTACCTTACAGTAAAAAATTCTAATATATATATTGCATAAGAAATATTAAAGTAGACATGGGATGATATTATCTGCCTAAAAATAGTACACCGTATTCACACTTCCTCGCAGATTACGTTATATTACGTATATCCAAAGATTCATATTGATTAATTCATGCCAGGATTTTACATGAACGAAAATCCGGAAGACTATTTTAACATAAATGGAAATTTCATGTTTTAAAAAGAAATTTTATAGTAGTTATTTGACTGTGTGCTATATAAAGTTTTTACGATAATATACATTTTAATTAAATAGGTAAAGTAAATAAAAACTAATAATTATGTATAAGTACAAATAAAAGGTTTTTATTTTGATAAATTTTTACTGTTATAAAAGTACTGTAAAATGAATTAAGTAGTAAATTTGATAAAAAAAATTTTGTGAAATAATTTAGTCTTATCGATTTTCCTCATGATTAGCATGATGCTGGTTTAAAAGATTCAAAATCTATTGAAACTAAAAGTATTATTTTAATATAAAAATAATTTAAATATTTTTTTGTAGCATTGACCTTTATATAAATCTTTGTTATAGTACATTGATTTTGACAGATTATAAAATTAGATTATAAAATTGTGATCAACGCCAGAAACATCATATACATAATTTTTACATATTATATTTTGATGTGATATGAATAAATATTAAAACACTAATCAAGTACATTCAGCTCATTAAAATCTAAATAAAAATAATATTCATTATCCTTCATTAGTACTCAACTATATTTTAATCCTAATAATTATAAATAATGATGGAAATTTAATCATAAATTCTGTTGACTCAGATATAATTATATATTTAATATTTTATTCGTCGATTATTTGTTAGAATTATATAAAATTTATCATGCGCTATTGATTAAACATATATAAATTAAAAATACTTGACTCACTCCAAAGCTATGACCATAAAGTTGAAATAAAATAATAGCAAGGTCTTCAAGTACAGTCAAAGAAAAACTAAAGTATGATAATATCAAAATTGTCTGAAAAGATTTAGCACATGCGCTATGGTTCATATGATTGAGAGGTGCGAGCCCTCTACTCGTTTTTCTGCTCAACTCGTTAAGAAAATCTGCGCTGTAGATCTTGCGGTTGCCACCTCATTTCAAAAGAGTAGACTAGGAAATTCACAGGATTTGCGATCGAGGCTTCGCCTTTTCCGCGGCAGATCATCTCACCACCAATGGTCAGCATTTTCCTCACGTTTTCTCGAAAATTACCTAGCTGCTCTTTCAACACTTCGCACCTTTCCTACTTAATTTGTGCATTCCTTCCTCGATGTGTGAACTCACATACCCAACTTTGAATTTCATTGCGGGTTACCGAAGTTTACTAAATCGTCCTCATTTTTAAGCTGGATAAAGTTTCCACTTATTTGAAGTGAGTTTTACGACAGGGTAACAAGATTCCGATAAACAAATAGTTTTTATATCTCTTCTTTCGTCTCATAAGTAATAAGATTGAAATTCCTCGTATATTAGTAAATAAATGTTAATCTTAAATATTTTTCAAGAATTTAAGCTTATTTAATTTGAGCAATTTTATCCTCATAAAAAAAAAACATTAAAAATTATATTTTAGTACTATAAAAAATTGAATACTGATTATAGATAAACAAAATTCTCTATCAATAATTTATATAATTATTATATAATTATTATTTGTACATGTTTAAAAATTTGTTATATATATATATGGAAATTATTAAATAATATTCTTGTTATAAATTTCAATTTTTTATGTATTATTTTTTTAATTTTTTTACTGTTTTTTAGTTTATTGTTTATCAAATTTGCATTCATCAACCGAATCTATTTCCCTGAGGATTTGAAATATTCAGTTATATGGAACACATATTCATCTTTAACTCGGGAAAGGATTTTAAGATTTATAGAGAATAAAGGTACAGTATGAAATCGTACTATATAAAAAATTCAATCATTCAAATCCCAACAGACTCACAGTATCTGTAATAAAACTAAAGCAACACAGAAATATACGACAAGTCGAACGATATCATAAATTTGTTAAATTGATTTATATACTATAGGGAAGTGCAATGGACGTCCATGTATTCAAGGTGCACGTAGATGCAAATATTTATGAGAATTATTACAATGTATTACGGTAGCAGTGGCAGCTAATTATGCACTGTACCTTATTTATCTCTAAAACACTCACTCTTTATTTTCTTTCTACTATGATCTGGTTATTAATTATTTATAAGGGTAATGGTGTAAGAATAATAGGACACATAATCGATATAATCAGATCATATATGTAACATACATATATATATTAAAAATATTTATTTGCAATATAATACTAAATTTTATTGTATACTTATTAGACTAAGTAAGCTTCAAGTAAATTATAAAGTTTTTAATTATACCACACTTTTCTCTAGAAATTTATTTCTTGAAATTATTTCTTTTCTACAAAATTTTTCTTAAACAAATTAGAAATACACAATAATTTTAAAAAAAGAAATTTTCAAAATGTTGCAGTTTTTCTTTACGTATGGAGTATAGGTTTTCCAGTTTTTATTATCAAATTTTATATATGTATGAGTAAATAGAATTTTATTTGAAATATAAAAATTATTATTGTATTTTTTTTAATACTTTTTTATAGTTATAAATTAATAGACTAATTAAAATTGACATGTTCAATTTGTATAAAACTATATATAATAATGTCTATAAGCTACTGAATACAACATTTATATCACATATAATAAAAGAATATTATGTTTAATATAATCGAAATTACGAATAATTTGAATTGAAATATCAAATATTTATTAACAATCTATAAATAAATGAAACTCAAATAAACATATATAAAGTAGCTGCAATTTATAATTAGACGGTTTTTTATTTATTATATTTCTTCATACAAACATGTAGCGACAATTTTTTAATAAACTTATGTCAAAGTTAATTATTACAAATATTATTTTATAATTATATGTAAGAACTTAAAAAATTAAGAATGAAACTCATTTTATTATTTTTTTACTCTTTAATTCATTAACATTTTTTTAATTAATTAATATTACAAAAACAAATTTAATTTTTTTTTTTTTTTTTTAATTGCAAGTTGTCAAGTATTTCTAAATATCAAACGAAAAATATATTACTCAGTACTTTTATATTACTTAATGTTATATGTGACAATTACAAAATTTTTATGTTTTAAACTAATCTTTTATAAAAAGTATCGAATGTCACTAGATGGGTGATATGAAATATTTTATGCTTAATGTAAAAAACGCCGATAAAATTGTGAATAAAAAAATGCAAACATGATTTCCAGTAATTTAAATTTCATAAAAATCATTAGCCGATGATTTAATTTATAATATATATAGATATATATATATATATATTACTTCATCTTAAATATAATATCTTCGAAACTTCCTTAATTTGAGTAATAAAGCACAATATAATAGATTTACAACATAATATAAAATTTTATACAACATTCTTTAGTTCATGAAGATGATTCAAGAGATTGTTCGCAATATTTCGGAGAGGATTTTTCGCGTTTATTCTCGAAAAAGAAGGGAATTACAGTGATGTATGCGAGAGTTTTTGTAGCTGGGAAAAGTAGTTTATGCACTGTATAACTATATCGGCGAGGAAGGGGCTAAAGCATCGATTATCAATATCAGCTCTGGCGTAATGATACGATCCTCCTCTACAATAAACATCGGTGCATTACAATAAGTGCACATAACCGAAAGCTACAATCTGAGCAGCTCCGGGAAAAAAAAAGTCTCGTCTTGGAGCGCAATTGCACGTTTAGTGCCGGCTCGGCATGCATAACGACGGTATTTGGCGGAGTTGAGAAAAGAGTCGAGTCATAGCCAACCATAATCTCGGCCAATAATTGCGGGAGCAATCCTTTTTGCAACTTCACAGCTCCAATTTGCTTTCCGTGGGGTCAGACCCCACGAGGCCCGGGAACGCGCGCGCGGGAGGAGCTTTCGAGCGAAAGTCGGGGTTTCGGTGAAAGTCGCGCGCGTGGCCACGGGCTTCTGTTCCGATTCTGGGGTCGGCACACGCCCACGAAATTAAGTGCGTGGCTGCAACATTCGTCTTGGTAATTTACACGAGTGTCTCTCAATGGCGATGCTCCCCCCCCCTCTTTCACCCTCCTCTCTTTCTCGCTTTCTCTCTTTCTCTTGCTCGCTTAACTTTTTCATTTGTGCCACTCGGGGGTTTCTGGGAACTTTGTAGCTTGGCACCCCTCCCCCCGACATATCAACATTTTCAAATATATAAATCACAACAAAATTGTGCTGAAATGATTTTTTTAATTTCCAAGGTCTCAGGCTCTCTCTCTCTCTCTCTTCCTGGAATTATTATTATTGTACTCTTATATCAAATACTTTGAAAACTGCAAACTTTCTTTAATATTAGCTTCATAAATTTTGCACAATGCTGTGAATTTATCCATAATGAACCTCTTCAATGTACAATTAAATATTTTTCACTTTTAAAAGACCATTTTGTGCACATTCCACCAGAATACATTTTCTTTAAATTTCAAGTCTCAAAATTTATATATATATTTCTATTTACTGTTAGATAGTTTGTAATTTTTTGGTTTTCTACATTTACATTTACGTTCATTTTGATTATTAAACAAAAAATACATTTGTGTAATCATTAAAATTTTACCATCAAAACACGTTAGAAAATTTAATCTTACGTTCCCAAGATTTATCTGGTGTGAACATTTAAATGTAATAATAACTTTATGGATTGTATCATAAGAATCGATGAGTTAAAAATTTAATTGTAAAAAAATAAATTATTTTGGAAAAAATGACTGCATCATAACTTGCATAAATGAAATAAAAATATGAGTTTGAAATACACTAGTGTACTTGATATTTTATTTAACACTTTCATTCCTTTAAATATATTTAAATAAATGTTTTAGAAACGATTTAGATTTTCTATATAATTCCTCATTAAAAATGATTTATTTTATATTTATTTGTTAATGGCTAAATATTATATATTATACGCGTATCTATGTGAAATGAATTTTGGAAAATATCTATAGAAACTTCTGAATATACCATTATAATGTATGTATATGTAAATAAAACTATTAAAATTGATACATGTTATTAAAGCACCTATAACTTTTATTGTAAAGGACTCTGTAAAGATTATTGAGGAAAATTTTCAAAAATAGGTAATAATATCAGAATCACATACTGTACAGGATACTAATAAACTAAACCATTAAATTCTTGCCTCACTAAACCATTGATAACGTTCTGAAATCATAAACAAATAAATCTTATCTTTATTCCTTTAAATGATTAATGTTGTAACATTTTTCTTTTAATCTATGCATCTTTTATTAATCTATAAATATATTTTACGATACGTACTCAATCTGCTATTTTAACTTAACAATTTTCACTACCATAAAAAGCGTCATTAGGACATAGTTTTTCTTAAAAGTAATAATTAATATATGTTTTATGAAAAGGCAAATAAGGATAAATAAAAATTAATATTCAAGTTTTGTCAACGCGCTTTGTGCAATTTAAAAATATAGCACAGATACTATCATCATGGGAATAGTGGCGAAACTCTTAAGAGAATTAAATATTTTAGTCACATTAATTACGCTTGCTTCATGCAATCTCATAAAAGTTTTTAATTCTGATTTATATAAGTAATAAAATAATACATATAATGTATTAATTTAAGCGTTTTAAATCAATTTTTATACTTTATTTAGTTAACCATTTTAATTAATTATTTACAATTTTATAATTAGTTTTAATATTAGGAGAATTTGAAATCTGATGAAAATTAAAAGTTCCATTGAATTTAAGCAATTGAATAGATATAAAGTGTTTTTATTAAATAGATTTTCAATATGTTTCATACATATTTTTTTATATAGTTTTATATAATAGTAACGACGTAAAGAAAAATGAAAATTTATGACTTCATTCAATTTTTAAAAAAATATTAGTAAATCTTTTATACTATAAATATTTATTTTCTGTTCCTATTATTAAAATTTTATAAAATAGTATATGAATATAAAATTTACCTGAAATTTTAATTTATGTATATGTATAAATTAATTAGAAAACTAATTTTTAACCAAATTATAAAAAATTAATCAATTGAGTGCACTGTTATTTTATATTAGTAATTATAGAATTTTTATGACTAAAAATTAAATTGATCGTTCTACATGTATATAATATTTACCTATATATGATAATAATTAATCGAGCACGTTTTAAATCACTCAACAAGTTTAATTACAACAACAAAAATGTTTTAATTTCCTTGATTTAGTATTATTAAATATTCACGAAATTATCTATGTTAAATAAATTATCAAGTTTAAATTTAAATTTATAGTTCTTCAAGTATAATAGAATTTTTAATATTTAATAAAAATTTATTACCTTCAAAAAAATTTATTGACCTCTAGTATGATTATTTTACTTGTTGATATTTCCTCCTATCAAATCTGATAAACGATTAAGTTTGATTGGACATAAAATTGATTTAGAAAATAAGATAAATATAAATTTAAAAATCTTTAAGCATCTAAAATAATTTGGAGTAAAATAAATCATTTGTGATGCACTCTCAAGTTATAATTTATGCAATTTAAATTAATAAAAATATCAATCGTAATAAACCCGTATTATGTATTCTACGAATTAATGATATTTTTTTATTTCGTATAAGCTTGCAAAGTTCTTAATTACGGATGATAAAACTGACAAAGAGGGAGATATTCATGTAAGAACAGTTACATTGTGTATTTAGCAGTTGCAGCTTCTTAGTTTACGCAATAAAAATAAAGAAATTACTGAAAATGTTTATCTCGTTTTCTAAAATGGCAGGATCGGAGAATGGTAGCTAAAGTACAACTAAAATACAGGAGAACGAATGGAATACGATTGGACGTGTATAAAAAGGGCCATTACGGTAACTAAGCCAGTGGGAAAAAATTACTAGGAAGAAGAGCCGAGAGTAATAGGCAACTCGTCCATCCATCAGGGCGTGGAGCCTATTGCTCATTCCATGACGTGAATCATACCCACCTTTAAAAATCTTTGCACTTACGCCCAGTCACTTGAACATTTCATCGTGCACGTTTGTATTTATTACGTATTTTGCCATGAAGAGCTCAGACGAGGCGAAGAAAGTCGACTATTGTCAGGAAAATTTACGCGACTCAATACCGAACGAGTGTGGAGGAGGTTTAGGTGTGGACACCTTACGTTGTAACGAATTAATTTATAGAACTCACTGGACGACATTTCCGCTTTTTTTATTGTTTTTTGGAGAGAGTCGATGGTGGCAAAAGTTTTAGTGGCTGATTGACGATCACTGTTATGTCCAAGTGTTCGGGAAGATTACCGAAAAACGTAGTAGTAGAAATGCTACTTTGGAAAATGCATTTTTTAGGACTTTGGAGATTCATAGAGGAAATATCCTATAAAGTTTATTTTACACCTTTTTTTCGACAATTTTCAAATATTTACGCGAGTCTTAATACGTAACAAATAGTTAGCTAATTAAGCAGCTGCAGGAAAATTTATAAGTTTTCTTGAGCCTTTCACCCAGCATTTTATCGAAGAGTTCGAGGGATAGTTTGTTTTCATATAAACGAGAACTGGAATAATGAAGATTTTTAATTCAAGTTTTTATTTGAAATTGACATTAATTACAAGATAAAACATTTCTATATCAAAATTTGTTCAGAAAGATAAATCCAAATGAATGTGAACATTTTTTAATTTTAAAGTATAATAAGATGTACTTATAAATACTTTTATAACAAAGAATAAATTCAAATAATATGGAATAATTTTTATGAAATAAAATTTTTATTTTGAAAATATTATGGTTAAAAATGTAAAAGCATATTATAATATCAAACAATATTTAAAACATATTTTATATATTCTCATAAAGTGCATGCGCATGCTTTATGGATGGAAAGATTAATTTTTAATTTTAATCTAGATTTTATAGGGAAAAATGTTAAATTACAAACAGTAAAAAAAAAAATAATATCTTTTACCTTTTCATTTATGAAAGATAACATCAAATTCAACTAACGACAAGCAATATAGCTTGCATACTCTGACTGTCAGTGGTCATTTAATTTCGACGAGGCAGGTTTATGTGACATTCGGTACAGATGAATGGTTAAACTAAATTTGTTGTGTACACAAAATAAAGTGAACTCTGCAAACATTATTAGTCTTTTTTGGTAAAAATAAAATTTACATCTAACTTTTATTAAATATATCGTAATTTATTCACAATAATTCAGTTAATAACTTTAAAAATCTTCAGACTGATTTAATAACTCTAAAAAAATCTGTAGTCTATCTAAAAAATAGTTCTCCACTCATATAATGATAATGTTTTTCAATTTAATATTTTTTGTGTGATTGATTAATGAGCTACTGCAAAAATAAAATCAAACAATATTATGTAAATAGTCAGTTTTTATCACATTAAATATACGAAAGAGTTATAAGAAGTATTATTTAACGTAAATTATAAGACTACACACTACAAAGAAACAAATGAGCTTTTATTCCGTAGATATATAGTAAACATTTTTAATTATTATTCGTAAATATATAGATGAAATTCTAGATATTAACTTAGTTATTTTATTACATACATGTAAATGACCAAATATATTTGAATAATTGCTTTTCTAAAAAATTTTTTAACAACCATCAGACTTATTTATCAAATTAATTATCTAATTTAAACAATATAATATTGTTCTTAATAATTCGCATATTAAAAAAAAAAAAAAACTAAAATTAATGACTATACATATAGACATTAATTATGAAAGTTTTTTTTTTTTATCTCATATAAATATAGCAGTAGTATTGTGTAATACAAGATGCATCACTCAAATGTAAACAGTCCTTTCGCTTTGGTAGATCTATGCGATCGAGAGTGATTACGAATTAGTGAACCCCGAAAAGGACGTACATAAATAAAAATCCAAATTCAGCGCGATGCCTATCAAAGTGATAACTGGTGCACTTGTAACTCTTACGACTATTAATTCCGGTGGAGAAATTTCGAGAAAATTGCGCAACAATCCGGCAGTCTTTAGGGAGTCGCACGCATCCAGAACACAGTAGGCGTATACAAAACACAGGACAAATGTGTCAGGGCAGAAAAAAAATGAAGAAGGAAGACACAACGTAACTTCGCTCCGCGGTATCACGTCCTTTCCCTGCGGAAAAATGTAGGATAGTTTGTAGGTGTTTATGCACGTAGGGCGCACTATCGGTTGCATCGCAAGAAACAACTGTGCGTTAGGAAGTTTTCACTTTTTGCTCGAGTATAAAAACAGCTTCATTGTTACTGGAACCCAAGGTTTTTCGAAAAGCGTGGGATCATTTGTGAGATTAGTGTTTATTAGTTTCTCTTATATACCAGCCCGTAATGGCGAATCTATTAGAAAATCTTTAAATCACTTAAAATCAAAATTTTCTTTATTGTAATACTAATCTAATAAGAAAAAACTTTATGAAAACTACTTCAACTATACGGCTATTATAGTCCAAAACGCGACAGTTTATCACATTAATTGCTTTTATTCTTTTTTACAATATTGAATCTCTCTTAGATTCTTTAGGCTATCAATTTTAATATAAGAATCGATCCAAGCTACATACGTGAACATTAAAAACCGATGAATTTTAATATTTTTTTAATTTTTAATTGAAAAAGAAAAATTGAAATATGATTGCTGATATTTTATCTATTATATATAAATCAACTTATCTTATTCTTAGTGAGGTTAAAAAAGTTTTTTAATTTAAAATTGCACAAAATAATAAAATAAAATAAAAAAGTTTTCTTATCAAATTCATATAGACATATATGTACATACATGCATATATAAGAAATATAAGAAACTTTTTGAAAGTCAGTCTTTGAATATGAATAACGCTTGACAAACAAATTACAATTTAAATAAAGAAATAAACGATTAGTTGTTAAGTAGAAAATAATTTTACTTAATTTCACAGTATAGAATAATTCTACATTTCATTATTTGTCATAATAAAAAAATTCATTTCAAATAATTTAGTTTGATATATTTATGTCAGTGTTCAAGAGAAACTTGAAATAAAAATTTGTTCATAAAAACCGCATAAAATATTCATTGACAATTGCCAACAAAACAATAAAACCCATGATGTATACTATGTTTTATAAAAATCAAATGAAAGACGGGATTTAAAGAAAAATCATAAATAATGAAAAATCTAAATAGTGAGAGGAAACCTGCCGCACCTCGTGTCATCAATGAGATGCAGGTGTAACGCTTAGGTCAAATTGCGGGGTCAACTAAACAAACACATGTGTAGGCGAAACAAACGTCCCTCTCAATGAAAATGAAAATGAAAATGGTTATTGACTCGTCACATGCTCATCTTTTTTCAAATATTCAAGCTTTTGATACTGCATGAAGATTTTCGTGAGCAAAATTTTAATCGGATTATTATTATTGTTTCTACAATATTTTTCTTCTGATCTGTGTTTCATCGGCTTTTTAACCAAGTAATAGGCACGAAAAATTTAATTGTTGAATGTAACTCTTATGTAAATTATGTACAATCTTTACTTTCAGATTCTCATGTAGATACAGAGTAAAATTTTTGTAAATAAGTCTGAGTAATTATTCCATTCCTAGATTTTGCATACTTATAGACACATCAATATAAAATAGACAATTAAACATTATATGCGTGTAATAAACTATTAAAATTTTACGAAATAAGAATGGAGCTTTATTTAATCAGCTTATTACAATGCAGTACTAAATTAAATTAATAATACAATAACAATTAAAATACTAAAAATAAAAAATAAAAATAAAAAATTATATTTATTTAATTATATAACCTGTAATACGCATTGAATAAAATGAGAGCGTGTAAAAAGAAATTATTGTTATTTAACTTTTGTGAATGAACTCCGTAGTAATGTAGGATATTCCTTGTTTTTCCAAATTATTCCCTCTGTATTTTTGTTTCTATCACTTCTCACGCTCATATCATTTCCTACATTTACTCGATGACTCTTTTAACCCATTTTTCCCTCAAGAAATATGATACACAATTTAGGATGTACTAATCAAATTCATACACACACATACTCAAACACAAATACGCAATCTTAAAAAACTAAAATTCTCAGTACTCATTTACAGAAATAACAGAAGATAAAGGAATACAATGTAATCGTGTTCCCAAAATAAGTTACATTAGTATTTACCGTTTTCGATAGAGGACATTTATACATGAATATGCATGTATACATGTATTTCCCACAGTCAATTTGTAGTTTCACAATAGTTTTATTGTAAATAAAATTCTCGATATACCTCTTCATTCAGTAGATAATATAAATTAAATTATGTGCTGATATAAATTTGTGTAAATACTAGTTTTTTTTATAAAGTTTGAAATACATTCATAAAAATTTGCTTCTACGATTCTAATATATTTTTTAAGGCTTAAAATTTTTTAAAAGTTTTATAAGATATAGTAATATTTTATGAATGTTTTCAATATAAATAGAAAATTTAATTATCCCAGATTCATTTACATCGTTATGAATTAAAAGCGCTTTTTAATCAGAAACTTTTGAATGAACTTAGTTAAGTATGTATTAATATTTATTATATGCTTAGAGTTCCAATCTATGGCTGAAATAAGAAGACTTTAATGCAAATCATGAATTTGAGCCTTACTATAGTTAATATTCACAATATGTATAATGGGCATGCTATCATTGAAAATTATTTGCTGTATATTAATTAATATAGCAAGTTCATTTTAAATGTAAAAAATCCAGAATTTGAAACATCATTTATCTATGTACTATTAATAATTCATTGTGCATTATCCAAATTAAATATAATATGTTGAAATTAATATTGAGAAAGTTTGTATTACAGAAAGGGATTGGAGAGAGGACAAAAAAGAAATTTGAATGTAAAAATAATATGTGAATCATCACTAATTCTTGACGTTGTTCATATGTATTCATAAAGGAATATACATAAGTAGATCTGGTGATGTAGCTTTGAATCATAAAAGTCATATTGCCGAAATCTTTGCTACAAAAGCGAGGAGCATCAATATCATCATATACCTTATGATGTATAACGTTAATGTTGAAAATACTCCCATGTAAAAATACATTGGAAAGAGTATGAGAAAGGTGTCATTGCATATATTTGCATATTGTAACTGTAGGCGTGAACTCCAACCTTAAAAGAAAGTTTACTGTTCTAATTGTTCATTCTATTTGAAACCATATATTTTATTATTTGACAGCTTTTGCATGTGAAAAACTTCAGAATATTTTAACGTCTTTTTAGATTCCCCAATAATAAATAATTATATTTCAAAATACAATATCGTAAGTTTTGTAATATAAAATGAATACAATATGAATTGTAGCGCTTTTATAAAGATTGTTCATAAATAAAAAATAATCCTGCAAAATTACAACTTTACTGCATTTGAAAATTATTTCTTTTTTTTTAATAAATTTGTCTTACTATAAATTTTGAAGTATTTGTGAATACAGAAAGTAACATATTTTCAGAAACTCTGCATTCAGACTGAAACTTAGAAATATTTCGAACTCCAAATAATATATATTCATTTATTGAACGTATTTTCTGTAGAACGAAAACATTTTATAATATAAAAGTTATTCCATAAAATTGGAATATGATTCCATAGATTTTTTTTCATACAATTTAAGCTATATCTTTATTTATCGACTAACGAATATACTACTCTGATATAAATTATTTATCGATAAAATTTGTTAAGAAAGGAAAAAAAAATTAAAGTAAAGCAAGTGTCAATAATAAAAATTTTATAGGTAACTAAATTTTCTCAATTGTATTATATGAAATTAAATATTTACTCAATATTTTCTGTAATAAAAACATAATTAATTTATTTACTTAACAAAAAAAAAAAATTGTTAATGTTTATAATTAAGAAATACGTCTAAAAATTCTTTAAGGACAGATATTCTGTATAGCAATCAGTCTTAAATGATTAAACTTATAGTAAAGATATATAATTACTTTTTTCTTATATAAAATATGTTAAAAAATTATACAATAGAAGAAATATGATAAAAAAATAAAATTGTTACCTTACTAAAATTTTCTTTATTGAATTTATTTTAATAAAACAATTAATCGAACAACAACAAAATTTGGCTAATATTTTTTAAATGAAATAAAAATTTTACAACTTACAATTTATAGTGAGTAATCATTCAAAAAAAATACCATTATCAAGAAAAAATTGAATCTTAATTCCTACATTTTACAAATCATGCGTACTCCTAGTTAAAATTTTACTCTTCTTTATCAATAATCTTTTTTCATAATAGCATATTAATGCATATCTTAATTTAAACATTTTATATCATTGTAATCAACGTTATATAACAAAAAATTTCTCTTTCTCAATATTTATAATCGTATGTAAATTTTTGTGGGTAAAATCAGTCCTAAACAATATTCTATAGATATGAATTGATTCTCCCGGATAACACTTAATGCATTCATATGTTTTTTTTATTGTATTTTTTTGTTTATTATTAGTAATATATATATATAATCAAGAATGTATTATATTCTACAGTATTCTTTAATATTTTTATTATTATGTGTCATAATCATATAACAATTATTTTCATTTTAAATAATAATGTAGACAACTTTTAAAATACAATTGTTACAATAACTGACTAAAAAAAAATTATTACATTTATTACATAAATAAATAAATTTGTATGCAATGCATTAACACTCATATGTATATTAATAAGTACATACTGTATTTTATCAATCACCATTTAAAATTATTGTATTTATATTTTACAAACCTATAAAACAATGTCGTTATTCAGTTGAAATTTTTTTAAAAAACCTTTTTCTACATTTAGTATTTAAATTAATTTATGAAAAAATTATTTTTAAAATAAATATGTTTCAAGAAAAAAAATTATTCAAAAAAATTATATCTAATAGAATAAGTAAATAATGGAAAAATAAAGTTATTTGAAAAAAAAAACGTAATAATCAAAGTCTTAATATATATTAATGTTGAGAAAAAGATATGAAAAGAACTAGTTCCATTAAAAAATGAATTACTCACCTTCTTTTATAACATCAATTATAGAAATTTTTTAACAAAATGTTTTAAGCTATTTTAATATAATGAGAGAAAATTTATTACGATAATGTTACGTTACACCATTATATTTTTATAAATAAATGATTATTAAATAAATCTATTTAAGAAATTTAACTTTTTAAATTCATTTAACTTAAATTACTTAAATATCAAGAAATACATTTTATTTATATCTTTTATACGATATTTTTTAAAAAATTAAAAATAATTATAATGCAATTTCTGTTTTAATATTTCAATACACAAAAGTATTATTTCTATTTATTTTATTTTTAAAAGTACAAGAGAATTTCAGATTAATTATCGTTATTATAAATCGATCCTGTTAATTTTTAATAAAGTACTTAATAAAATGAATATTAATTAATTTTATTTTTATTATTCTATATTATTTTTACGCTATGATTTATTAAATTGTACCTTAATATTTAAAAAAGAAAAAAATATTTTTTAAACAATTGACTTCTTTAATAAAACTAATTTTTATCCAAGTAATATTACATTCGTATTAAGTAATTTTTTTACCAACAAAGCACTTTTATTAAAATAATATCCTTTCTTTTAGAAATAAATCTTTGTTTTATAGAAAGAAGCAAAGCATAGTTAAAGTGAAGTAAAATAGTTTGATTACTGAAATGTCGTAAAATACTGCTACTGATTTATGATTTTGATGTAAAAACTGTTGGTAAAATTTTATGTAACCGTTTACGCAAAGAATTAGATGATAGTAAAGCAATAATATTGGCCATGCTTTCTCTTAAAATTTTGTTTGACCAAAGAAAGCTGAATGCGCTGAAAAGCAAGATCACAGCATCTTCCGAAAATCGGGATGGAAGATTTGCTCATATCCAGAGTGCGCGGAGAAATAAAAATAAAGAAAACAAAAACACTCGGTCGTTAAAGTTCCCCGACACGCCAATAAATCACGGACCGCGTTCACGTACACGCGGCCCAACATGAGGAGGAAAGTAAAAGGATCTAGGAAACACGGGGATCGCTCGGAGGATCCAGAGCTCGTGACTCGCGAGAGCGCGACAATGGACGAAGGCGGTACTGCACGTGTGACACGAGGGAAAGGGGTGTCAGGGGGTGGGGGAGGACGAAGACGAGGAGGAGGAGGAGCACCAGGAGAGACGTACGCGGTCTCGCGTCGTCGCCGGGGTCAAACTTACTTTCTTCGCGACGTTGACTCGCGGAAGGTTCCCCGGTGCTCCGGCACTCTGGCTCCGGGGATTTTTTTCGCACTCCCCTCTGAATATTCGATCGGAGGAACCCCTACTTTTATCTCTGAATATTCGAATGGGAGGAGAGTCGCTTTTTTCTTCGTGTTAATGCTACTACTTTTTAAATGTCTGCGAGGAGAAATGGCTTGAATATCCTAGCTACGTATCCGAAAAAAAAGATTAAACAAAGTTTTTATTTATTGTATTTTATTGCATTACATTTACAACTTACATTTGTACGTGGTATAAACATTTTAAATAATTCTTAAGTCAATATTTATAAGCCTTATATTTATCAAAATTGATGGAATCAACCGAAAGATGCTCTGTAATCTCTTTAAAAGTTGAGTATCTACTACTAGATAACTAAGCTAATACATTTTAGTCGATAACAAATTTAACCTAATTTAAATTGAACGTTTAATTTAATTTAAAAAATGTATAAAATAGAAAAAAATAGAATTTTTATGTACTGAAATAAATAAATAAAAATCTACTCTTTCAGATGATACTTCATCAAAAATAAATGTTTACTGATTGGAATATTTATAAAGATTTTAATGATTTTTTATAAACTTCCCGAGCAGTTGATAATATTCACTCGTATATTTGTACCTCCAGCTAAATAGTTAATAAATCCCATAAATTGATTTTATTAAAAAATTATTAAATTCTTATTACAAAATCGATCTTTCGGCGTTTAAAAGTATAATATCAAGTCTTGGATCGAAAGATTAGTCTTTTATTATGTAAATAGTACGCTTGTATTAGATTATTGTACAGTGTAATATATAATGTATAATATATAATATACAATAATATCTTAATAGAAAGTAAAAGACTTATCTTACATCGATCTATATAAATCTATATCAGTCTTTATCGCAAATGTAAAGTTTGAGAAAACTTAAAAAAATATAATTTTTTAAAAATCCATTAATTAAATTATAACTGAGCATTTCTTACCAGACAGCTTGGGCTATCAATCAGTTTGAAAACCTAAAACCAGGGTATTAAAAATCATGTGAAAATTAACTCTCGTCCGGGCTTAAAATATTACATCCGTCGATAAAATGGGAGACAGGAAGTATCCTAAAAATTTCAGAGTGAGCTCAAAATTTAAATTAGGCACGCATCACTCATTAGGCAAAATGAGAAGGCGCGGGCCGATTAAAAATCAGATCCGATTATCGAGCTAAAGATCGTGCTAAAAAGTGAAAATAACCCCGGAGACTCATTATTCATCATCATCCCCAGATCCGGAACTAACCATCGCCTGCCACGCGATGAACATCGTGGGAAGCGATGTCCGCGATAAGGAACGTCCGCAAAAAAAAATAAAGAAGGGAGAAAGGGTAAACTCCGATGGCGGCCATCCGCTCGATGGGTCACGTCTTTCCGGTTGCGCGCGTGCGTGCGTACGACAATTGTTGCGAACCCGCTGGAGCAATTAAATGCTTGGACTCCCACGTCTCCAGGTAGGCGAAGATGCGCGCGTAAGGAAGCACTTTCCCTGGTTGCTTTTACTCCAAGCCGAACTTAATCGTTGGGCGTCAAGATATCCTGGAGAGTTTCGTCCAATCGAGGAGACTTTCAGACAATCATCTTCGACTCTTACGCAATAATGGTGATGCTGGTGTCGAGCAATGGAACACGTGACAGTTTAAAAAGAGTTAAAAAGAGTTTAAAAAGTTTTAAAAAGAGCCAATACCACTCGGACAACCAAAAGATGATACAATATGTGGATAAATAAATAATTATATTCAATTGAATTATGGCGTTGATCTCTGCTTGAACAGTTTAATGTAATAATTATTCATTTTATACGCTATTAACACCTGGTAAATAATGCGTTTTACTTATTATATTGATTTCTGCAATAAATAACAGTTTATAAAGTTTTTAACGATAATTTATAAACATTTATTTTGGGTGGAATTTGTTGCTACCTTAGAATTGATCAATTTATGACGAGTACAATATTTGCTTGAAGCAAGCTCTACTCGAACATAAATGAATGTCTAAATTTTTCTTCACGTATTTTGTTTTTTTACTTTTATCAAAATTTTATTTTATTTGATTGGAAAATTTAATATATGTTTTCGTATATATGAATATACATAATAGAGCCATTAGCAATAGACACAATAGTCATATAAACTTTATTTTTTATTAAATACATACATTTAACATTAATACATGTACTCAAATTTACAATAATTTTTCTTAAAGTAAATTCTAAATATATAACCATAACATAGAGTACATTACTACTAAATGGGAAATGTAGTCGAAATTTCTCCATTATGTATTTGTAGTTTCTGAATTTAGTGAGTACATTGTATTTTATTTTGTACCAACACGCTTTAACTAAAAAAATACAGTCCTTATTAAGTAGTCTAGTAATATTCAAGGAAAGCAAATGAATCATTAAATTAATGTTTTTAGATAATTTATTTTAATTAAGGATATGAAATTAAATTCCGAATAATAATTTGATGTTTTTGTAAATGCTGTTCTGCCTTTTATTACCCATACGTTTTAAAAAGAGAGATTTTATAAGATTTTATGTAGGAAAGTGTCATGATAAAATTTACTACCTATTACAATGATTAAACTCAATTGCACATATATTGTACTATTATTTCATAGCAGCATTAACAATAGAGTACATAAAATTAAAAGATATTCAACGTTTTTATTTTCAAATAATACACAATTATCAAAAAAACACACGAATTCTAATATATTTAATTTACACGGAATTTTTTATGTAACATATAAATGACAAAGTAGACGTAATATCAAAAGAATAATAATGTAATTAAGAAATCTAGGATATTTTTATACTATAAATTTTTATTTTAACACAATTATATAAAATAATTAGAAAATTTTATGTGTTAAAATATTACATTGCTTTTGGTTTAAACGAGCAATAAATTATAAGAATTTACCTGCTTTCATTCATAGTACTGTGTAGTAAAGTATTTAAATTGTAAAATATTTTATTGGTGATCGATGAATGTATTAAATCGAACAGTGAATCCGAGCATTGTATATTATTGTATTAACTATATATTTAATGTCTTCTTCACCAAACCTAACTTTCGCTTTATCACTTTATGCTTAATTTTACGCTTTATTCGTTTCATTAAAATTTTCTATATAATTGATATTGATACTCTATGTTAAATTTTTCATCACAACTTTGAACTTTACTTATAAATCAGTGAGAAAATAAATAGAAACAAATATAGATTTTGAAGGCAACGAATGATTAAGCGCCGGCATTTATATCAAATTATGAATGTGTTGACACTGAAAAAATGATGATAAATTTTATTTAACAAAAAGGGAAACGCGAGGGTTAGAGGAACAGGCAAAAATTAAAATTAATCGGCTCATTTACAGGATCGGTGTGGGTGAGTGCCGTTAAGTGCGATAACAGTGCAATTCGGAGTAATAGAAATACCAACAAGGCAATGGCACGAAATATGCTTTCCCCATAAAGAAGGAACGAAAAAATAATAATCCGTAAGCTGTTATAAGGCTCGGAAAATACGTATTTATATTTATAGTATCAAGTGCGGTGTACCGCAGCGCAAAATTGAAATGCCGCAGTGCGCCTGCGCCTAATCAAAGAGCGCGTAAATTCGCTTTTACGAGTGCTGCGCTTCCTACTTCATTAGACGCGATAGCGACATCTCGAGTTTTCATTTTCATTACACGACTTCTACTCTTGTCACCTTTTCCCTTGCTCAGCTTCTTTCCATATCTTCTTCTCTTTCTTCTCTTTCTTTCTTATAATGGGAGGCAGTCGTTTACGTTCCATTAAATATTGCAGAGGCCAATACAGGCTTTCCGGATTATTGGCCAATCCCATGCTTAATGTCGAAAGTGAAAGATGCAATAAGGCGGAGGTCGAGAAAAGCATCGCTCTTTCCATGGCGCCAATCAGCGGTTTTCTTTAATAATGAAATTCAATGGAAATCCCGTAAGCCCATTCGTAGTTAAATATGGAAAAATCTGATTACTACGATTTATACCGATATTGACCAAATTTTTAATCTTTACCCGCTTAAACGATGCAAAATAGTAACCAGTATAGGTTTTTACTTATTGTAATACATATAATAAATGTAAACAAAAGTTTTTTTATCTACAGCTTCGCGACAGTATAAGCTTGCAAGTATTATATCAAAAGGAATTAACGCTGAATTAATTAATTAACGCGGAATTAATCATTACTCAAGTATACTTCACAAAATTATAGGATTATCTACAGTTAATCAAACAAGTTTTAATTTGATATAATGGGGGTTATTTGTAAAATCTTCTTTAACGGAATATTGATTTTGATAAGATTCATTTATGTATTCATTAAAAACTTAAGATGTGGAGCATTTTACGTAAGGTAAAAAAATTTCAAAAAAATTATTTAAAAGTCGATACCGGTTAAAGGTACAAACAGATTAATATAGGGGTATAAGGAGAAAGTGTAGCCTTAAATAGTTGTATGCTAATAAATGAGAAATTAATAAGTTTTGAAATACAAATATTTAAATGAATATTTAGCGTTCACGCAAGAATCCTTTGAAACGCAGAAGAAATTATCCGAGTGAAAAAGGTGTGAGAACTCGGAACCAAGCAATTACTCCCCCAGGCTTTCTAAGGTCTCGATTTGGGATATTTTAAGTGAAAAAGGTCGGTCAGAGCTTATCCCAAGTTGTTTTTCACCTCAAAAGAAAGTGATCGTCCGACTGCTTCGAGTTTTGAGAAACGCAAATGGATTGGATGCTTTAGTTGTGATATGTATATTACCCGTAACCGCAAGCCCTGGTAATCCGCGTGGTTCAGACGACCGAGAGGTTACGATTCCTTTGAGCGAGCATAAATTTCAGGAGTTAGCTTTCTTTGTGATGCTCCTCGTCTCCGAGCTGGTAATTTTCCAGTTGTTCGATACTGTAATGCACACCTGCATCGCGGATTCCTGGTTAACTATGGCCGTAAATCATCGTCGTGTCTTCTTCGTTTTCTCGTAACTGATTATTCCATGGGACGTAACGCGACTGAGGATTCGACACGCACACGAGAGTACAACTTTGTTTCAACCAAATTTACAGCAGAATTTCACATGTGATGTTCATGTAATAATTTTTCATGAATTTACGAGACACGAGCATGGCCCTTTGGCTAATTGTCAATTTTTTCGATATTTTTCAAAATTAAGTTTTCTGGTGCATTACATTATACACTAGAGTCATACGTGCAATATATGCAATATAAATAATATGATAATGAATACTTTTCTACAAAGCTACAATACAATGATACAAGAAAATATGTAACATTGCGCGATTAGAATAAAATTAACATTTTTATATTACGTTTGAAGTTTATCTTATTCATTGAACAAAATGAAAAATACAAAATACAGGACGTTACGTCTCTTCTATTGGCTATAAATTTCTTTGAGAAAAGTAATATAAAATAAATTGAAAATTAATATGAAAAATATACAATTTTCGAATTTTTTATATTTCATAAATAACTTTTTAAAATAAATACAAATTTTTTTAATTTACACCATTACACTAATATGTGTAATCAAATTTTTAATTTTTAATTTATTTATTTATAAACTTGAACCTTATTAATAATCAATATAATTATGTAAATACTTTAAATTACTATTTATGAAGATATTTATGGAATAGCTATTATAATAAGATGTATTATTTTTTATAACATTTAAAAAACCAAGATAATAGTTTTCCAACTTATTAAAGGTAAATTTTTAAATTCATAAATAAATAAAGGATAGGAAAAATAAAAATGTCATTATTAGCATGTTAATATTATATTTTAATCAAATAAATGTCTACATATTGATTTAGCTATAATAATAATTTATTTATTTTAACGATTTGTTTTATTCTTAAATTAACTCTTTTAAATTAAATTTGTGGATACTAATCTGTATTTTATTAAGCATTCAAGATAATAAGCCTAGCGCTTGATAGTATGAAATTAATATTTTCAATAAAAAAATAGATTATTTATTTTACAGTACAAAGAGAAGAAATTTTATAGAAAAGAAATGTAAATAATTAATACATCTTTGAAGGTTAATGTGTTAATGTTTATATGCATAAACGTGCACGCATTTTACGTGGTTTGTCTCCGAAGTATTGTGTTTTTTTTTCATTTGGTGAATATTGATCTTGATAATTAAATGCGGGAGGATTTTAAGAGTGTTTTTCAATTTTTGGACGCGGCACGCTGAACCGATTAGTGGAAAATAGTACACGAGAATATTTCGTTTAAAGATTATCAACAAAAAGAAAAAACACTTACCTTTGTTTATGAAATATGATTTATTGGTGGACTTATAAAAGGTATGAAATAAAAATTTAAAATTCTTCAAAATAATTTCCTCCTGAATTAACACATTTTTGAAAGCGTGTTTCCCAAATTTCAAATGCATCTACAAACTCTTTAACTTTGTTGTTTTTCAAAAATTTTCACATTTATAAATTTTTTTGCACTATATTGTGTACCGTAGATCGCGTTAAATGTAGTTTTTCCGCGATTTCTCTAACTGTTAATCGCTGGTCCGAATTTAAAATTTTTAATACCCGGCGGGTTTTCGTAGCAATTCGAGAGCATTTCGGGCGTCCAGATTCGGGACTCATCGATGACCTTTTCCCGATTCTCTTTAAAAGCTCTATATAATTTTCCACATTGCGATTTTGACATAAAATTATCTTTATAAGCCTCTTTTAACAATTTAAATGTTTTCGTACTGTTTTTTTAAGTTTCAAACAAAATTTTATTGCATAAAGCTAGTTGAACAGCTCCATTACACCGTGTCCAAAAACTGAAAAACATCCTTCACCCGAAGTAAAATCCTGCTGCTTCAAATCAAATATCGACAAAACAAAAAAAAAGAAACAAATGGAAAAAGCTTTCCTCTACATTTTAAGGTCCCTCCTAAATCGCTACGAATAATAGTCATAAAATGAAAAAAAAAAATCAATACTTCGGGGACAAACCATTTATAAGTAGTATTAAACGCGAGGTCTCATCTAATTAATATGCATGACATATTAAAAAAATGTCAATTTGTAATTTGTGCAGAGTACTTAATGTATATGCATAAAACAAATATGTTTATAGAATGGAGACAGTACGTTTATACATAAAGTATTTAATGGACAGTTCGAAGAACAGAGATGCATCAGGGATAGTTAGGTGTTCTCGGTACTCACAGCAGTTCTACCAATCATTCGGTTAACTTTAAGTCTACTTTCGCCTAATCGACTCAGTCGTTTTGTCGACAAGAATTTCTTTTGCCAAGATCTTCATCGATTGGACTTTTGTCCCGCAGGCTATGCTCACCACGTATACATTTAAGACTTAGACAAGCAGCAATTTCACTTTCATCGCGTGCAGCTGTTTTTTTTAGAATTTGTTACAGATAATACCAACTATGATATCTTAATAATTTTTTCGATCATTTTGATCGAATTTATGCTCTAAAATCACAATGCATAAAATTAAGACAATGATTACGCGTGCATTGAAAGCAGCCATGTTGACGGTAAATTGATTATATATTTGAATATACAATAAATATTGCATGAATAAATACAATATTTTAAAATACAATATCAGTTGTGGAAACATCGAATCATAATATTCTAGATCAGTCAATCGTACGATTTTAGATAAATAAATTAAAGCGTTGAATGAATAGAAGAATGTGGAGTATACGGTGATAAATATTTAATATTACAAGGAATTCGAAAAAAAAAATAAAAAAATAATAAAGAAAATACTGAAAAAATGATATTAAATTTTTAAACCATAAAAAATATATATAATAAAAATAATAATAAAACTATAAAATTTCTTAGGATATGTAGCAATCAAAATAAAACTAAATAGAAATGATGAACATTTTTAGAGACAATCAATATTATAAATAAAGTATTCGTAGAAATAGAATCACTATAAATAAAATTATGAAGTAACTTAAATTGATATATGTATTAATGTAAAAAATACAAAAGAAGATAAATTGAAAAAAATTCGTGCATGATCAATAAAGATCATAATAGTTACAAGATTTTTATTAGAAAATTCAATTATTTTCTAACACACTATAATTAATACTGAAAAACATTACTTTTATTAAAAATAAAAAGGATGAATATATATATTAGATAATATTGTATATTTAGTAAGGTCAAAATGGTATCGTTACTATTTTCTGAAAATATTCAAAACATTATATAATGAGAATTATCAATAACAGCTAATCAATGTAAAATACATGGTTCATCCACGAAGTATAGAGTTTTTTTTTCATTTTGCGACTATTGGTAGTAGAAATTTGGAAGGGGCCTTAAAATGTTGACAAACTCTTTCCTCATTTATCCCTTTTTTTTTTGTTTTTTCGATAATTAGATGCGACAGGATTTTACTTCACGCGAAGGGTGTTTTTCAAATTTTTGACATGCTGAAGCGATTATTGGAAAACCACTACGCGAGAATATTTTGTTCAATGATTAAAAAAAAAGAAAACACTTACCTTTTTTAATGAAATATGATTTATTAGTGGACTTATAAACAGTTGGATATAAAAATTTAAAATTTTTCAAAATAATTTCTTTCTGCTTCAACGCATTTTTGAAGGGGAATTTTCCAGATCTCAAAGACAGCTTGAAATCCTTCAGCTTTAACATTTATGTAAACTTTTTGCATTTATAAATTTTTTTGCACTATATTGTACACTGTAGATCGCGTTAAATTCAGTTTTTCCGCGATTAATGTAACTATTAATCGGTGGTCTAAATCTAAAATTTTTAATACGCGCCGGGTGTGCCTAGAAATTCGAAAGCTTTTTGCGCGCCCAGATCGAGGATCGTCGGTGATTCTTTCTCGGCCCTCTTTAAAAGCTCTATATAATTTTCCACATTGCGATTTTAACATAAAATTATCTTTATAAGCCTTTTTTTAACAATTTAAATGTTTTCGTACTGTTTTTTTAAGTTTCAAACAAAATTTTATTGCATAAAGCTAGTTGAACAGCTCCATTACACCGTGTCCAAAAACTGAAAAACATCCTTCACCCGAAGTAAAATCCTGCTGCTTCAAAACAAATATCGAAAAAAACAAAAAAAAAAGAAGGACAAATGAGGAAAGAGTTTGTCAACATTTTAAGACCCCTCCCAAATTTCTACGACCAATAGTCGCAAAATGAAAAAAAAAACTCGATACTTCGTAGATGAAGCATGTATGTATTAACGGAAAATAGAGTTAAATTAACCCGTAATTAATTTTATGCATTTTATAAAATAATAACCCACTATCTCACTCAGCTAAATTAGTGAAACAAGTTTTGAAAACGTGTCAATATGTCAATGTTTTACCGCATCTGTAAACTCTATAGGCGTTGTACCATCCGACTATCTCTATCGATATTGATGGAAAATATGCTTATAGAACAATATTTAGATAAAATGTTCGACGAATGGTTTTCCTTAAAAAATAAACTTTAACATATCATCGTTCTTTGATATGTCATTCATAATTTTTCTAAAGGACAAAGTATACAAAACTTACTGGTCAATTTTGTTAATAAATAAACTTTTATTATATTCTGAAAATTACAATTTTTTTAAGTATTAAAATTTTAATTCTTAATTAAAAAAGCAGAAAAAAGAAGATGACTTAAGTTGAAGAGTATGAGTAGGGAAAAACAATATCTAAGATATACAAATGATTAGTATACTGAATATAAAGTGTACTAATTATAAAGATAAGTATACTAAAAAATATAAATGTATGTTCAAAGATAATAAATTTAATATTTTATTAGTTAGAAAATTTTTTGAAAATTGTATTACGATAAAATGTTTCGAAATGACGGCTACCTGAAAAATGATTTGAATCAAATTTAAAAATAAAATTTTTTCTATTGTATATTAGCATATTTTTTGGGGAATATTTTTCAACAAATTTCAATTTCTAAAATTTTTATTATTCCACGTTCAGAGTTAAATACAATACATTTAAATTTTTACAAAAATCTGTAAATATTTATAACAGCCAACTAGACATGATTTAAAGTTTCTTGTAAATTCAAGTTCAAGATTATGATATGATTATTCTATCGTAGATGTACGATCCTATATTGAAACATTCACTGAATATTCAACTTTTAATTCCTTAGAACTATATTTTCAAGGGACTATGACATTATATAAATTAAAAAATAAGAAAATAATAAAATATTATACCAGTAATGTAGAAAACAATTATAATATTACTCATTTTAATGTATTGTTAATTATTTCATTAATAAAAAGAAAATTAAAAAAAAAGATAATTGAAACGCAATAAAATGAAGGAATTAACAAAGTAACATAATAATCGAGGAACTTCCGTTTCCAATTCACATTAATCACTATATCAATTATAAATCATATTCACTCTCTTACGATTTTCGTATGCATAATGAATTTCATTTGTGCCCGAGATCTAAAGAATATGACTTTAATTATTCAGCTTTTAGGCTCAAGCATTAAATCTGGATTTAAAAAAGTATAATGTAGCTATAAATTAAGTCGATTCCTTTCCGTTATTCGGAGAACTTTATAAGCAAAATGGGATTCAATTTACATAAAAATATGTGAGAATAAATAGCTCAATTTGAAAATACGGATTTTTCAAACTAAAAATATGCATTTTTTATAAGACTTTCGCTTTTTTTATAATGCGGTAAAATTATAATCGTGACCTCACAAAGAAATCATTCTTGTTAACACTTTCATTTTGCTTAATACGCGAGAAATGATTAATTTCATTGCTAAATGTAATTGAGAGAAAAGTTGAATATACGTAACTCCAGGGTCCTTCAATTTCACTTCTTCTATTTCTATTGCTAATTATTTAGGTCAAAAAAAGATTAAGGTTCACCCACATTACGTAATATTGTAATAAAAAGTATACAGAATGTAATTTATTCAATTAAATTACATATTGTGTTCTTTTTTTAACAATCATTAGTTTATTAATAAATATTTGATGTAAAATTATAACTTATTTTTTATGAAACATTCTATATTATATGATTATATATGGTTAATTTTTATATATCCTCGATAAAAAAAATTAGACTTAAATTCATGTTATACATGCATAAATTTCTGATAAAATTTGACGGGAATTTCAGAAAATTTTTATGAAACTAATCTTTAAAATTAACATTTCACTAAATTTTATATATGCATTGACACATTTAGAAATTATGATTTGCAAAATATTTTAAAAAATATTATCTAAATTAAAAAAAAATTAATAAAAAAATATTATGAGTAGGAGAAGTTTTAAGATAAAAAATTATTTTACATAAGCAAGAATAAATTCTGTATCTTTATATTAGGTAAATTACAAATCATACGTTTATTATCTTTTTTGTCTATAAATCGAATTAAAAACTTAATTTAATTTTTTAATTTTTAAAATATTAGAAAGTATTCATTTTTTACTGAATTAATAGAATTTAAATTGATTAACGAATTTATCACTTAGTAGAAAGTAAAATATATAAAATATTTGAAAGATATGAATTTCTTTAAAGTTTTAAATTGTGATAAATATGCACGCATATAATCAAAACTATATATCTTTAAGCACACGTAAATAATATTGATAAATGCACCAATAATCTATAGCATGGGTATCCAGTTGATAAATTTACGAAGCCGCAAAAAAAATCTTTGTATATGCTTTTTTATAATAATTAAAATTTTATAAAATTAATAAAATTATTATAATGCATTGTTACGTACACAATTTTAATTCGATTAGATACTCTAAAAAGAAAAAAAATCACGATAACCTGGAGGACGCAGTGGAACTAATGATAAAACACATTGGCCACAGGTCGTCAATAATACATATATTGAAAGAGAGAATGAACATTCAAATAAATGAGGAAGAAAATATCTTTGTGAATAAAATAAAATAAAATGTGAATAAATAAAATACGAAAATTAGATACAACCATGCACGATACTGGTTTTTGTTGCGAGCTCTAAAGGTCACAAAAAAACTATTTTTTTGTTTGTATTTAATTGCATGGTTAATTTGATTTTTAATTAAAATAACCTCTTTGTAAATAATTTTCTAAATACATTTTGTAGATATTTTTGTGAGAAATTATTATTGTTTAAACATTACACAGTTAAGAAAAAAATATTTATTGATCACTGCAGATTCATCTAAACAATCTTAGTACTCACTACTTATATTTGTGAAACAAACAAAATCTTGCAATTAAAATGCATAAAGATAGAAATTGAATCAAATAGTAGTTGATTTCGTTTATTGAAGTAATTAAAATTATTATTTTAAAAAAAAAAAAATTAGATAATGTTTATCTTTCTTCGCAAAAAGTATATTTGATCCTAGATATTTCAAGAATATCAACTTTTTTTTAAATCAAAATTCTAATACGCATAAAAATAATTGAATAGGAATTATTATTGTCATCATTATTGATATTATGCATTTATTCAATTGTTAAATACTTTATGTTTAGGTAAGTATCAGAAGGCATGCCTGTTGTTTATAACACAAGCATGGGAAAATAATGAACAGGGTGTAGATTAAAATTGAAATTTTAAATTTTAATAATAATTATTTTCTATTCATTATTTTATAGTTTAACGTAAATAAAGTGAAAATCTAACAAGTGAATTTATAATGATTAATCGTTGGATATAGAACAACATAAATTATTATCTCCAATTTTCACTTTATAAAACATAATTTTAATAGAATATTATAAAATTCATAAATAAAATTAAATTGAAGCACTTAATCAATTCGTGATAGAGTACTTTTAAATTAATATATATACATGTATAAGATTGTATTTATTATTGAAAATAACTAGAATTCACGATACCAAAATCATATATGTATGAGAAGTTTTGCTGAATATTTTTCTGTCACCCTAATATTACATTATTACCATCAGGTTATTGAAAACAAATATTGACAGTATTAGAATAGGAATAAGAACAACGATGATGATAATGTTGAGAGGTATAATAAAGATGATGGTGATAATGATAATGATAGTAAAAAAGCAAACGCGGAAGTTGCCGACCACGATGCTTCGTGACTACTTCGTCTTTCTCACTCTCACACCATTTGTCTTTCTCTTTCCATTTGGTCCTCTCGGCAATATCCATTGCTCCATGTGAACGATTTGAGAGTGCCGGGCTCGTGTGCATTTGAGACAATGCGATGGATCGGGGAGGAAAAGGAGGAAAAGCGCGTGCACACAGTTCGACTTCCACTCCGGCGGCACGTGCGACGAATTACCTTTCCTTCGGTCACACGCATGTGCTTTTCCCTGCTTGGGCGTGTGCGTGTGCGTGTGCGTGTGCACACCTAGAGGCGAGCAGGCGAGTCGAATGCAGTAATCATTTTCTCCTCTTTACTATCTTCCAAAGGAGAAGAGGATTTCCCGGGTGACGCCACTCGTCATCGGACGCCACGATTTCTTATGCCCGCGGATCGATGATATTTTTATGCGATTTTTCTTTGTTTGTCTGGGATATTAATGCGTCATTGTAAAAATTAGTGCTTTGTCGGTCACGAGTTTACGACAATATTTATATTGTGATGGTAGTTGTTGTCAATGGCAATTGCCTACTTTGGGTAATTACTTTGGCAAGGAGTAAATAGCGACTTTGAATAATTATTGGCCAACCACGCATCGCGTAAAAACTTTACTGCATAATAAACATTTATTGAGTAACGCTTTCTAATACGGAAATTCTTCCCTAATTTAAGTGAAACACCACATGAGCGATATAACTGTGCACGTATAAACTGAATCCGTCTGGGTTGATAGACCATGAAACATTTTATTTTATTAAACTTGGAAATCTATTAATGACTTTGCGAAAAGAGCATTTTCAAAAAATCCAAAACGTGACTGCATTATAGGTATATAAATATAAATTTATCCCTATTATAAAGTAGATGTCAAAAATTTTTGATAAATTTCGGTTTTTATAAAAAATCCAAATGAAAGCTTTAAGGTACATTTAGCTTCTATTTTATTAAATTTCTACTTCTTGATACTCTTTGAGCTTCTTTCTTCTTTCACATGTCATATTTTATTTTTCAAGTAAAATTATAATTTTTTTTATTTTTCGTAAAACTGATATATAAGAAATGAGTGTTTTTAAATACTTTTCTGTACTTCCCATAATAGTTTAGAGTACTGCCTGTCTAATAAATTATTTTCAAAATACATAATATTCTATTATTAGAAAGATTGTCAATACTGTTGGAATGAAAGTTTGTTCTTTCGATTGCTTCAAGGGTATTTTATAAAGAACTCAAAAATGTTATATTATAAATGTATAGAGGATGAATATTATACAATTAGAAAGTAGATGTTTTAATTCTTATTTATTACAAAATCTGTAAATGATTCTCTCAAACTATTTATTTTTAAATTATTAGCAATATTTAGTAATTATTCTGTTTATTTAAGTTTATATGATTCGTCGTAAAATAAAAGGAATATTTTTATTGCAATATTTTTAATTGTAAAATTTATTAAATTAGTACGTCACGTACGAGCTCAATTTTACGAATAAATAGTACACCGTATGAAAAACAAAATTTTCATATATATTTATCTACGAGTTTAAATTAGTTTATTGATTTTAAAAATATTATTAAAAGAATTTCTTCGGAAGAAAATATTTTTATATCTATTTTTATATATAAATAAAAATAAAATTTAATTAAAATATAAATTAGCCAAAATGTTTAAAATTTTTAAATATCAACTTATTTGAATTTTATTTTCATTTCACCAATTATTTTATGTAATTATTAAATTGAAAAATTTTCATAGAAACATATCTTTTATCGGTCTTTTACATATTGTTTTTACGGATATTAATGCTTATTAGAATCTATTCCGTAAATTCTATTTTAAATATTTAACATTCTCTAATTTCTATCTAGAAATTTTGATTATTGTTATAAAACAAATCATGTACTAAATAAATAAATTTTGGAATACTTTATTTTATCAAATATATTATCAAAATACAAAAGTTTACGTATGCTATAAAAATTTTTGTTGATACGTAAATATTCATATTGCAATCGTATTTTTATAACTAATATTTTGATAATACATGTGTATTTTCAATTTTTATATTCCGTAGACAATATTAAATTTATAATCTATAAGGATATATATACTGGATTTTCTTTTCGAAAATTATCGTATTTCTATAAAATTTATAATTAAATTTCAATTTATCATACATTTAAATATTTTTAATATAATTTTTTATTAACCTTTTTAATATTATAGTAAAAAAAATCATTAAAGTTATTTAATGACAATTTAATTATTATTTATTTATATTAAATGTCATCAGAATTTACGAATGAATATTTTTTATTTTATATTTACGTATTGATAAAATGTATATACAGTAACATTAAAACATCAAATAAATTATTTACATTGCCTAGTTATTTTAACATTTAAGATTACAATTAAAAAGTTTTTCATAAAAATATAGAATAAATTATTATTTAGAAAAACAAATTTTAATTATAATATATATTATAGTCTATGATGTAAAGAATGGATTGATTTTAATATTTTTTAGCAAAAATATCCCAATAATTTAAATAAAGTACAATTGAGTATTAAGTAGTATTAAATATAGCTAATTATTTATTAGAAATATGATAATTGTAAACATTTATTGTATTCGTGGTTTATTTATGTTTCATATTATCAAAATTTTTTTATATGTAGTACGTGTCTTTTAATGAATTTATGATCATGTACATTTATATTTATTTTTATATATTCAAAAAATAAAAACATAATTTATCCAATTTTACAATAATTATTAACAATTATTTAATATACACATAGTTAAATATTGAAAGACTTTTTGTAATATAATCAATAATGTCTTTGTAAGATTAATCCATATTTTTCTTAAATAATAACATTTTTATCTATTTAGTAATTTGAAATATTTATTTTAATATATATATTTTTTTTATCAAAATTACTTGATAAATTACCTTTTTTACCATAATTTTAGGATTAGTGTCATAAATGTAAGAACCTTTATTTAATTTTTTCAATTAGTTAGGAATTTTAATGGATTATTTGTTTAACGGCGCAAACATAAAATTTAATTATTTTTGGTAATTAGTCCTTCATTTATCTTAATTAATTGACAACATTTTCAGTATTAAGTACTTATAATAAATTTGTATAGCACAAACATCCTTTCAAATGGTTACATGTTATCTTGTGATTTTTTGCCATATTATTATTGCCAAACGTCAGGCATTTCTTGAGGTTAATTAAACGGTAATTATAAACATTCGAATGCTCATCATTATTTAATTCGGAATCGTTAAAAATAAATTATTTTCATCTGCTGCACTAATCAAGTGAATTCGCAACACCAATCTTCATTAATCTCGAGCGCGAAGCATCTCCTGGAATCCGATCGAAGCCAAAAGAAAAGCATTCCATTTTCAAGCAACACTGGAGGAGGAGGAGGTTGGATGTTTATCTAGAAGGAGGTTTCCTACACCTACGCAACACATGTAAAAACGTGGACACGTATACGTATTCTTGTAGGAATAACCGATTTCCGCATCAATATGAGCGAGTATAACCAGGGGTTGGTTGATTGCGTTGGCATCTACATCGGTGCCTCTCTCTCTCTCAGTCACGGGGTCATGCTTTCACCATCAGAAATTGCGAGAGAAGGAGCGAATCCTCTCCTGCTACCGACAAATGCAAAAGGAATGTCTCTCTGTCGTCAATGGAACCGAATCCGCGAACCCAGAGACACTCGGGCACTATCACCTTCTCCAAGGAAACTATCATCCATATATGAGTGCATCGAGGATCGCTAACCTTCTCTTCCCATTTTCTCCCGGTTGCCTGACTATGTCGCTTTTCACTGATATTTGACAACCGAGAGCAGTTGCACGCATGATAAATGGGTAGAGTCGGGCTCGATTCTGACTCTTCTTCCCTGACTTAAAATTATCCAGGCCTATAATTACCGTTTTACAAGAAAACATTGTATTATAAATTAGGGGGTAATGGTTTTATAACTTGAGGCTTATTTTACACAATGAGTTTGCAATGCAACCAACTCGTAACGTACAGTGTTTGAATAGAAGAGTCGTGTGCAATTTCCAACATTTTTTTTTGTCAGAAATTGATATCTCACTGTTTCATTTTAATTAAAATTAAGGAAAAAACTTAATAATTCTCTGAAGGATTACCAAAAGTGTTACTAAAACGAACTGTAAAGAGTGGTGAAAGAAAAAACTGGAAAAGAAAAGATATTTTGCTTCATCTTAGAGAAAGTGTTATTATTTCATTCAATTACTTAACTAACATACTTTTTAATTAGATATTTATAAAAATATAATATTGGTTAATTATCTTTATAATCTACATATATCTGATATCTATATGAATGGTTGCATTCATTTTAATGATGCTTTAATGTTGTATATACATATATATGTATAGAGACACATACGCTTATATCATTAGATCATATGTAAGCTCAATCCATTAACAAACTTTCATCTGATATTGTCTGTTTAATTTGAGAATAATGTTGGCGTTAAGCTTACATTATTAAATTATACTTTACCTTAAAATAATTTTGCTTATAACTGTGCATTTAAAAAATATTTTAATCGTTATTTATTTAAAATTTTATTTAATATACATTAAATTATATTTGAATAAAAAAAATACATTAGAGAACATTATTTTAGGATTTAGGTTATTCTTAATAGACTTCTTGATGAGGGTAATTAAGTTTAATACGGTTTACGAAAAATTCATGGAGATCATGATTTTTAAGTTGTAAAATAGATTCTCTTAAATTAATTTCTAATCTAATGTTTAATATTTAAATATTAATTTTATTAATAATTATGAAAAAAATTAAATTTTTATTAATTTTCTATAATAGCAAAAGATTGATTTACTAATTTTTGCTTCACATTTATTTTAATCTGGTCATTATTCAAAAGATTTATTATTGAATTACATTAAATATTATGATAAATTAATTATTATTGTTTTCTTAAATTAATTGTAATTAATGTTTTTTTTTAATCAATATTTAATATTTAATGTTAGTTTTATTAAACATTTTCAAGATTACAGAATTATATTCAGAATATTTTCTTCGATGGAGAATTATCATAGATTTTAATATATGAATCATTATTACGAATCTATGTCTTCGTATATGTAAGCGTATTTTTCCTTCGGCGTTTTAGATCTCGCATTAACTTATTAGAGAATCTCTAGAGCTTTGACGAATTTTTATTCAACGTGAAACCCTCAGACATTTATGATTATTCCCAGAGAAGAATATGTGTCTAAAGGCAAAAAATCAACGTTGCTTCTTTATAATATGCAAGAAGATAAACAAAAATTATGATCGTTGAACACAGCCATGATTAAAGACTACATTTTCCATTATGACTAAACGATCGAAAATACATATTTCAGACATTGCGTTAGTACAGAATTTATGCATTCTCATCTCTGTGTAGGAGTTTTCGAGAAATAAAATAATTGAAGTGTGTCATTTACACCAAAAGTTAATTAAATTATTGTTTTCTGCATACAACTTACGTCCATTGACACACTGTACGGAAATAATCATCGTTCATGATTAATGTTTCCACTCTAAAAGCTACCAAACCCTCAACCACCTTTATCGGTGGATATTACTTCAAAAATCCACATAACGACTTAGGATATCTTATAATAATCCCATTACATTATATATATTTCTACATCCACTAATGAAAGTTGAATCACCATTCAAATAAAAATAAATTATAAAAGGCGTATATGATTTTTATTTTCAAATAAAACTGACAACACTAAAATCTCATAGTCATAGAGAGACACAAAGAGAGGAAGAAAGAAAAACGAATTTGATCACTCCGAATAACTAGGGTTCCTAATATTCAATGACATATTTAATAATACTATTAAAATTATGAATAATGATGATGATGTCAATAACAATTAAATAATTAATTCATAAATATTCGACAGTAAAAACGATTTTTTTTACAGGTGTGGATGTAATTGACAGTGGATAATAGGAAAACTCCATATACGAAGGGAGAGGAACCTAGAACTGCTCATCTTGAGAAAGGTGAAATGTATTTAGTAGAGTGACGTCTAGAAAGTCTCTTTTCTCCTGCTCAGCTTCTTTGCTTAACGATGACTCCACACCAAATCGCCTCACCCTTGTGATCATGATATCTAAATATTAATTAATGAAAATATTTTCTAGGTAATAACCAAGTTTTTCATTTTTAAATGAAAATATCATTTAAAAACTATAAAATTTATTATTACATAACAAAAGTGGAAGTAAATAAAGTATAAAGTAAATGCTTGAGATGAAGAACATATTATTTACTCTTCAACTATACATTAGTAAACATTTTAAAATATAAAAATAAAAAAATAAAAGTCTTATGCCTAATGGATGAAAATATAAAATTTTATATGTATATATACACGATATTTATTTTTTTCTAAGATATATTCAAAATATTGATTTATTAAAAAACAATTATATATTAAAATATTAAAATATATTATAAAAGTATTTTATAATAAAATAATTGTAAATATATATAATAAATATATAAAATAACAAATTAGCCAGTAAAAATTTACATCAAAGAAAAATAAAAAAATTAATATTACAATTGTGAGTTTTATTAAATTGTAAGGAAATGAAAATGAAAGTTAATCATTTAAAATAAAAATTATCATGTGCGAAAATCTTACTACACTAAAATATATTAAACAAATTATCATTAAAAATAGAAAATTATAATTAAAACTAATTATTTGCTGAAAGACAGCTACATAAAAGCAAAAAACTGGACATAATGACTAATAAATAAATTGATATGATAAAAACTAAATTTTATAAGATTTTCCATAAGTTATTAAATTAAAGGAATTAAAATATTAAAGTATAATAGATTAAATAAAAAAAATAATGTTTAAATTAGATTTATTAGTAATGTCAAATATAAATATAAACTAATAATATCTAATTAGAAGGTTAAAGATAAATTTATAAATATAATCATTTTTTCACTTAAGAATATGAAGCGTAAATTTTTCAGTGCATTCAAGCAAAGTATTTAATTTAATTTATATAAAAACAATATAAAAAAAAAATTTTTTGTAAGAAAAATAAAGAAAAATACAGATATGTAACTTTAACAAAGTTACATACTATAATGCATTTAAGAAATAGAAGAACACAAAGTTATGTTGAATTGTTATTATAAATGAATTTCATATACATAAACTAAATTTTAACTAGATTAAAATAAGATAAAAAAATTGTAAATTATATTTTATAATAATATCATGTAATTATATTAAAGAATTTTAGAAAAAATTTTGTTAAGCAATAATCATAAATTTTTTCAAACCAATACTCAATATTTATTAATAAATAATTTTTAAATAATTTAAATTGTGTAAGTCGACAATAATTTTCTTTATAATAATAATAAAAAATATACCTCACTATATTATTGACAAAGTTACATACTATAAAAGTTAAACCTATCATTTAATAAAACAACTGTTCAACACTATATTATTTAATTTTCCAGAAAAATACAAAATCCAAAACAGAATAAAATATTCTTAATGTAAAGTTTAGTTTCCTATAGTCCTCAAAAATCTTAATATCATAGATAACTATTTCTTGCGGTCGTTTGTTTAAAATCACTAATATTATTCTAGTTTTCAAAAGATTTAACTACTAACAAGGAAATTACTAAATAGGAATAAAATATTAGAAATTCAAATATTATTGATTATAATTTCAACATTGATCATAAAATAAATAACTCCATTGATTTTAGAAAAATATAGAACATCTTCTTGAAAACTAATTATTTTTCTATTTTACATGAGATTATATAAATATTTTATACTAAATTTCAATATAATATAATTTTTTTGTTTCTTTTTTTTTAAAATGTAAATATGAATCTTTTAATATTAATAATATATTTATAAGAAATTAATTAAAAGTCTATAACTGTTGATACACGATGAACGAATTATAGCTTATTAAAAATTTAATTTTTCATAAATATATTATATCGTGAAATGTGAAATAAAATTAGAATACTATTTGTTCATAAATTTTAATAATATAATGAAATAATAATTGAATTCCATTTAACTACATTATAAAATTATTTATTATAATCTCAATATAAATTAGCCAATAAAATAAAAATTTAATTTTAAATTTATAAAAATAAGTCGTGACTTAATAAAATAAGTACTTGAGAAAAATAGTCTTAATTTTTTAAATTTTTAGTTTAAACATCGTTTAAGAAATTACTATCTTTACACAATTTTAATTACTTCCATAATTTTATAATATGTTCTCTTATACTTGTAATTACTTTATAATTATTAAGTAATTATCCACGTAATAAGTGACTAAAATCCCGATTTCCTATATCATTTGTTTTGTACATCAAATAGTAACTCCTAAGATCAATATATTTCCTAACTTTGTCACATTTTAATAACTACATCTGCTAATTATTTACTTATTTTTCTGCTTGTATTCAGTTTTTTTTCTATAAAAAATGAATTACGATGACTTATGCACCATATTTGATACTGTATAAATACATTTTTTCTAATGATTTGTAATAAGTAAATAGATACAAATATATTTTTATTACAATGCACGATTATTAAGTATTATAACCAATGACCAAGTAATTATTTAATTGATAAAAAATAAATGAATGGAGAAAACAACAAAGAATGAATAAAGATTTCACAAATAATTAAAACGTTATTAGAGTAATTGACATAAGTATTTAAATGTCAGAATAATAAAATTCAATAGAACTATATGCTGAAACTATATTTTACATAGTCATGTAATTAGTAAATGTGTAATAAGTATTTGATTACATATAAAACCTTTTGAAAATCTTATCATGTTATTAGGATAAATGGAGATCTTAATTATTTTGAATATATTTCATGAATCAATTAAAAAAAGTATTATCAATAATTCATAATTTAATTATAAAAATATTTTATCATGGTTCTAAATCTTTCTAAAACGCTAAAAATGAATTAATGTTTTCGAATACTACCAGTGTGTTAGTCGTCATTTGGAATTAAAAAAAAAAAAAAATCACAACACTAAATATAAAATATTTAATACTGGAGTCTATTATTAATAAAAACTATTTATTTTCAATAATTTGTATCTTTAATAAACATTTGCAACAAAAAAATAATTAATGTTTACCCAAATAAACAAATTTGTGATCGGAAAAACGGTATTTATGAATATAGACCACCAGTATCATAATTTAATATTTTAAATATTCTTATGTATAATATTAATAAAATTAATCGAATCATATTATCGTATTTTTGAAAAATTGGATAATCTTTGCCAAATTTATATAAAAAAGTAAATTAATATTGAAATAAGATGTAGTGCATTTATTGACAATTACATTTGACTTTTTAATCATTTTAATGCTAAATTGTAAGTCATAATGTGACATTAAGTCCAAAGAGTTTTGAATTAAATAGCCGAAATCATAGTATAATAAGAAATAGTGTCACAGAATCTATTATTTATTCAGAACCTAATATCATGTTAAAAGAAAAGCCCTAAACGCATTGTTTATAAAACCATTTAAAATGGTACAATCTATCCTACATATATGTATTCTATAAATAATAAAAAATTGTCTTTAATATAATCAAATGTTCTGATTCACCTGTTTACTAGTATTTAGAGGCCTAATTATAATTATTATTTCCGTTGCACATTCGTTATAATTTCATAAATAGAAAATCAATTTATTTTAATATTTTTATTAATTATGTTTGTCCCTGTTAAGTGTAGGCGACAAAATAATGCCACAGCCTCATATGTATTAGTACTTTTGTTATTTACGTATTAAATTCTATGTGTATTCTATCTATATATATTACATCTTATATTTAGTTAGATTTATAAATTTTTTAGTTATTCTTCTAATAATTATTAAATCGTAATTTCCGAGGATTAAAGTATCTTTTATTTTTTTTTACTATATTGAATATTTTATAGAAATTATAAAAAAAACGTTTTTTATAAAAAAAATATTTTATTAAAATATTATAAATTGAATGTATAAAGAATAGTATTATAAATATATTTTTTTTTTAATTTATTTTCTTGAATAGATCAAATAATCAATCTTTTAAAATATATATATATATATTTATTTTAACTGCTTAACTCCACAATCTATAAACATTCATTTATGTTAACTAAAAAATTAATGATAATAGTGTAATACTATATAATTCATTAAAAAGATATATATTATATTTTGAAATTCGACTACACCACTTAAATTCTAAGCTCAAATTATTAAGCACTCTCTTCTAAACAAAAAAAAATCGGTAAAAGGACATTCCAATAATGAATCTGATATCTGGGACAAAAATGTTTTATTAATTATCATTATTATCATGTTTCCATAACCTCCACATGTATCATGTCTTCACTCTTTATAATATACTTTTGTCTTTACGATGCGTCCACACATGCAAAGCATTTATATATATTTCTTCTTATAATCATGCGACGTCGTTAATTATTTTCATTTCAAATTATTTAGTTTCACACTTTTATTTTTGTTTTCTTGACTCTGTGTATATGTACACACAAATTTTATATAGTTGTATAATACAAATGGAAGCATAGACATTTTGTAATCATATTTCTTCTTTTTTATCAACTAAATAACAAAAGCTTGCACATAGTGATATATTCGCCCTTTGTCATAGAATCAACTAGTCGCGCAAGTATATAATGATAATATATAAGTATAGTTAATAAAATTATTTTCTTTAAATATTCAAATATTACTGCAATATAATTTATTAATAAAAAAAAAATACATATAAGTTTCTGCATGTGTATATACATAAGTAATGTAAATGCTATGACTATATTTATTACTTTATATTATAAAATTCTTAATAAATAAGGTAATTCAGACATTATGTAAAATACATTTTAGATTCGTATTATTAAAATTTATATAAAGAAAAAAAAAATGACGACAATCAAAAGAATTAAAAATAATATGATAAATGCAAAATTGTACTTTTAAATATTTACTGCTTTTGATATTAAACTTAGAGACATTGTTTGAAAATTAAATGAAAGTAAAATATTTTTGTACATACACGTTTACATGTATAGATATATATACAACGTATACATATAATTATCATACAAATTAATATCTTTTTTTTCTTCAATATTTCATTTTATACTTTTATCCTCCTTATTTTTCTGTTAAAGATTTTCTGTAAATATAGTAAAGTAGTATATCTACATTTATAAAAATATTATATATTTTCTAGCTATTAAGATTGTAAAATATTTGATAATTCATCAAAAATATATAATATATACAATATTTTATTTCAAATATTATGAAAACAAATTAATTTTTTGAAAGATTATGGTAGTGAATTTCTAAAAGTTATTTTGTATTTAAAGTACTATTTTATGTAAGTTTTAAATATATTAGTTAATATAATTATCATTATTGTGCTCAATACTCACAGAATCATAAATATTTAGAAGTATTTAAATTTACAAAATTTTGTAAATAAATTTAGTGACAGCAAGTATTATTCATAAAATAAATTTATTCGACCAACTGTGCGCGACCAGTCAACTCAATTTTATAGTATTATTTATAATGCATATTTCGCACCCTCTAAATTACATGTGTAATATTTTATAGAGGTGTCCGTCTTATGTTTGTTAGATTCGTTTAGAAAATAGTATATGTATATATAGAGTTTTTGTGTGTATATATAATTACATTTTCTTACAATTAATCGATTGTGAATGACAATACTGCATTATATTGTCCTAATACCTTCCATAAATATATTTTTAAATTATTCTTTTAAAAAAATCAAGAATAATCTAATTCGAGTATTTTAAAAACTTTACTTCATTTTATAAAAATGGTTTGACTATTCTATAATCTTGCTTATTAAATTATTACAAGTCAAAATTTATTTTTATTAATTAATAAAATTTCACATTGCTTTTAAAAATATTTTTGCTTGTATTTTATAAAAATTTAAATTTAAATTAAATAAGAAATGTTTATAAATTTTATTTCAAATTTGAACTTTATTTTACTTATAATTTTTATGAATCCAATTTGAAAATATTACCAACAAAAACCAATAATTTTTTAAACAGATTAGTAATATTTACTATAATAAACAATTTATATAGACTTACAAATATGTTTATATTGTTGAATACTTTAAAATATTACTTTTTAAATTTTATTTACAATGATAAATAATAAATTTTGAACAAATTATAAAATAAAATATTATTTTTAATTTACTCGAAACTAGAGAAATCTTTCATTTTTTTAAACATAGTATTTGTGAATTTCATATTGTATATTGATTTTATTATGTTCGAATACTTCAAAGCGTATTTATAATATGTATTATAACGTTTATAACTTACTTAAATATTTTTTTATTATTATAGACATATATGTATATACGTACACTTATATATATATATATATTAACTAGTTAGATAAAATAGCTATTAGAGTCAATGATAGATTTTTCTCTGCAGATTTATATTTTTATTCGTAAAATGAAATGTAATTTTTCTGAAATATACCATAAGCTAATGCATTTATTATTAAATATGTATATTCTTTTATAATTTAAAATTACACGCAGACGCTTCTATACATATTTTTGCTAATAAGATTTTAAATCTTGAATTTTATGTCCCGTTAAAGAAGATAAGTCTCTTTTTTTATGCAATTACAACAATGAAGAATGATAAATAATTTGAATATAAAATTTTATTATTAGTTTTTTATTTACATGAATACATTATCAATGTAATCGTAAAGATTATAGCTGAATTTGAACAAATTTTGATATTTATAATCATAGGATGAATAAAATAATGAATGTTTATTCATATATTAAAAAAAGAATGAAGTTTAATAATTTTATTAAAAATAAATATAGCTTTTTTTAAAAATAATAGAATTGTATATGGATAATTGGAAGATGAATAGTTTTACACATAATTTTATAGCCAACTCAAAATTAATTAAGTATTAATAAAAATAATGTCTGAATTAAAATAAAAGTTATTACAAGTTATAATATAAGTTTCATAATATTTATCAATCATCATTCATTCAAATACACCTATATATTACACCTCTAAAAAAAGATGTATCATCGAAAAGTATTTATATTTGTATTTTATTAAGTATGCGAAAAAACGTCCATGAATGATTTAGTCCATAAGCTTTATTGTTTCAAGATACACAGAAATATATAAATATACACGCACATTTACACATATATGTACATGTGCACGTACATTTATTAATTCATTTAATAATTTATTGAATTATTTATGTACATTAATTTAAATTTACAATACAGTCGCAAATAAAATCATGTACTATTTTCTTTTTCAGAAACCTACATTTATGTAGCGATACTAAAAAATATATTTTAAAATTAAAACACATGATCTTTCTTCTGTTTCTTATGCCTCTTTTTAATTCAATATTTTATGTTATTCGTTACAGTAACTCTATTCAATTGAAAAAAAGTAGTTCCTTATTCTAAGAATTGCAATAGAAATAAGAAGTGTTATATACGCAGTGAAAATGATTAATAAAGAAAGAATTGTAAAAAAAAAGAACAAATGAAAATAAAACGTACATAATTATATGTAATAATATTTTAATAAATATATATACCATGTGAAAATAAAACATATTTTTGTTTTATTCTTCTTTACTGTATATAATACACTATTACACTTTGTCGATTTTTGCCACTTTTTAAATGCTCGCAAGTTGCATTCGTATGCACATATACAATATATATTCAAATTGCACTCCATGGGACAATTTCATATACAAATTTTCTTTTATTTCCTAATAGGAAACAATAACTAATAGCGGTGTAACTATGATATTTTTTTCATACACACATACAATAAATTTGTTAAAATTAACTAGATTATTGAAACTATTTATAATTTTTATTATCTACGTAAACCTTAATTCTTTTTTTTTTTTTTTTTTTTTTCAAAAAAAAAGATTTTATTTTTCTAAATTAATTCTAACAAATTTTATAATATAACATTATTTAAATTTTATTAAAAAAAATTTAATTTATAAACATCAAAATTCTAAATTAACATTTACATACTTTTTCAAGTAAAAAAAGATGTATAAGCATATTCTTTTGCTTTAATTACGTAGTTACAACGCTTAAGTCAAGTTAGCAAAACTTAAAAGGAATCTAACATTTATTTATCAACTTGATAGATTGTATTCATATATATAAATATATATATATTCCACTTGATTATTTGAGAAAAACTTCTCATATTCATCATACTACATATAAATCTTTTCTAGCAAAAGAAAAACATGATCGTTAGTCTGTGATAACATTCGTACTCTATCAAACAGAAACATGCCTAGACAATGATTATCATTCATTGTCAATGAGAAATCGGCCTAAAGTAACATTATTTTGTATTTTGAACGATTCACATCACGCTCAAAAAAATAAAGGAAATAAAGATTATAAAAAATAATGAAAATTATTTGAAAAATAATTCAAAAATAAATCTAAAATTTTTCTAATATTAAATTTTGTTGTTTTTCTTTAATGTCAAACGAAAATTATTGAGCAAAGTTATCACAAGTTTTTGTAAGTGCTTAAAAAAATATTAGAATGATTATTACTAAATATTTCAATAAATTCAAAACACTATGTAATTATCATGATACATAATTTAAGCTACTCAATTACGTTAACTAATTAAATGGAATTCAATGATATATTCTTTAAAATATAATACATAAATAGTATTTTTCTTGACACAGAATTTACAAATTTTTAAATAATGTAATTGAAAAAAATTGTACACTATATACTTTCAAATTTTATAAAAAGGAAAAAATAGATATTGCTAACAAATTAAATAGTTGTAGTATAAATAATATGTTTTGATACCAACAGAGATATTATATAAAAAATCGAAATATTTCAATATCATTAATAATTTAATTACAAAAATTGTTGTTTCTCTTATATCTTTGTATATTGCATAGTGTACTTTGTATACTGTATATAAGGTAGTATGGTGTATTATAATTTGAATTTGTATTTTCTATAAACTAAATCCATTATGTTCTTTTCAGATTATCAAAATGCTTTGATTTGCAAGGATCTGGTAAAGAATTACATGTTATTAAATTATTCAAATTTAAAATTAAATCTGTAACAAAAGTTATGTATGGCCTTAAATATTAAATACAACTCTATTCAATTCAAATAAATATGAAATAAATGATTATTTTATATAATATTACTCAAGTGGATAATAGCACATCAGAATTATGTACATTACAGTACGATAAATAAAATATAATTACAGAAAATTATGTGTTCGTATAACATAAATATATAGTTTTTGTAATGTTACGCCATAATTTATTAATGATGTTGCAGCAACGTGAATGTTTTTCAATACATTAGTAGATCCTTAAAATTCATTTTTCTTTTTATACAGATAACCTTGAGTATCAACGGACCTCTTTCACTCATTTACAACGTATTTTAATTAATTACCTATACAAGGTATATCGAAATAGTATAATGAGAGAATGTTTAACAAGAAAAAATAAATCATAAACTAATTAATTTTTTTCACCATTGTTGTCAATCTTCTTTATCCCTAAGATTCTTTATTCATACGCAATCGCCATTATTTATTCACTACGTGTTAAAGATTACATTATATTTAATACTTTAACAAAGAATATATCGGTCAACGTTTTTCTAACCTGGTCATCGCAAAATAATAATAATAATAATAATAATAATAATAATAATAATAATAATGAATTGGTGAAAATGTGTATGAGTGTAATGATGATGATTATATTCATGATAATGATAATGTTGATGATAAAAGTAATAATAATTTTAGTAGTACTACTGTTAAGAATATTAAAAATAGGAATAGTAATAAAAAAAAATTATCAAAGAAAATTTACAATCCAAACACATAGAGATGCGTTTTTAATATTCTGTTTTTTCTTTATGAAGAAAATAAGAAATATCCGATGGTTATTATAATAAACTTAATAGAAATACGACCGTATAATATGTTGGTTTTGTATTCTTATTTGTTAAAAATTATTATAATTAATTTTATTACGTACTTGAAGTAAATTGATTTTATTTTAAATTTACTTCAAAATATTCATGAATTAAATATTTACTAATTCTCATATTAATGAATTATGTTGTTTCATTTTTTTGAAAAATTCACATAAAAAAATTTATTATTGAATTTAATTATTTTTTATCTTTCGTTTAGTCGAATAATCAAACATAAATTTTAATTGTTTCGTTGATTTTTTCTTTTTCGAAAATTTTGAGTAATGAAGAACATCGAAGAAAAATAAAAGAAGCCAGGGCGTTATACATCTTGATAATATAGGTATTATTACACATTATTTACAATAATTGGTGCTTCAATTTTTCTTTACTTCCAATTGAATTCCTGAAAAAAAAAACATTAGTTGTTGTTTCAAATTTAATATGTATTAGAAGGTATAAATTTTTTATTTATTTTTTAAATTAAACTATCTTTTTATAAGATACGTCAATATAAGATATTTCTTATATTTATTACTATGTAATTTATTTAATAAAATTATTTTAATGTATAACTTATCTTAATATTAAATACTAATTTCTGTTATTTAGTATTATATATGATTAAGTTCCACAGTTTAGAATGATTGTATATTTATTTATTATTCTAGAATTTTTATAATAAATATTTATGTACTTTTATAAATCTATAAGTAATAATATGTATAATTACTTGAACGTTCACTATGTTCTTATGAATTCAAGAGTATTTTTTAAAATTAAAATTTTAATATTACTATGAAAATTATTTTTATATTTACTGTAAATAAGAAAATAAAAATAAAATATAAAAATTTGTATTTACTTTAACATATGCATTATTAATAAAAAATTCATATTTAAATAATATGTCATATTTATGTAAAAATTAAAATCTTTTATAATCTTAACTAAATCAGAATTTAATAATTCCTTTCTATTTTTGTTAAATGTTATATAACAGAATTATGGATAATTTTCTAAACCATACAGCGGGTATTTTTTAATATACAGTATTATTTGCGTAGCACGTTATTTAAAAGGCTTTAAATTTGTTAAAAACTTTTTATGTGTTTATTTCCAAATATTAATTATGTGCATTATAGGAATTATGGTTAGTAAGTGACTTTGGCATCGGGAGAAAATTGTGGACGGCAAAAGATTATTCATGTATTTAATTTATTGATGAGATAGCATGTTGCCAACTTCAAATTTCTCGCGATTATGTGCATTTAAATAATAATTAGATTTGTTCATAATGTATAAAAATATTTTCTATAAATTTCCCATACAACCACCATTGAAACGACCACTGTGGTATAAACATCCTGCGTGTTCAAATTGCTAGGTAAATTATTTGTATTACGGTGCACAAGTAATACATAAGTGATTTGACCACTCATTTAAGGGATAAAGTAAATTGATTGTACATTTATTAATTTTATTATGTATTTTCTTATTATTTCTTGATCCTGAACATGTATTTGAATTTACAAAATTGTATCATATCCTTGTAAATTACCAAAACAAATGTATTTCAATCATAATTTGTTTAAAAAAATAATGTATTTATAAGAATAGAATTAATGAAAAACGCTGATTAAGAAAAAATTAATTTATTAGCTTATGCAATCGTGTATTTTTTGTTGAATGAAGTTCACGAGTTCCCGAATTGTGTAAAAGATCGGTGATCAATGTAAAGATGTAAAGAATCGATAATCGATATTCCGGTCGAGCATGTAGATCAAGATGATGATGATGAGATTGGATCGGTCGTATACCTAGACACCTCAGAGTGCACCAAAGGGGTCGAGCTGGACCTGGTTACCCTGGGGTTGGGGTGGTTGCTGAGGCTGGGGCTGCTGCTGTATCGGAACCCCCGGGATCATGGCGCCGGCCGGTTGTCCACCCGCGGCCACCGGCGCCCCGGACATCATCATACCACTGGGGGCGGTGGCCGCGCCCATCATTGGTCTCACGCCCTGCATGCCCATTGGCATACTTTGCATACCCTGGATATAAGACACCACCAACAACCATCACCGTCAGTTTGTGCTTTGCTTTTACCCTCCTTTTCTTTTATCGAAGAACGTACTCGAAGATGTTTCACTTTTTTTGAAATGTTGAAATGAGAAATATTGGCACGAGATCTATCGTATCAATGTTCACTACCCATTACGAGCCAATTACAGGCTTTTAAACATTGTATAATTGTCGGTTTCACTTAAATATGCTGTTATTTTATCATTATCAACTTTCTTATTCAAATATATTATTTGAAATTGAAACCACAAAGATATTTGAAATTATCAAACAAATTTTGAAATTTAATCAAGCTTAATGTAACGTAAAATATTTGAATCTGAGTTTATACAAATTAATTAATACATTAATCAATATTCATTATGATTTTAATATAGATTTTTAATATTATAATATTCTAAAATACACATGATAAATCCACATTAAGATTTATATGTGTAGTTGATAGGATAGAGTACGTGCAAATATTTCAATCATCTAATAAATATGATAAGTACTTTAAGTAATTGAAGAGATGCAAATTATTTTTTCCTAATTGCAATGAATATTTTAAGAAAATTTATTTAGAATTTTAAAAAAATGTTATTATATATTTATAAAAATTTCTTATCTGAAAATGAAAATCATCGTGCTAAGATCAACATGATAGTAAAAAATTAAATTAAAAAGTATATTGATAAATGAATTTTTGTACGAATTTGCAAGATTGATTAAAAGTAATGATTCCTTTTTTAGAAATTTTTCATGTTTGCACGTATGGATATTAATTAAATAAATCTACTTTTAAAACAACAATGCTATTTAATTATTCAAACTATATTATAATTGATATATCGCGTTTAGTTAACTTTCAATGAATTCTCTGATCTCCAATATTTAATCTTCAAAAAGAAATTACATTTAATAATTAAAATGTAAATAAAGTTTAAAATGAAAAAATTTAACTTAAGGAAATATTTGAATTTTTATTAAAAAACAATGAAAAATCGACCGAATACGATTTTTCTTATAAATGGTATATTTTCAAGTATAAATAAAACAATGTGTAAATATTATTATAGTGAACATCAGGCTTTGTGGTCGATCAATACTCGAATAAAATAGATTTATGGCTAAAAATAAAGCGAGCTTAAATTAATAAAGTATATGTGTATATATTATCCAGTCTTTCTTTAAAAAGTTTCTATAATAATACCGAATGTGCAATTAATTGCGAAAGCTACGTTGTGCAATTATTAAAATATAAATAAAAAAAAATATTGAAGGCTACTAACTACTGGTTAATTGTATTTATTTAAGGACAAATTTAACATTGGCTAACAATCGATAAATCAAATAAAAATTGTATTAAAAATGAAGTTACATTTTTTTTATTATGTAATGAGATCTAAATGTTCTATTTATTACTAAATTACTAAATGAATTTATTTATTTAAGATTATTTAAGAAAAAAAAGTGTTTGAATAAAATGAGATGGCTTAACCCTTATATGAAATATATAATTTTATTAAAAGTATCTTCAAGCATTAAAGTAAGATAAAATTTAACGCTCACTTTTATTTGAGTGATCGATTGCAATAAATATAGTTTGAAAAAAAAATAGTGCGTTTTATTAATGATGTTAGAGGGTTAGTAAAACTATTTCAGTCAGCTGGAAATCTCAGTAAACCGAAGAAAGGAAATATATATGTGTTGTTAACGCGCAGAGTCGAAAAATTTACACTCAATACGTTCGCATGTGTAGATGCCTATAAAAATACATGCACACACGCGCATGGGATCGTGACTTAAATTCGAATGATTTGAATAATGATTTGAATTTGAGGAATAAAGTAAATCGAGATGATTGTGCTTTCGAAATCAAAACTCACCAGCGGTGTGGGCTGGGGAGGGAAGCCCATAGTTGTGGCCGAAGAAAGTTGCGTCATTCCTTGGCCCTGTAACAGCCGGTAACATGCCATATGCTATGCATGCATCACTTTGCTATTTACGCATATTTTACGCATTTGAAGATTTATGTACAACTTGCAATACTTTTATTCACTTCGATCTCGATATTTCAAAATCTTTTAAAATCTTTTAAAATCTTTTATAATGCAGATTAAATTGCTTGTGAATAATAGGATTGTGAATTAAAATAATAAATTATATAAATGGATTCTTTATAATATTTTATAATTTTTATCGTGATGTGCTTCTAGAAAAAGCTATATAACATGAAATTAATAAAATTTTAAATTATTTCATTGTTATCTCACCAGTACATTTAATAATGAATAGTAACTATGAAGAGTTTGACGGTTACAATGAGAAAATTAAAATTTTATTTACAAATTTCTCATATATTTAAAAAATATTTATTTAAATCTTGCTTCGTTATAATATCGTTTTAAAAGCTACATATACTGAATCTCCAAGTGCATAATCAAAAAAGTAAATTGAACTTTATAATATATAAATAAAATGCCAAGAAGCTTGCTGCTAATAATTGTTGTTCTAAATTAATCACAAATTATAAAATTTCCCTTTGAATTACATTATTTATGTGCTGAAACGTATTTAAAAATGTAATAACACAAGCTCAAATCTGTAAAAAGTCTATGCTAGCTTACACGCTACTAATCGTTATATGAATAATTCTGGCTAAATGATCCTATGGACCAAGTGCTCATGTTAATAAAAACTTTAACATTGAAAAAACGTGCTTGTTGAAAAAAAAATCTTGGCTTTGTCATTACAAGCACGTGGATGTGAATGATAAAGTAAACTTACCATGGGACGATAACCTGCACCCGTTGTAGCTGCCATAGGTTGAGGCGTCCAACCAGCTGTTCCACCAGTTTTGGCTGTATTTTTTGGAGAATTCCATTGCATACCTCTGCATAAATATTTATTATTATTATTTTTTATTTAACAAGAATTAATTATTATTATTTATAAATAAATAAATAAAATAAAAAAAAAAAACAAAAAAAACAATGAATTATATTTGATCTTTGATATTTATTAACGGTAGAAATTTTTGCGAATACTGGCTTAATACTTCTTCTTTAATAATAACGCCTTCACGGGTTTTAGACAAAGATTATTGGCAATATTTTTAATTAAATAACTTATTTCAAATTCAAAGATTTTTTGAAAATACCACGGAGAGCTGCGCCAATTGATTAAAATAAATTATATGAAAAGGGAAAAGAAAAGGTAGATTGAATTCTAAAAATGTGTACTAACTTGACTTGCTGCTGCGCGCTCTTATTGATGCTGAGATTCTGGGCCAAACTGGCAAGGCTACTGTCAAGGTCACCAGTGAGGACTTTACCGGTGTTGGCAGCTCCGGTTGTTGCATTGGTTGGCTGTCCTGCTACTGAAATGTTACTAGCTGCAGATACAATGCTGTTGGGTGTAAGGGTAACGGCCAAACCATCAAAACCTAAGCGGTGACGCATCAATAGAGGCGAAAAGAAGATACGTAAGGTGTAAAAAATAGCACAATTAACTGTAAATAATAAGCGGTTGTTTTTTCCGTAAGTGTGATTTGTTAACGGTCATTTGGAAAACATGAAAATCACTATTCAATCGATTTTACACAACTTATTCTACTGCATTTATTACTAAATAAAATGGTACTATTAATGAACTGTGTATCAATTTTGTCAAACAACAATATTAATGAGCTGACAATGCTATCTAAATTTGATATAAATCAATACACCATCTTTAAATTCATTGGATTCATTTTAGCAATTTAAAATTTATTGATGTTTATTAAAATCAATACTTTAATCGATTAAACATCTTTCGTATATTCCTAAAAACCGTGCGTGTAAGTGAAAAATTAAAATATTAACAAAGCATAAAAGAATATAATTTATAAATTAAAAAATGAAATTAATAAATTACACCAACATGCTCTACCAGATATTCTACAGTAAACATGAAAAGCATTACTATCTACAACTACTTAAAATTTTGATTTGACTAATATAATTGTATTGAGTAATTAATTTCAAATCGTGAAGTCAATGTAAATTATCGATGAAGATGTCGGGGTATATGAGCGCATCGAGCATATATTATTTTAAAGTAAAATTCCTCATATACAAAGATTAAATGAATAATATAAACTCAAAATTTAATATTAATTTAAATTAATTTGGATAAATAAGGTTAATAAATTCAAGAAATGTACAACTAATTCATTAAGTTTCATTTACTTCAAAAGATACATCTATTTTCAAAAAATTATTGTTTTATAATAATAATAAAATTTAATGTTAAAATAAAAAAAAATTAAGCAAAAAAATTTTGAAGAAAAAAACTGAAATACATGTGCATGTTAATAACTTATCTTTTTACATTAATTACCTTCGTTAAATGAAAAATTTGAGCTTCAAAACTTGAATACAATTCTTACTTAATAATTGAATTTAAATTAATTTAATTAAATTAATCATTATAATTATTCAGATATAAAAAACTTCTCTATAATTTTAATATAATTAATATTAGTATATGAATAATACATAATTTAGTAAATATTGAGTAAAGTACTTAATAAATAGAACCTCTAACAACATTATTTATTATTACTACATCAAATATATACAGATATGTGTATATTAAAATTCAAAATATTCTTCCAATTATAAATAAAAGATTATTCATTAAAAATTGCAAAAATTCATCATAAATAATAAAGTACGCTCATTCAAAGGATAATAGGTCGTATGATTTTTGTTTCTGGAATAGTCACCACTAGTGCAAGGCTGCTTGTTTGGTTTTATTATATGAAAAGAGAGATACTTTTAGGCGCACGTTCAGGATAACCTAGTATTCATTGCCTGGCTTGTACAATAGAACTAATAAACAAATAATAATTAAAATAAACATAAAAATTATAAAAATAATAAATAAATTATGTCCGCAAATTCCTATAGTAATAAAATCTACCGCTTAATTTATGAAAAATGTGAATAAAAAGTATATATATACACTCACAACCAGATACAACATCGATTAAATATATACAGACTACACACACGCGCGCGCGCGCGTGTGTGTAGTCTTATACAAATGTACAATGGACAATTTAATATTTTTTTTATTTTGAATAATAATTTATTTGAATTATAATAAAAATTCAGTAATTACAAAATTTTATTTTTCAAAGAATAGTAAGGAAAGAGTTGCTAATGAATCTTTACTATTGTTTTAAATTTGTTGCACCAATATGAAAAACAATATTGTTAATTAATTATGAATTTAAAATTATTATAAAGAAATACCATTTCTATTTAAAGAAACTTTTTTAAAGATAAAGTGTCTAATTATATATATATATTTTAAACTTACAATACCATCTGAGTAATTTCACGTATTTTTTTTAAAATTATTACATATATCTCTTAAAAAATGAAAAGACAACCAAAACCAAAACTTGAGTGAATAAATTGCCTAAAAATATTATAAAACATAAAAAACTTTGGTTACTTTGAATATATAAATTTTTTTAAAAATAATCATCCATTATTTCTAAACTCAAAACTGTACAATACATTGTAGAACTAATTATTTAAATCTATTAAATCTATAAAACTATTTTTTATAATTTTATTACATGTACTTAATAAAAAATTATAAAATATTAGTTTTTTTATTTCTAATTTCCGCAAATTGATTGTAAATTGCTTATATAAAATAAATGAATGTAAACTTAAATTCTGAAAATAATTAATATATTAAATAATCCGAATGCATTTTTATATTAATAAATTACAAATTACAAAATTTTAATTGTAATATCTGATTGTAACAATACATGCGATGAAATTAAAGTATACTAACGTTCTGCTTAATCAATAATTTTTGACAACTAGGTTATGAATGTATAATATGCATAGTGAGTAAAATTCTATAATTATTTTAATAATCATTGTAATGAATTGAATAATATTATATTAAAATAGGAACAATTTCCATGTTATAAAATTAATAAATATATTCAAACAATTTGTATAAATACATCTCAGAATGTTTCATGTTTAAGAATTATACTAATCATTTTGTATGTATTTTTCGTGATTTTCAATCTACTTAATTATTTAAAAAAATTATATTTAGTTTTGATGCAGAACTAAATACTAGTATGTACACAAGTATAAAGTTTAAAATTAAATAATTATACATAAAGTGACTATATTATTTCTTTATTTTTTTTATTTATTCCTAAATAATAACTACAATTCACTCTCACCTATGATAAAAAATTTTTGATATTTATTTTTTATTAAAATTTTAGAATATTGATAAACTTCAACAAATAATTATGTTTTTTGATTGTCAATGCATTTTAAATATTAATCGAACCGCATGTTTCGATTAATCTACACAAATCGTGAATAAATTTGAATTTATATACCTTATTTCAATTACCCTTTATATAGTTATAAATAATTCACGTTTAAATCAATAATTTGCTAAACATTTATCAATATTAAAATACAAAATCATTATAAATGCTGTCAAGCGTCCCTAAACATTTTTATTCAAATGATGTATTACGAATGAATTATAACTGCATAATAAAATTTATATTTACAATTTTTTGGATATTAAATAAAAAATAATGTAAATTATCAAATAAATAATAAGTAAAATATTAAAAAATGATATACATACAGAATATAATTTTATATTTGTAAATATTTATCAGGATTTTGTATACGTATGTATATGTTCTCTTTTTTTGATGAAAAATTGATAAAACGCTTTTTATGATATTTAGTATCATTAGAAAGTAACATTTTGAAATAATTTGTTTTATCTTTTTATAATTTATAAGATCAAGATACATAAGTTTGATCATTCGAAAATATTATTGCATAGTACAAGAACTAGAAGTTATTTTTTATAAGACAACAAATATATTACGATAGAGAGACTCGTTAAAATGGATAAAATGGATTCATTCAAAAGAATAGTTGACAAAAAATGTGTGATCCACATAACGGTAGGCTACCATAATATATGCAATATTGAAATAAAAAAACGTCATAAAAAAAAAAAAAAAAAGATAACTATTGGAAAGTAGAATGTTTGTAAAATATAATAAGCGTGACTCTTTTCTGTGTTGGTTAGTCCCATCACCTGACATCGGCTGCTTAGCCGGGGATCCGTATCCTATCGGGAGTTGGGCTTGGGAAGGAGCGACACCGTAGCCTAGAATCGGTCCGCCTTGCTTCATCATCATTGGCTGACTCATGTCAAATGCACCGAAACCTTGTTGCTGCAGTTGTTGCTGTTGTTGCAACAATTGCTGCTGATGAAGATACTGAGTTTGCTGTGCTTGTTGTTCGTGTTGTTGTTGTTGTTGTTGTTGTTGTTGTTGTTGTTGTTGCTGCTGCTGCTGTTGTTGCTGCTGCTGCTGCTGCTGCTGCTGCTGCTGCTGGGTCAGGGAAGCTGGACGTGAGGGAGACCCTCCTAGTGCCATTCTAATGCTGTCATTGAGGTCGTCGAAGGCGCTCTTGGGTTGAGCAGGCGAACCCGATCGAGACGCGCCTTGGGCACTAGGAGGCGGTGGTCTAGGAGGTGGCGTGGCAGTGGCCTTGCCCGCTGCTGTCGACTGATGCTCGCTGAAGTCTTCAGCACCGGGTTCAGACGGCTCGTCGGCCCCAAATATACTCTGGCCACTTCCGGCGCTGAAGAGGTCTGCATTGTGTTGTAACTGGCAGTCCGTCGCTTGGGAGGCCGAGGAAGGGAAATCGGGAGCAAAAGGATTCGGAATGTCGGCTCCTGGGACAGCAGCTTATGCAGAAAGTGACCAAGGTGCATGAATGATTAATCCACAAATGAGAGAAGAGGAGGGCGTTGATTTCTTTTCGTTGTAAACATTAATGCTTGCCGTGCATTGTGGCTCTTTTTGATTAATTGTTGTTTGTAGTGTAATAAATGAAGGAGAAAGAGCGGCTGTCTTACACACCCACAAGCAATTATGTTAATAAACTTTAAAATAAATGAAGAGGCAAAAGATATTAATGTTTAATGATTAATTTATTGTTACAGTGTTATGTTTTATCAAGACTGTGTTTGCATGATACCACATGTCGATAACCCGCCACCACGGGAAACCTTTCACTTATCATTTATTAATTTTGATAAATTATGTTATTAACTACTAAGTTTTAATATTTGGTGAAATTAAAATACATTAAAAATTACAAAATTCCGCAAAAAATTATGATTCATTTCTTTTTAAAGATCAAATTATGCAAACATAATTTGTATTAAGTAAAAAGTTGCTCGAAGTTAGAAATAACTGAAACAAGTGCATTCGCATTATGCTTATGGAAGTGGATACGGGTAAACTATTCACTAAACTAACGAATCACTAATGTGTAACATTATTGCTAAAAAAAAATTTCTAATTTAAAAAAGGCTTATTTTTTTTACATGTAACCCCCACATTTTACACGTAATTTATAAGTTTATATTAGTATAATAAAAAATAAAGTTAATTTCCAAATAAATAGATATATACATGAAAAGAAGAATAAATTTTAATATTATATGGAATTTTCCAATCATTTTCTTTATATTAATAAATCACGTTTATAAATATACACAGGCATCGTTAAATCATATTTAATATCGATATATCGATAATTCATCACAACTAAATTAATACTAGGCTTTTATAAAAAGTAAGAAGGATAAAAGAAAAAAAAAGAAAGAAATAATAAATACACTCAAAATGCTATTACAGATTTTTAAATATGCTCACCCGTTTGTTGATCTTGGTTACCGAAAACGGAAGAGAAGTTATTATCTGTAACAAAATTATTAGTTGCTGGTGGTGCTACGGGAAAACCTACAAAACGGAAAATTAAAATGTGCTTGATAAAACTGAAAAAATAAAAATAACCACATGCAACTGTAATCAGACATCGATGTTTGAATAAAATATTATGATCATTCTTTATTGATAGAAGAAGAAATAAGAAAGAAAAACTTTATGAAAACAAAATTAAGAGTAAAACCGTTTACTTCGTAATTTTTAGTTTTTTTTTTTTAAAAAAAATATTAATAATGTAAAAATATTGTATCGTATATTCAATATGGAACTACAAGATTCAATAAAAATGATAAGAATATATTATATATATTTTATTCGATACCGATATTTGACAAAACAATAGGAAAATTAATAAAATAAATGTAATAATGTAAAATATAAATAACTGAAATAAATAAAATAAAATTTCTCTAAATCCTTATATTTACCATTACCATTAGTCATCCACATATTATTTTGTACCGAAGTAACTGGCACTGCATTGGGTTGCGATGCACTAAATATATCTGCAAATGGATTCCCTGCCAGTTGCAATAAATCATCGGATGCTTTCTGTTGTTAAAAAATATTCAAAAATTTTTTTTATTTATTTTATAATATATATCTAAAATGTATATAAACTGCTTTTATAAATTAAATATTAATTATAAGAGTATCAAAAAATATATATCTTGAAAGATTTACGTTTTAATAAATAGGAAATTTTTTTTAAATTATGCGAATTTTAGAATTTATCATACAATAAATGCTATTGATTTACCTGATAAAATGAAAATTGTCAATAACTTGATTCAGAACTTTTAAAATCTTAAATTTTTATTCATGATAAGCATAATATTTTAAAATCTTACGTACCTGACCATCTGTTGGTGGTGCTCCACCAAAAAGATCAACGATGGGCTGATTGACATTGTTGGTTGGAGAACTGAGAAATGGATTCGTACTGGGTCCACCAGTTGGAGACTGCACCTTAGCCTGCTCGATTATAATGTTCATAATTTATTTTATTTCTGTATCATTTCATTAAACTCCTTTGTTTAATATTAATCCTTATATGCTTATTAAAATTATAAGCATATAGTTAATATTATATGCTCATAATTTTCTTTCATCGCCTGATATATTACGGTATTTTAACTAATGTTAATCAATCTCTAAAATTATTGATAAATTTTTGAAATTAAATAAGAAAAAATATAATTCAGAAATATAAATATCCAAATTATGTAATTCTGTATTATTTATAAAATGAAATCACGTTTAAAATGATGCGTTTTATTTTAAAAAAAGAAAACGTTTTAATACTGTATTTTAGTTTAGTATTTAAATAAAAATACGCATCCACAAAATAACGCAAAACTTTTTTTTTAAAGCTTTTTTAGGTATAATTAAATCTGCATATGAAAAATTAGTCATTTAAATTAAAAATTGTTAAATATTGAGATCAGTACTAATTAAATAGCACAAATAAGTAAATTCATGAATAAAATTAGGAAGCACACACAAAAATAAAAGAAAAGAGAAATAAAATGAATAAAAAGATAGAGTAACCTTGTATTGGTTCATGACGGCCTCCTCCTCGGCGAGGGCCTGCTGTCTAAGTGCCTCGTCGATGTGGCCGTTCCCGGTACTTTCCAAACGCTGATTGCTCGCCGCGGTCCCGAAGGCAGTGCTGGTGGAAGATAGGGCGGACACTCCCGACTTTACATTCGTTCTATTGCTGCTTTTAGGGTTGTTTTGTATGGGAGGCATATACAGAGAGAGAGATAGAGAGAGGGGGGAGAGAAGACAGAAGCAATCGAAGAGCGAGTGGGGGATGAAAGATGAAAGATAGAGGGAGAATGCGAAAGAATGGGGGAGGACAAATGTTGTGGAATATTTTTTGAGATAAAGAGTGTTAGAGAGACAGATATGTGATGGCAGGATTCGATAATTTAAAAAAAAAAAAAAAAAAAAAAAAAAAAAAAAAAAAAAAAAAAAAAAAAAAAAGGAAAAGAGAAAAGAAAAAAAAACAGTGTAGTACATATAAATGTAAATTTACGTAAAAATTATGTATATATGTTAATAAAATGTTCACTCGAAAAAAATGTCTATCAGTGTGTTAGTAATGTGTATTTCTTTCAAGTCTTACATAACTTTAATGATTACATAGCTCAAATATGAATATCCTGGAGAAAAATTATCTGTAGATTTTAATTTAATAATGAATTTTTTTGAATCATAGTACCACATTGTTTTATCTCATTCATCTGAATTTTGGTCAATTATGTATTTTTATTTTTAAATCAGATATTTTTACCCAGGTTGTAAAATACGTGAATGTTTCCTATTCTATGAATATGTACTCAATTGATACTTTTTGAAAATAAGTAATTATGTTAATCTCGCAATACACTAATACGAATTTTCATGCATGATTAAATTATTAGTAAAGTGCAATATACGTTTATATTAAAATATACGTTTTAATTCAAAATTAACAAAAAAATTCTACTTATGCATTAATTATTTGATTATAAGTGCTTTACATTATAAAATTAAATTAAATCCATAAATAAATTTTAATACACATTCAATATATGTTAGTTATACTTTTTTTTATATCATTTATAAGTTTCTTCCAACATTTTTAACGATTAATATATTTCATTTTATAATACTAATTAATGGTAGAGTGTAATTATTCATAAAAGTTTAATTACTTATATAATTTTTAGTAAATTCTCACTTAAAACTAATCTAATTATATACAAATAAAAACATTCTAATTTCTACACTAAATAGTGTATTAATTTTTTAAAATGATAATAATTTTAAGATATGTACTGTATAATATAATTTTACGTACTTTTCCTCACTCTAACTTTATGAGTTTTGTCCTTATTTAATTTCTATAGTAATTATAAATGAATTATTTATTAAATTCGTTACAAAGTAAATCTTTATTATTTAATTCATCGCAAAAAATTATAAAATGAAATTTATATTAATCAAATATAACAAATACTCAAATTTCAAACAACGTTATTATAAACTTAAATAATTCAATTAACGTCAACAGCTAAATTTAAATTAATTACAGTTCCAATTTTGTATTGGTTAAATATAATTTTGTATTTAAACATTGTGTGTTCATTTTGTGCAAAAAATAAAATATAAATATTTAGATTGATGTTAAATGAATGTTTTAAGATTGTTGCGCAAGTGATACATGATTGATGCAGGGTTCATGGATAGAATTATGAAAAAAAGGAAATGGTTAATGATTTGTCCACATAATTATTTATTATATGATTGAATTTTATTTTCATCTTTTTCTTTTCTTCTTGTATAAAATTATGTTTTAATTAACATATAAAACAATTAAGCAATAAAATTAATAAAATTCATCATACACACGGATTAAGCAATATAAATACATGGACACATCAACAGAAAGAAAGAAAAAGAGTTGTAATTCTAGACATACACATAATTTTTAGTAAAATATAGAAAAAACATATGATTTATTGTACGTTAAAGTATTAAAGATCATTCTCCTTCACATTTAAAATTCAAGTACAGTGGGAAGAGAAAGCACCCTTTTAATTGTTGATAAATGCTTGAACGTTAATATTATTTGCATTAATACGTTAATAAATATTAGTTGTGAAATATTTAACTATCTCCCACTGGCTTCCCGTTTTATAATATTAAAATACAGGAAATCAGAATTCAAAGAAAAGTTGAGTTACCTTGCCGATTGAGTCGGCGTATTGGCTGTTGAACCTTTTCTACCTTCGAGGGAAGCGAGATGCTGCTCTAATGCGTCGAGTAAGCTGCTTGGAGCCTGAGGTAAAAATTTTTTTTTTAATTCGATTTCTTCTTTACAAATGAAATTAAAAATTAGCATTTATTTTGATTTCTAATAAAATCATAAACAATAAGATTTATTTACCTTTGTTAAATCTGGAATGTCACCTTTGTCTATACCTACATTCTGTAATAAAAAAAAGAAATTTTTAATTATATAATTTTACTACAAATTTTATGTACAAATTATAATGTTTAGAATAAAATTAGGCAATCACCTCTGCTACTTTTAAAAATTCTCCTACTCTGTCCATTCTGATAAGGAATTTTTTATACAGGTCCAAAGCGTCTCTGCATTGTTTCTTATTCATATCGAAATATTTTTCTGAAATAAAAGTAATCATTTATTTATGAGTTTTCATAAATATTTTTAGCTTAAAAATTTCTTTTAATAAATCAATATTAAAATACAAAATATTTTTATATTGCCGATAAATTAATTTAAAATAAAATGACATGAAATGTAAAAGTATTTTTAAAAAATGAAACAAAATAAATACCAATGAATACATTGTATTGTACTTTTTAATGTACTTTTTCTTTTCAAGTAACTGTGTAATATAATCATTATAGGGATTATATGATGAATTGCATATTTTAAGACAAGCCAATAATTAGTATACTGTAATTAATTACGTAAATTAGTTATAACAGAAATGCTAGTTAATGAGTTTAGAGGAATAAGCTTTCCAAGTGCGAATTTACTCTCACCTAAGAGATTGATGATACCATCGTTGTAACAAGCGAAAAGTCGAATGAGATCTCGGAAAAGAAGCATAAATGCCATGCTGATGACTCCATTAGTGAGATCATTAGCTGAACAGTCAAATTCCAGAAGCGAATCGAGCTGTGCCTGGAGTACAGGCAGAGTTTTTAACAATTTCTCCGCATTCATCGTGCGCAGTGTGCCATCTTCCTTCCTGTTAAAATTAAAATAACGACAATTTAGCGAGAGGAGAATAAATAAAATTCGATTTAACAACATGATTTTATCTTATTTAGACAAGTTTCTCTACACCGACAATATTCTTCATTTGTTCATTTTTTTATTTGCGAATAAAAATCTTTTTTACATCTTAATTGGTGCAAATTCTTTTATTTGTACAAAAAATACCCTTTCATAAATTTTTTGAATGTTAAATAATGAAAAATGTTTATTCATCAAAAATTATAATTTTAAATTTACTTTTTATAATCTACGTTTTTGATATTTGATATTAAAATGTTAATATAATCAACTGCAAATTTCTATCCTTATTAATCCTTATTCAATGCTTCAAAATCTCTAATGAAAAATAATTTTTATTTTAAATAGTATTATTTATAATGCAATAGATAGGAATACTTTATATATATATAGGAATACTTTATATATATATATATATATATTATGAAATAAATATCTTACCCCCTTTTAACTTTGCAGAAATCAAATGCGACAGTCCTGTACGAAAGAGCCTTTTCATTTAAGTATTTTGCATATCTTCTGATGAATGGCGACATGTCATATCCTAGTGAAATATATTATAATTATTAAATTTTGCATAAAAATTATAAAGAAACTTGAGTTTTTGAAAAATATTGATGTTAAAATTGAGTGCAATTTAAATGAAAAATGTTAAGAATTTTTTATAATTTTGAGGTTTTAAAGCTATAATAATTTTATTAAAGAAATAAAAAAGGTTATGCATACGATTTATCATATATAAAAAATTATTTATGTGGTCATTAAAAATTTAAGAACACATTTGAATACTAATAGAAACAATAATTTTCATTTTACGTTTAATAGATTATAAATTGTTTCTACAAATAATCTTTTCTCCTGATTTATAATTGGCTCATGATTCATTAATGACAGAATTAAGCTCATATTCGACTTGATTAAACTTTAACAAATATTAACATATTAATTGCACATTGTGAAAATAAAGCAAATGTGGTATTGACAAAATATAAAACTCGAGACTCAAAGCTCAACAAAAATGAAAAAAAAAAAATTAGTATTCTAGGACAGTTAGTTATTTTATTAAGAGAAAATTAAAATTAAGCAAAGGCATTTGAATGTTATGAAGGACTCACCAACGCGTGCTCCTGCTGCGCCCACAAAACAGAAAGAAAATTATTCCAGGTTAGTCAAATTGTCACGAGCGAAGAGGATAAATTTAGACAGGGATATACTTCATTAAATATTTTTTTTTTTATTATTGTCGTCATAATATTAATACTAGTAAAAAGTTTTTATAAATACTAACAATAATGCAGTAAATTCTTTATAAATATTTTGTATCATATTTGTTTCCAATCTAAAACATTTTTTTCGGTAGATAATTATATCTGCCATATTTAATAAATATTTCATAAAAAATATCTAAATTTTTTTTTACTCCAATTCAAGTAATAGAACGTTTTTTAATTATTTTTATTTAAATGTAACAAAACTATTTTGCATTCACTTTTATTATATTCATTCAAAATATTATGCAAAATATTTCATTCTCTTTAAAATTGAAAAAATGTTTCAAAAATATTATTAAAAATCTTGGAAATATCATTTTCTATATTACCGTATATTTTTAAAAATCTCTCATACTAAAACTATTGAATTATATAAATATTATAAATGTTTATAATTAAGATCAACATAATAATTATACAAGCAAATAATGAAACACTCATAATATAATTTATATAATAATAATAATTTATATAATAATATAAATATCAGAAATAATATAAAATGAGTGGATTAATCTTTATAAGAAAAAAAACATTATAAAAGAATAAATAAGGAATAGTTAATTTAAAAAATTTTTTTTTATTTCGCATGTTTATATGACATAAAATTTGTCATTTAAATAATATAGAAAAAAAATATACGGAAAGAGGGAGGGATAAAAAGAGAAATAGAGAAATACCAGAGAATCGGGAAAAAAGCAAGATAGAATTTTTTTTTATTAATTTTGTTAGTAAATTGCTTGCTATGCTATTAAATATTTATATAATCTATGGTTATTATAAGTCACTTAAAATGTGTAAAAAGTCTGTATATAATTTATTCATAAATATAAATAATAAAAAAAAATTTCTATTAAGATGATAGAAACAAAAAAAAAAGAATAAAAAATTCAATATACTAGAAAATAATTTTAAATTTATAGGAAGCTTAAAATAAGTTGTTAAATGAAATATAATTAATAATGATAGTAAAATGTACATTGAATTTTCAATATTTTATGCATTTAATAAAACTAGTTTAAAAATGATTATATATTGATACAGATAAAGGAATAATAAAAAAATATTTTTTATTATCAAAAAATGTAATAAAATTTGTGTAAAAATATGATGATGAATATGATGCACGAATAACTAAAATATTGATTCTAGATGAAATTAAAATATTTTTTAATAAAATTCATGTGTATTACAAATTTTTAAAAACAGTAATATTGTAAAGCTTATATAAAGCCGAAATTATTGATTAAAACGGCTTTCAGTTATTTATTTAAAAAGTTTATACACATATAGTTACCTTGCACGCCGCTTTTATCCAGAAAATTACTAAGTTGAAACGTACTGTTACTAGATGCGAGGTACTGCGTAAACCTCTGTAAAACAGAAATATTTAGTCTATAAAATAATAAAAATCGTAAAAGTTTTTTAATTGTTGTAAATTTTTAAAAATAAATTGACGATTTTTATTTAATTATAATATTTTCATTATCTTTTTATCTTTTCACTTTTTCTTCTGAATATCTAATATTAAAAATATTATTATAATAAATAATATTGTTATTCATACTGTTCTAAAATTCAACAACTGGTAAATGAAATTTATATGTATTTTGTATAAATATAATTATTTGTTTAAAAATAATAAGGAATAAAAAAAAAAATTAAGAAATTTAGAAACACTGTACTTTAAATCTGACATCTACCTAGAGCATTATTTATGTATGTATTTTTTATTTTTTAATACATTTTTAATTTAATGGATTTCACTTTAGCGTCTTAGTATTATTTTTCATTAAAACTTTTTCAATTTATTTATTCAAAATTTATTTATATAATATCATGTACTTTAAACAAATTACATAATTCTGTAATTAAATAAGTAATATATAAAAACAAATATATTATAATTTTTAATATAAAATTAATGTATATATTAAAATCGAATATTAACACATAATTAGTTTCCACTTTTATTTTTTAGATTATTTTTAATTTATAGTAAATTTAAAATGTTACAATAAAAACTAAAGAGAATTTAAAATGCACTTTATAATAATAAAAAATTTATTTTATAGTCAAATTGGTTTTTTTTATAGTTCATAGTTATAAAAAAGAAAGTACAGTTTGTATGTTACATTTTTCAGATAAATTTAATTAACTTTAAAAAATTCCCTTTTACGAAGTTTTACCTTCTTTTATATAAATATAAAATTAAATTTTGTTGCTTCTCAATCGAGTTAACTGAATATTAATAAAATAATGAACCTTTTTTTTTAATAAAATAAATTTTAAGAAATAATTAATTTTATTTAATATTTATAAATTTAACTTTATGTGCAAATTTGAACAAAATACTAAAAACTATGGCATGCAATTCTTATATTCCAAATACAAAATTTCAATTTTTCTGAAATGAATGAATTTTCAATAAATGTAAAATAAGCTTATCATTATAAATCACCTTGAGGAATCAAATAACCTAGGTATGTTTACGTACATTCATTGATAAAAAAGATGCTGACCGAGTAATTATGATTAAAAATTGCAATGTCTCACTATAAATCAACTTTCATGTTATACATATACATCAAATCATATATACATTCATATATACATACATATACACATACATTATTGTATGTCAAAAACTATTTGTCAGGATTCCTGCTTGTGTAAAAATATAATTATAGTTTCTTTTGACCTTCGGTAGTCGTAATCGATAGAGCCGACCAATCAAAAGATACATCATATTTCTATCTTTTGCTTACTTCTTCAATAACATTAGGTCTTCAATTTTTATTTTTATATTATTATTATTTTATTACTTTAATATATTTCTAAAACTATTCGAGCAATACAAATAACAGTTGATTTTTATTAACGTTACATAATTAGAATATTTAACAATATGAGAAACAAACATAAATAAGTAAATATCACATGATTCATTAAAAATTTCGATTAAAAATTTACAATTATTATATCTATTTAAAAGTAAATTAAAATTTTATGATTCAAATTAAACCATTTACAAAACTATATTCTTTAATAAGTGTAATTTTAATACAATCTCATATAATTTTTATTCGAATGTATTCAAATACATAAAGTAAAAAGACTATACGAAACATATCATATATATCGTATCAGATACATTATTAACGTGTCATCTGTTTTCAATAATTAGAAAGCAATGTGTTATAAATTATATCATTTTAATATTTCAATATTGGTGTTTTGGCAGAATTTAAAATTCTTTATTATTTTTTATTGATATATGTATAATTTAAGTAATTCGATTAACATTTTAGTATATTAATTTAATCAACCCATCTGAATTAAAAAAATTCATGATATATTGTATTTGTGATAATTTTGATGACATTTGTAACGTTACAAACCTCAGACTCATTATTAAATCCATTGATAAAATATTCATTATTTATATATTTAATTTGAAATTTCATATCAAATTTTGTCACATACTGACATCTACTCACATATAATACAATATTTGATTACTATGATTTATGTTTTTGCTAATTCAATAATAATAATAATTTTAATTTATAGCAGGTGATTATTGAATATCAAATATTTTTATAATTATCTATTTTTTATTGCAGTTAAAAGAAATTTTTCATATCCTATATTATTACATAAATTTATTTATTCTACTAAAAATACTAATATATATAATAAATAAAATGCTGTATTAAAAATAATATTTATCATAATTAACCACATTTTAATACTGTAATTTAGTTTATTCTTCAAGAAAATAACAATTATTAAAATTAAAATTTTGACTTGTAAATTTAATAAATATGAAAATATTTTACATTAATTTACATTTAAATTCTTTCTTTTAAACAACAAAAATCATTTAACCGATCTTTTGATTATTTCTTGATTGGCATTTTAAAAATATTATTTTTTTCACGAAACCACAAAATTGAGGTTTGAAACTGAATGTAACTTCATTTTCCTAAAATTGTTGACTGCATATAAAAAATAATAAATGTAGATTCATATGTTTTACAAATTCATTGTAAATTCGTGAATTTATTTTGATCACAATATTTAAAATTAAATTACATCTCTTACGGAAGGAGTTGAAATTAAAATTACAATAAATAATTCTTTTTTTTAAAAAGAAAATGTATTTAGAATACAAAAAATTTTAACACGAAAGAATATAATAGAAAATAAAAATAAGAATATTTACTTAAATAAATAATAATAATTATATCAATAATCATATCTACTTATAGATTTTAATATATTTTACATGTCATTTTCAAGCACTATTTATGCATAAGATATTAATCAATTTAATCTAATGTTTTGATTAATGTTTAATTTTTTTTTTTTAAATAAAACTACTTGAACGCTAGAGTAAAGAATGTAATCAATCACATTTTTTTAGATATATAATTATTAAAAATAAATTTTTTTATGCGTAGAAAAAGAATGAAACTATATTACTCACTTCATTTCCGTAACACATCATGTGATGAACTGTACTAAGAGCTTTAAATACTACTGTCCAGTTTGTATTTTGTGATCGTTCGATCAAAAGATTTGCCAATTGTGGTATTGATACGTTTGGCTCGTTTGTACAGTGAACAAGATCTGTAATAAAATAAAAATCAATTAAAAAATTATTGATCCTATCATTTATAATATTTGAATTATAATAAGATAAAATATGAAATTATATTTCAAATTAAAACTTAACAATTATAACAAAAGTTTAATTATGTTCAAACTTAAATTAAATTAGTTCCCAAAGGCTTTCTTAATCAATATGTAACTAACTTTTTTGTGTAGTTTACATATTTTACATAAAATTTTCAATTGCGTTACTAAATTATATGTAAAAATTAAATATCATTTTTTCATACCGAAATAATCATTAAAAATTATTTTAAAAAAATTAAAAAAAATTATTCGTTATTAGAACTATAAAAATTGTATTAATTTATGAAATTATTTTATATATATATATATATTATTAAACATTTGAAATGTTAATTTGTATATATGTATATATATCTCTATCATGAAATTAGTTTAATAATTCAAGGCTAATATAATATGTACAGACTATAAATTTTATCAATAAAAGAAAATTAATTATAATGCATAATTTATATTTACCAAAATAATATTATAATAGTAAATAATTATTATAATTATATATAATATTTATTTTAAATAAATAATTTATATATTATTAAATAATTATATTATTTATACTCTCCAAATGTAAATTTTATTAGATTATTTTAAATATTTTATTTTTAATTAAATAAATACATAAATAAACACTACACAAATAAATTTTATTAATTTTATATTGAATTATTTTCATAACATTACTTTATTTATAAAATTTATTAATGGCATATATAATATTATTTTTAATAATTTAAGATTCTTATAAAATCATAAATATTTATAATTTTAATTTTTATGAAAAATATAACTAAAGAATAAGACTGAAGAATATTCTTTAAATTTCCTCCTGAAACATGATTCTGCGTAATTCTATACTTTGTCTCGTATACATAACAAATGTAAACATTCCTAGATGTGATATCGAACTCTATTATACCAAAAATAGGTATTCACTTTTTTTTATTTTCTTTAATTTAAAAAAAATACTTTCTATACATACATATACGCATATATGGTCTTTTTTATATAATAAAGTATTTCTAAATAAAATATTTACTTTAATTAAAAAATAAATGTCAATTTCTGGTATTGCCAAGTATATTATTAAATATAAATATCAAAGATTATTAATAATTATTGGATACATGAAATAAAAAATTTTCTTAAACATTTATCCTATTGTATTTGAAAAATACCACAAATTTATATTATTGTATATAAGGTATATTTTATACGTTTGATCTTGTAAATACTTCATTTATAAGCCTTGGCTAAGTAAATTCGAAAAAACTCAGTAAATAGACTCTTATTTGAAAGATAATGTCCTTACAACTTATAACCATTAAATAAGCATAATCTTCAAATCATAACACTAACATTGTGTGTTGGTGAAAGGATATTTTTTCAAATTAACCTGATCCGTAATTTCTGAATCCATCCTATTCGTTGTTTGTAACAAATTTTTAGTACGTGTTTGATTTGGTATAAAAAAATGAAATTGATGATTAGGGATAAATAAATAAGATAAATAATAAAAAATACTGTTATAAAAAACTTATTAATTATATCAATATACTTGAATATAAAATATTAAAAGACTAAATTTTATTTTTATTTTTTTTTGCAAAAGAAAGCCAATAAAGAAATTATTTTAATTAACTATTAGCTTATTGATACAAATTTAAAAAAATTTGTATAATTATGTAATTACATGTATGTAATTATATAATAAATAATTTATATTATATATGTCGGGTTAAAAACATCTACATATAATTTATACGGTAAATAACAAACTGTAATAGAAAAAGTTTTAATATTATTTAAATGAAGGTAACTCGGTGTAGTAGTACAAAAAATAATGAAAAATCATATGTTATATACACTCTCCCGAGGTTACTAGAACAAATTATTTTTCTCCGCCATCATTAAATTTATTTAAACATGCTATATGAGTATAAATAATTAATAAATTCGACGAAAATTATTCGTTACCAATATTAAAGCATGTATATTTCTCTCTTTTTCAATCCTTTGAGGTACATAAACATTTACAAATTAACATAATTTTTTATTTTTAAATTTTTATTTATATAATATATGTAATAAAAAAAATTCTTGTCTTAATTTAATGGAATTTCGTAAATTGATGATTAGATTATATGTGTATAGAAAAGTATCGCCAATTAAAAGTTTAATTTCAAGAATTCATGAGCATATTTATAAAAAATTAAAACATGCTTATGCAAACATTTATGAAATTAAGTTTATGTTCAATTGATTGAAAAATTAATTTTTTTGATTGTTGACACCAAATTACCCTTAATCGTATACATAAATTACTGCGCTGATGAAATCATTTTTTGGCCGAGTATAATCATATATTATTTTTAAGTATAAATCTACGTCTATCTATTATTTTAATTTAAAAGAGTAAATGATATGCAAAATGATTTTATAAGATTTTACTTCGAGACTTAATAATTAATTCCTATATTTTTTATTCTTACATTTATGATATATTTTATTAAAATATTAAATATTAAAAATATGAAATTTATAAACATTAATAAAATAATTATCAATTATTTCATAAAAGAGATTTCTTAGAATAAAATACCCGTTTATTTATAGATATTTTAAAAAGAGTACATACATGTAATTGTGGTATTATGAACAATTGTTTTAAATGTACTAATATCTATTACGCTTAATTTACCATAAGAAATCTCATTTGTAACTCGGAAACAATTGAGGTAGTATACATATCCAGCAATATCCAAATACATATAATTAAAAAAATTTATTTATTTCTAAAACTATCTCTGCGGCACATTCCCTTTTGCATATAATATATTTTTTAAATCATAAAGATATGCAAAAATCTTTTGATATAAATTTTATAAGAACAAGTATATAAATATACTTATTAAATAATTAATAAACAAAATTAAATTAAAAAAAACTAAAATAATTGTGTGGAATAGTAAATAATTTTAAACATTATAAAGTTAATTGCGATTATTAATGTTTGTAAAAATTTTAAATTAGTAAAACATTTGATTTTATAATTCTTATGATATAAATTGAGAAAATTCTCGTAAAATACGTAATTAATCAAATTCTTATGGAAATGGGTTTATGGGGTTAAATAATATAAAAAAATAATACAGAATAAAGAAATTGCATAATTAAGTGATACTGAAAGTTTATATTTCACGCAATATTAAAAGGGTAATTAAATCACGAGATATGATGGGCGGAGTTTATAACTAAAAATAGAAATTAAAGAGCACAATATCATGTTTTAGTATACACAGAAGAACATAAAAAAAAATTAAGGTAAAGACTGAATAACAGTATCTAAAAAATTAAAAACCTCTGGTAATTGTACAATATTGTAAATTTTTAGAATTTTTAGAAATATTTGTTTGTGTTTAAATTGAAGATTTATATACTATCAACCATGAATTAATCACATTTATCAATTAATAATAATCAAATAATTGTCGTTATTTATTATCTTTTTCATTTTATTATTATCCTATTTTTTAATTAAGAGAATCTAATGAATTAAATTCATATTTAAAATAATATTTTTGAACTATATTAAAGTTTTATCAGAAATAATAATATAATAATTAACATGTCCTAGATTAATAACGAATGGTCATAACGTATAATGTATTTTATATTGGCTGATATATAAGATTTTTATATCATCAAAAATGCAACAGTATTCATTCAAATACTACACATAATATTATTCGTATTTGTTTAATGTTTCTAAGCTTTCTTTTTTTCCTTCATGACGATACTTTCTTTGCAATTCTAATATATTAACACTGATAGAATTATTTTATATTAGTTTTTTATTATTTTTTTTTTACTTTTTATTAGTTAATTCAATATATTAATTAAATAATACAAAAATAATTTTAATGGTTCCGTGAAATATATATTTTTCCTCTTATTACTTAATACGAGGCTTATAAGTTGTCAAATCAAATTTAATGTATGTAACAATTTTTAAATGTTATCGTTGATCTATGGGTCTATCAACAAGAATTTGTTGCATTGTCGTGTACCAAGATACAAGCATTACTCAGCTGAAACTCAACTGCATAAACTATTTGCTAGTAGTTAAGCAGAAATCAATCTACTTGAATAGATGTATTCAGAAATAGATTATATCTTATTTATAATATTTCCAAAACATAATTGGGTGTATAACCAATGTAATAAATATATATTATATAATATATAATATAGTATGATAATTTTACAACAAATTCGAAACAGGACTACTAATTTTATAAAAAATAAATAAATAAATAAATAAATAAATAATATTAAATACTAAAATTTTCTTCGTTATTTGCAAATTTTAAAAAAAATATTATGACAAATACAATGGCACATTGCTAGCATTCTTAAAAAAAAATATAATGAAATAATGAAAACCATTAATAAGATAAACGAGTAATTCTGCGCCATCTCAATAATTTTATAATTATTTGAAACATTATAAAACCAAGATTTTTAAATAATTAAAATTTAATGAGGTGAATATTTATCTTGTGATACATTGTAATGAATAATAAATAAAATTTTAGATAAGATATTTTTTTTTTAATTACTCAATATTATATTTTTATATAATTCAAAACGTTTGAATTTTATTATTTACTTAGTGCACAAGAATTAAAATGAAAAAATACTTTATAATAAATTATTTTTTTTTAAGTATCACTTCTAACATTCTGTATTCTGTTCTTGTATTCTGTTCTTTCATTTCAATATATATTTTTTGTTGACGATATAGATAAATTTCAGACTAATTTAGCCACTACATATGTTAACATATTATATTTTATAAATTTAATTTATATGGTGATGACATGATATTTATTACACCAATTTGACTGGCATGTTTTAAATGCTTTAAGAAAATTGATATTTTTACGTACATTTTTTAAAATTAATACTGCTATTTAAATATATTGTATAAATGAATATTTTTATAAACTATTATTTCTATTTAAAAATTACATTAAAAAAAAATAATACGATTATAAAAATTAGAAAATTAATCGAACCATTCGTGTACTATTCAATGATATAATTACACATGTGATATGTAATATACACAGAATTTTGAATTAATTAATATTTTTTATATTAATTATATTTTTTATATGAAAAAAGCTATTTTTTCGATATTTTTTATGTATTGCATTTATCATATTAAAAAACTTCATGTATGGCCATTAATTTGATAATTTTAATATTGCACGTAATCGATAGTGTAAATATACTCAGCATTGTATGTATTATTTATTAACAAAATTTTTTAAAATCAAAAAATAAAAATGTATTCCAAGTATGAAGACTATCGTTTTAGTAAAAAAAAATGAACATAATAAATAAAAGTCAAATCAAGATATGATAATTTTATTAAAAATATTAATAAATATAAATAATGCACTGCATTTCACGTACTTTTATAAACATCTTCGTATCAAGCCCATTTATAAAAAGCGATTACTAAATATTAATGTTACTTTAAAAATGTATAAAATATATTTAAATAACTAAGATATTATCTGGATATACATCCACAATCATTTGAAGTCACACATTAACTCAATTTTAATTGGTTAAAAGAAGTGACCCTGAAGACGTTAATGATATGATTAATACAGTTATATTTTTAGATGTTAAGAGTATGCACACACTTGTATGGCATATGACACTAAGCTGCAGCTTCGTGAAATCTGACACCTATATCATATACATATTTTTGCTTGTGATTTCATGGGGTCAAATAAAAGTTCAATCAAGCACTACATAGTCTTCAGCTTCACTTATCGCGGAATATAAATATTCGTGTGGGCAAAATCAATTTTAAAGTACTATCTCCGAAGCTCAGATAAATGGTATGAACTGAAAATATTAATTATTCGTTAAATCAAATTTTTAAATTAATATATTTCTATTTATTTTTTTATCACATCTTAAAATTCTATTTCAAACTATTGAACAGGCAAACAAGAACTAATTTATTTTATTTTATTTTGTTTTTTATTTTTAATTATAAAGCAAATTTAATTGATTATTTTACTTTTTTTCAATGCTATAATTATTTTCACAAATCATAGTTTTTCCAAAATCATAAAATCTTAGCATTATAAAATAAAGAAAGTATTTTAAACTATGCAAAATAAATAAAATATCCCATTAAGTTAATTTTATTTTTATGTACGTGTGTATATATTTATTCATTCATATGATTTTAATAATTGAAAATAATAATTTAAAATAAAAAAAGATTGATTGATTTGTTCTTAATATCGCAACTGTAAATATTTATGTTAAAGAAAAAAAAAGTTCCATGTCTCTTAAAATATCGAACTTTTAATTTTTAAAAACGTAATGTTCACATGCGTTTCGTTATTTTTCATCTCCGACCATAAGAACTAAATCCTTGTCAATCAGCACGTGTTCATTTACTTGGCAACTCATAATATTTGAAATATAACATCATTGAAACATTAAATGAAAAATGTTTTGCTTGAGATACTGTAAATTGTGATATTGTGGTAAATAAAAACCATAAGCAAATCCATATGCGTCTGCTCATAGAGATTTTACTCTTTTTTCCTCCACATTTCAATCAATTTTCGCAATTTAGAATCCATATTTATCTTGTCGAACGCGTGAGTGGATATGAACTCTCATAGTGACCTCATTCTTATAACGATTTTCCCTGCGCACAAAACTGTACTCACGTGACCCTTGAGTCAAACCTCTATACACTTACACGTAGACTACAAACTAGAAGAAAATGTAGAGGGAGAAAACGTTGAGCTCGACATTCAAAATACATTTCTAACTCTCCCTCTGCAAGCTATAGTTTAAAAAAATTAAATTCCGTCTGTGCTAACGGAAAGTGAACCATAAATTCGTTTTTAAAATATTAATTTAAATGTAAAATTTAAATATAATTCAATTTTTCAAAAAAAATTTTTTTCTTGAATAAAGAAACACAATGTATAAATCTATTGATCGACTTCGTTATATTTGAGTAAAATTTAACTTTTATCCTACAAAATTAAGAAAGTCTTTTTCTACAAAAAAAACAAAAATAAGCAATGAATATCACTTTCTAGTTTTACTCAATCTGCATTAATATAAACCTTATTAATAAAGATCCAATGATTTTGAAAACTACTGGAATTTACAAAACAATTTAATAACACAGTTCTAAAGACTGATTTAATAAATGTATTATTTAAAATGAATAATAACATTTGCGGTTTGTCATCCACCTAAATTTTCATTTAAAATTTTTTCATTTAAATTTGAATTTTCTAAAATATTATCAAAATTTTTCACAATCTAGTTGGTAAATTGTAAAATACAAAGTATAAAACTCGTATAAACATTAATATTCGTGTATGCTACTTTTCCTATCTCTATATTTTTATGGTTAATTTATACCAACCTAATAAATTAGTTTAAAATATATTCACATTACAAAAAACGTGAATAAAATACAACGTTATTTATGTATAAAAACAAATATATATTTAATTAAAGGTTGCTCATTAGATTTAGTTAAAAATTATTTAAAGTTGGTAGATTAATAAAAAAAACTTATTTTAATTTAATAAAATAATTTTTTGTAACAGAATTAAAATTTATTAACTTTTTAATAATATTAAATTATGTTTTACAATAAACATATCCTCAATCTTATTAGTATTTTATCTGAAGTCAATTATCTATATTTTATTCTAATGAACAATATTTTCATAATTTTCAATAAGAACTTGATAAACTTAAAATAAAAAATAAAATAAAATAAATAACATAAAAATAATATTATAGTATATAAAAGAAAAGAAATAAAACATTCTCGATTAATAAACATAAATTTAGCGTGTATAAAAAAGAAGCCTTAAAAACGATTGTTAGTGCACTTTCAAGGTTTCTGAGGGTGTAAAATTTAATAATTATAATTAGAATATATTCTTTAATTTGTAAAGTTTATTTACGTAAGAGTCGAGAATATGTGTTGAGATGCAAGCATCTTATAAAGTAAAGGATAATAAATGTTTATAACTGAAGTTACTTTGGTACACACGTTAATTACAGATTTTGTTTCAAAATAAAAAATTTAGTTGCCAAAAATAACATTATTCATAATGATTGTATGGGTTAACTGATTTAGCAATCAAAGATTTGTAAGTATACTCTTTATTATAGCTAAAACTAAAGTGGAGAAGCTCGTTTATAATATGTACAAATCTTTGCTAAGTATTTTATCTCTAAAGAATTTTTTAAACACATAAAACTCAAATGGTGCAAGCAAATAATAAGAAAAGTTTCCAAATTTATGATATAATTATTACTATTAAAATTTTTTAATTGATTAAACTCTCAATGTAAATTATACTTACAATAATTATATTTCATTTATATAAAAAATGTGTAAATATTACAAATAATTAAAAGCAGTTGCTTCTACAGTAGATTTACGACTGACTACAAAATGCAAAAATATCAAGCAAACTAATCTGTGCAGGTACATAGTCATTAAAACGCAATTTAAGTAATCCAGAATTGGGGCCGAGAGTTGAGCAGCAATAAAGTGATAGAAAAAGAATTTCGTTCTATAGAATCATTAGCTATTGAAAAAGTCAAGTTGCAATCATATAATGACTAATATAAAAATAAAAAAAGAAATCTATTTTTTAGTTTTTATTCTCATTACCATGCACAAATAATTTAATAGTAATATTCAATTAATAATTAATTCAATGAAATAATTTAAAAATTTATTATTTAATAACATTATTAAATGATGCTTAAAATATGGTTTTTTTCTTTTTCTTTTCTTTTCTTTTTTTTTTTCCCTGAAGTACTTTAATAATTAATGGTGATTTGACAAATCCGGATTTATCAAATTCTATAAGACAATTATAATAATAAAAGGATTTAATATAAAAATGAATGTTTTAAAGGATTTAATTTGCACCATTGAAGCTATTCGCCGAGTAGGTAGAATAGGTAACAGCGCAGTGGCGTCATCTAATTAAAATTAGAAAAGATAAAAGCGATAAAGATACAGAGATATAGTGAGTGTCAAACTAAAAGAACTCCGGTCACGTTCAAAGTCGTGAATTCCTTTTTCTTAAGAATGATACCCCAAGATAAATGGGGTAACATCGAAATGAATTACCGCAGGTCAGAGGCGCGAGCGAGAGAGAAAGGTGAAGTTTATAAAATGGAAAGCAGAAAAGGGATTGAACGGGTGTCTTGTCGCTAGTGTATGTATTTCGCTTTGACCGAGTTCCGAAAATGTGCATGGATCGCTCTAAGTTTAGCTTTAGAGGAGTGGGTTTTACGGGTTATAAAGTAAACTGCTTATGGGCGAGATCATGAATCGGAACCGGATTCTTGTGGTATGTTGGCAGCCTGAGACACGATTATGTGTAAAAAGTCAATACCAATCTTCGGTCTTGTGTTTTCATTTGACCGAGAGCGTATTATCCGAAAAATTTACGAGGGAGATATACGTGTCGGAGAAGCAATAGTGATTGATCCCATTGGATTCGAGAGTAACGCGGAAACAAAATGCTGTGTTGAAATTTATACAACAATGATTTCAAAACTCACTATTATTACATTATTATTACTCTGTAATATACGGCGCGTAATTGAAACATTTATGGTTTTTTATCTCTATCGAACAAACACATTTACACTTTTTTTATTTTTTATTGGCACTTTCGATAAATTTACTATTATTTTGTATTATTATTTGGTGTATTATTTTAAAGAAAAGTATGTTTAAAACATACATTTAATTCTTAATTGTATTTTTTCCAAAGCTGAGCAAACATTGGTAAATCATTGTATAAACATAATTAACCATCATAATTGATGTAATATTTATGCCGTAATTAATTTTGTAAAACTATAAGGTGTTTGTTGATCTCGGCCATAATAATATCTTTTCAAGCAATAAATTCATCTTATAAAATTCACTCTGGAGTTTACAGTAATTTACTCAACTTTGGTATTAATACTTTTATTACGCGAATAAGATAAACTGTTTTATATTGTTTAAAGTTTTTAAATGTTCTACATTATACGTGCAAGCTAAAGGCTAATTTAAAAACAAAATACGACTAACCAATAAACTTAAACTAACATGAAAAATAAGCAAAAGTTTGCAGTGCAAATCCTGTACTAAACAAAATTTATTAAATCAATAATCTCTTTAAAAACCATGTATTTAAAAATATTGTGTAAATCAAATTTTAAAACAATTTTATTCTGGATATATAATTGATAAATAATGTCTATATAAGCTTTCTGTAACTATCACTCTAATAAATATTACTATTTGGAAATAAATAAATTTTCAAATTATAAATATTAATATAAAGTATTTATCAATTATTTAATTTAAAACTACACGTTAATTTTTTTACGACAATGCTATGTTTTCTCAAAATTGTTATAATTAATATTTTCGTAATACCAAAATATCAATAAAAATATACAGAGATACAATTTAATTATAAACTCTCGAAATACCATCGGTTTTCAAAATCATGTACATTCTATATAAAGAACCTAGAAGCTCGAACTCAGCATGCAAAAGTTTATAGAGATAAAATATACCAGCTAGAAAATTCCACCTCTGAATTTATAAGTATTACATAACAACAGGGTATTGCTATATAATTTTACTTGTGAATGGTGAAAAGGTTACACTTTAAATTTAAAAATAATGCGAATGAAAGTGAATAATAAAATTTTTAACTAATTTTTATATTTTTATATTTAAAATTTATAAAGATTCAACAATAAATAAAAAAATAATTAAATTTTATATATTAAAAAAATAACTTTTATATATAAAAAAAAAAAATGCACATTATTTAAAAATAGAAAACATTTATTTATTATAATTAAAATTTAATCTTTATTTCGTGATTTTTAATTATTATTTTTAAGATTTTATAATAATAATATATGTTTAGCTGTGTACTTGTTTCGGATACCTGTTCGTGTGTATGAGTGGGTGGGGCCGTTCTGAGACAGGTACGTTTGAATCACATAGACGAGGCAAATAAAAATAAAAATAAAGTAAATGAGGTGCATATTGGGGGGCTTAGATTGATAATTTTCGATGAAAATGTGTAAATGACCATTGGAAAATTCCGTAAATTAAGAATAGTATTAATCCGTACAAGTTTGTACTAGACTGTATATAACAAAACGAGAGGTAACGTGCTAAGCAAAAATGTAAGTGAGGTTCATTATCTCTCAAACCATTACACAAAAAGCTTCAATCTTTGTTAATAATAAAGCAGTTTTTAAAAGTAAATCAGCAGTGTTACACTTGATTTAATCTAAAGTATTTCTTTCTACTAAATACAATTATCGTTACTTCGATAAATGTGCACAAAAGATCTTGTACGACGCACACACGAGGTCCTTGATGTGATTCACGGACTTTAGCAATCAAAAAAGAAAATACACTGTTATCAGCCCGAACAATATATTTAAAAAATTACTACCTTCCAAAACTCAATGTTTCGTTTCAAATATTTATATAATTTTAACATTTCTTTAAATATTTTATCATATGGTAATTTACAAATTTTCGTTTACTTTATGTACGCTTTAATTACTAAGTTAACGAAAAGACATCTGTTCTATAATTGAATAATAGCATGTACTAATATTGATACAAATAAAGTTGTACTTGATACTAAGAATTCCTATAGTGAAAGCAAACGTAGTTGTTTAAACAACGATAATTCCATTATACAGAACATTAGTTATTCAAATTATCACAAAACTATTAGGTAAAACAAAATAGTTTCAATTAGCATGAATAATCCAAATATCAAACAATCCAATAAATAAAAAATTTATCACATTTATTTATCTTTTAGTTTCAATAATAAACTAATTAAGTTTTTCAGTTGCTTCAAAATAAATGATATATTATGCATTTTGGAATATTTGTAAATATTAAAATTAATATTCAAGGATGTGTATGTTTTATCACATAATAGTACATTTAATTATAATAATATCAAATGTATACAATACACACAAATATTAAGGATTTTTTAATAAAGCGATCTCTAAATAAACCAAAAATGTAAAACTAATCTGTTATAAAACAAATAAGACTGTAGCATAGTATCAATAGGATAATAAACATAAAGAATTGGTAATACCGTAGAATCAATTTATATAGTTGTGAAAAAAAAAAAATTAAATTTCTCTCATTTATTTGACTTATCATTGGTATTGATTATTATTAATGACATTAAGATTAAGATCAAATTGTAACTTCTTTTGAACATTGTTGATTAACTATCGTTATTTAAATCAATTATTTTCATTAAAAAACAAAAATATCTCACGATAAGCAAAATTCATCAAGTAATTATCATTTTAACTATTTGAATGTTTGCAAATATCAATAATATTCTTATAACATATTATAAAATGGTTAATAATTATATATTCAATGTAAAATTAAAATACTGACTTGTGCTATTACTTGTAAAGATTGACTTTTATACGATACTTTTTCATTATTTTTATTAGAGAGTACGTGGCGTTAAATATATTATTTCTTATTTCTGTGAGAATAAAGCAGAGAAGTGAGAATAAACATGTAATAAAGCAGCTATTAACACAATTTTATAATAAAGACACAACTAAAAAATGAACAGAAAATAAATCTATTATATAGTTTATTTAAAATTAAACTATTATTTTGAGTATAACCAACCACAAATTGAAAAACAATTTTGAAAATACATGCCTAGACAAGTGTTTTTTAAGTTCAAAAGAAAATTTATAATTAATAAAATGAACTTTGTGGTTATCATGACTATAATTGTGATTATAATTCAATAGCTAAATTTGATCGAGCAAATGCTGTATACATCACATCTAAGATTTCAAAGTTAAGTGACTGAGTTTTTACCGAATCAAATGCTTGACGCCTTCTTATTTTTCTTCACCAATATAATATTACATAAACTTTGTAATAGCATTTACGAAACATTTGCACGAGAGAAATGCAGGTAAACGCTTCTCTATTATCATAATAACTAATTAAGAAAGAACAAAAGGAAATTGAATACATCAATTAATATCAACCGTTTAGGTATAAAAAATATATGTACTTTTTTAATAGATATTGCGTATCATTAACGTAAAAACTAGTTATATTTATATTTAGCATAAATGATATAAATAAAAACTAACTCAAAACTAAGTCTATATAAAAATATTATAGAATATATTTTTATATTCTATTCGTAAATAGCAAGCTGTAAATTTAAAGGGCTTTCATACGTCTAAAATATATAAATATTTTTAAAAAAATTTGCATTAATAACTTGGATATTCATACATCAACTTATATGTGTGTCTTATTTATAACATGTTAATTGCTTAAGTAATTTATTACACAATAAAAAATTATTTTTAATTATATAGTATCTTTTATAAACAAAAAACAATTGTAAAATAAGGGTAATATTTTATCAAAAAATATTATATAAAATCGTGATTAATGATTATTAAAAAATTTATGTAAATTATCTGATTTTTATTTTTTTTTGAAAATTATTTAATTTATAAAGTATATTTTATAATTTTTAAAGTTAGCATAATTTTTTTTTTTTTTTTTTTTTTTAATATCTAAACTGACAGAAAATTCAACAACATAGTTTATTTTATTGAATAAATATTTTATCTTTGTACACATTTGTTGAAAACATTGATTACCTATCACAAATGTATAAATTGATTTTAACTTATAGACATAATTAAGTAAAAAATATGATATTATTAAGTAATAATGTTTAATGATTGAAATTAAAAATTTCGAATTAAAAATCAAATGAATTTTCATATTTGATCCAATACGGTTGCTTTTTTAACTTGAATAACTGGAAACACCTATTAAGATGATTGGACCATTGTTTTAATGTTATAACTGTAGACATAATATTCGTCATCAGTTGTAATGCATTAATTTAGTAATGCATCATATGTGACTTTATGTATTATTTTGTCCAACAGTTTTTTTAAATAAAATTTTTAAAAAATCTTACTATTTAAAAAAAAACCCAAGCAACCATTCGCACTATCTTCCAAAAATTGCATAAAATATCATTAATATTGAGGTAAATTTTATTTATTAACGTAATAAAATAAACGTGATCAAATCCATGCAAATTATGCAAAATAAGAATTATTAGAAATTAACCATAACTATTTTAAAATCTTTTATTATTTATGATAATTTTTTTTAATCTGATAACTCTAATATTTCACATTAATAAATTTAATGCTTATAAATTGCTCATTATTACATAGAAATTATTGTTGAAAATCGCATTAAATATAAAATAATATTTCTGATTAAAGAATCAATTCAATTTGTGTAATGTTTAATTTTTTATAATGTATTATAATCTGTATATAATTAATTAGATATATAATGCACACAAAATATGTGTACTATAAAATATCTTTTATGTATAATAAAATGAAGTACTGTAAAGCATTTTCATATAAATATTTAAACAATGCATTGTTTAGACTCCCATAAAATTTAATCAGTACTAAAAATTTATTTTTTATAACTATATATGGTATTAAAATATTCAATTAATTTAAATATTAATATTTGATTCAATAAATCATTAAAATGTATATTAGTTTAGTTTTATGTATATATATATTCATACATTTAAAAGCTTACAAAACGCTTGCCTTATCGTAACGATATACCTCGGAAATTCAATTCAAGCCTTCTATTTTCATAATTCATACACTACTTAACAATCATTAAATCACTTTTTTATAAAATCTTTATAATGTTCTTTTTAACAGAGTAATGCTTTTTATATAGATAAATCCATAATATTATTTTACTTACATAATTTGGAGCGTTGTTCTGATTAAATAAATAAATTCATATAATAAGTATTATTATTGATTAATACTATTAATATAAGTTATATTAAAATAAATATCAAAGTATAAGAAATTTTTATTTTCAGTGATAAATTATACTTAAATTACCTCAAAATTAAAACGTCACGACTAATGAAGCTTGGAAGATCCATAATTTTATAAAGAAGAGAATAAATAATAATATGATGTTGATTAATATAATTTCTAGCTGGAAAATTATATTAGCATGAAAGTTTGTCGAAAATGATTAAAAGCTTTATGAGGGTGATTCATCAAAGTTAATCTAATTATTATAATCATCGTATATCATTTAATGGCAGCGTTTGAGGATAATTACAATGCGTCTTACTTCTAATAATAAATGCATGATGACACATAAATTTATTATGTGTCATCATGCATTTATTATTATTATCAATTAAAAAAAGTGACAGTAGAAAATCGTAAAAATATTTTCCTCCAAATGTGATCCGAGTTGAAGTTCCTCGGCGAAAGCATCATTAGAGACTCTTCCGACTATTTAAATGTACTCCTGAAAAGCAGAGGGCAAAAAGAGTCGATAGTCGTCAAGTGCAGTTAAGAAAAAATCGAAAGACCGTTGTGCTTGGAACTTGGCATTACGAAAAATAAATCAATGCCAGCGTCGAGCAAATGGTCGCTGACACCGTCCGCCCTTGTGGACGACGGCCGAGGTTTACCCGAGACACCAAATAGCCACCCGCGCATTCAGACACAAGTAAAAGACAGCGATCGCGTGTCAATAGAGAGTGAGAGAGAGGGAGAGAGGGTGGGGAGGGTGGGGAGGGTGGAAGGGGAACGAAGAATGACAGTCCCGGGATCTCGAGTCATTCACCTATTGCAGACGAAGGCGAGTGGTAGTGGTTGTTGCTCGATAGATCGGCAACGCACTTATGTGCACGACACGTGCGAGTAAGACCAATGCGAAAACAACCTCGTTTCCTTTTTGCTCGAGCGGAGAGAAGTGGCGGTTTTTATTCGAAAAAGCTCCGATGATGATTTATCAGCCCCTTTCTCAGGATCACCCCTGCGACTGCTGCAGTACAGCTAAGTGCTGCCACTTATTTTCCTCGTCCGAAAACAATCTCTAGGAAGCTTTTGTAACTGGATATTGAGACTGAGGCGTTCAAAATGCTCTACAATTTATTCCATTACGTGCACCCAACAAAGGCGCAATTTTTTCAATTTGCAAATTCACTTGGCTAGTTGTACATGATTTTGCTCTTATAATTGCCGGAGGAAAGTGTGAACTCATACTTTCAGATAACCTTCTTAGAAAAATAATCAATAATCGTTGGAACATAAGTATTATTTTGAAAAGTAAATTACTTTCGTGTTTAATTTTAAAAATATGAAAAATATAAAACACCTATCTAAAGTATCACTATTGAAATTGTTCTTTATAAAAAAAAACTAATGTGCAAAAATTGAGTTTTGAGCTAATACATTTGACTAAACGTCATTTATAAAATAAATATAATAACAAAAGTTTATTTGTAATAATTTTTAATATGAAATGAATTGAAAATCACTCTATTATTTATATATAGCAAATTGAAACTATACAATTGCATAGTTATCAATTAAGCAATTTGTTTACTTGGTGAAATAAAAGCTTTCTGAGTGTTCGATCCCTATTCGTTTCGGGGTTTTCGAATACCTGATTGTTAGTGGACCAGTGGGTGAGTCACCGCATGACTACTTAGTTGAATTAACACAAAGAGTAAATTGGCGTCTATTGCTCAGGATAAAATTCACACTGCAGTTGAAAACTTGAATGAATTTGGATTTAGAATTTTACTTACTGAAAAAAATTGATGAAAACTAAGGGGAAATAATAAAAGAAGGTAAACCAAAAGGAAAAAATAAATGAAGAAAAACCAAGGCCGCTCAACTTTGTCGGCAGACACAACAAAACCGAATTTCAATTTTTGATAGTTTTATACTCTTATCATCAGCCTGCAATATTTGTGAAATTCAAATAAGGATTTAAAAAGCTATTAAATTTTTCACCTCAATTCTGAATTATTATTCTGAGAATTATTCGAAACAAATTCCTAGAATAATCAAAACTTTCCACTGAGAATTAAATAATATTCATTAATACTTCTTCATTATTGAAAATAATTGATAAATATTTTTTTAAACATAAAAAAATTCACTTTATCTTTAAAATTTAATTTAATTCCTATGAATTTATATTTAATTTCTAGCAATTACAAAGATAAAAATTAAATAATATATGATATAATTTAAAACTATGTTTATTTAAATTAATTAGTCAAAACATTTGATATTTCAAGAATTTTAATATATAATATTTGGATTTTTTATAATTCTGAAATTATTGATTTTCAATTCATAAAATTAAATTTATAACTTTACATAAAAAAATTATTTTCTGTACACTGTGGATTCATTGTTAAAATAATTTTATTTTATCATTAAAAATAATATAATATGAAAAGATTAAATTTTGACCGAAAATTTCTAAATGTTTAAGAAGTAAATATTATATAGCCATAAAACCAATAAAATTTGTGATATACTTAACAGTAAAAAAAAATTATATATATTGTTATAATTTTTAAATAGCCTATACATTACTCAAGTTTTTTTAATTACTAAAAATTCCTTTAAAATTAGTTTTTTGTAGACAAAATAATGTATCTAAATAAAGAAACATTTTCAAAATTATTTTATTTTTTCAGTATCTTATATATTTTGTGTTTATTTATTTATCTGACTTTTAAAATTTATGATTTTCATTATCTATCTAAATTATAATTAAAAGCAATTGTTTAAAAAAATATTATAAAATTTATATAATAATTGTTGTTGTAATAAAAATATCCTAATATCAATAATTTATTCTGACTATATAATTTATACAGTAATGAAAATTGTATATAATTTTGTTCATTTCATTCACTAAAAATTAAAATAATTTTTTATTATACTAAATTATTTTTTTAGTTATCTATCACGTTAAATGTTAATGTTGCTATAACATTGCTTTCCAAATTATTAAAATTTTATACACCTACATTAGGAATAGCACAATGCATACTTTTCAATTGAACTAAGGTTACAGTAAGCAACATTCCATCATAAAAATACATTTGCAATATACCAAATTAATATATTGTAAAACGTATTTTTAACCCAGATTAATTTATTATTATTGTATTAAATATTAATATAAAAAACTGAATTGTGTACGTAAAGATGTAGGAGCGAGTGCATGTACACGTGTATTATTTTACAGCTATATTTTTTTACTATTTGTGTATTACTAATTTGAAATGTAATGTAGTAATAAAATTCTGAAATACAGGCATCATTTACAATTTAATTTAGTAATATTATATCTACCAAATTGAAGGTCAAACATTTATAACATTGTAAATCACATCGTACATAAATGTACATTTTAAATCATTTCTAAAAATTTATCATGCTCTATAACTTTTATCAAATTTTCATCAATTTAAACAAGGTAGAAATGTGAAATATTTTTTTATATGAATTCTAATATAAATATATTTGTGCAAGAAAATAATCAATTACACTGAAAAGCACGTTCGACAGAAAAAATAAGAAGGTTTTGGAAATCGCGTTCCTCGATAATTTTTTTTATATTTATAATACACTTCAAATTTTTAACTGTCTAATTGCTCTAACATCTGTTGGTATAATCAAGTGGCTCTGAAATAAATGCAAATGCATTTGAGCCTTGAACATTTATTTAACGATAATAGAAACTAAGGGCAAACCATATGGCAATCTATTGCGGTATTGAAATGTTGCAGAAAATTATGGAGTCCACTTAGTTGAACCCATGTGAATTTCATTTATGTTTTCTTCATTTATCGAATATATTTAGCACTTCATTTTATTTTCAAATAATTTTTATTGGGTTATTGAAGTTTTAATTTCAATAACCCAATAAAAAGAATTTAAAATTTTTGTTACCCATTAAACTCTTGTATCACTTTCAGTTACATATGAAATGTTTCTTACACCTAATATAATGAAGCTGAAGTAATAGTTCATTTTGCTTACATCAGATTTTTACAAAATTTTTAATTTAAATAATCTCATAAAAGAAGTTCATAAAAATAATCTTATACATCTTGACTGTCGATAAATGAAATCTGACTAATATGAATTATATAACTTTCACAAGTAATGTTTTTTCTCAATTTATTTAATTTTTACATCACTGAAATTTTATGAATTTAGGTAATAAGTGTATCAGATAAATCATTTATTTTTATGTGTAAATAAATGAATACGAATTAATGAATAAATTATACTCAATTCAATTCGGATTATACTATTTCTATTAGTTGCTACTCAAAAAATTTAATTTAAATTTCATTTAAACGTAAAATTTTTTCTTTATAGTAATAAATGAAGTTTTATTTAAAAATAATTTTTTACATAGTTATATTTTATCTTGCTATAACACTTTTATAATATTAGTAATAATAATAAAATAAAAAAAAATAACAAAATATAGATAAAAATGTAAGGTATTGTAGGTTTTGGTGTATTTACAATAGTTATTTAAATTTAACATGCAGACACATGTACAAATTCATATAAAATTATATCTATGACTAGATAAGTAAAAATTTATTATCACTTATTATTTCTACAATAGATTCTAAAATAGATGTAATATAACATCCAAACTCGTTGATATTTTTTATAATAATTTTTTTGAAGTATCGTTCTGAGCAATGACTAGATTAAAAGATTTTATTACATATACATTTTACTGCAGTAATGTATGTATACATTATTGGATTGTTACAGCGAGAACGAATTTTACAGTAACGATTGTTTACAATAGAATTATAATTCAATAATTGAATTGTAAACTATACTACAGTAGAAGCCTGTGATATGCGTTACTTATGTTTAAAATTTACAATAAAAATGTATTTTAAAAAGTTCATATTGATCGAGATTAACATGATTTTAGCTGCATATATTTTTAAATTCTAAAATACTGTTTAAATAAATAAAATGATCTAGTGAACTGTTAATTACATAAGCATATTGACATAACTACTCCATGAATAAACGTCATTCCAAACTCGATACTTTCTTTTAAATCACGTTTTTCATGAATGTGATAAAAAATGATGCAATATTATAATATATAGATAATAAATTTTCATTTTGGGGTATAATCTTGACGGGTCACAGAAATGCTATGAAGACGATGCAATATTGACCAGACGGTACAGTTTAGTGGGCGTATGCCGATATGAAAATCAGAAACGTTGACGGTGGTTGCGCCTTTTTCAAATCTGTCTGCTGTAATGTCCAGCCAAATCGATAACAACTGGTAGTTAAAAATACGATAAGGATGCCAAATCAAATGAATTGGCATAATTAGCTACATATATTACAGAGAGATGTGATTAACAGAAGATTCCGAGGTTATCGGTTTGTAAAGGTATACAATTTTTATTTACATTTATTTAATAAATCTTCAGTGCTTTAATTGTTACGATTTCAATGCATTAAAGTTTATTTTTTTATTAATGTTATTTGTACCTTTAAAAAATAAGTGCAATTTGGATATTTTTAATCATTCTCACTATGAATATAAATTTTAGATCTATTAAAAAAAATATAATTTTCGAGAGTTAAAGTATAAAACAAAGTTTTATAATAAATAAAAACAAAAAATTTCCAGTTTAAAACTTGAAATGGATAAATGTAAATCTATATAAAAAATTAAACCACAGAAAAAAAAAGAAAAAAATAATAACATTGTAAAATATTTTGTATAAAAACTGTATCAAATCGTTGATGTCTTGTAATATTTTTTTTTATATAATATGTATAATATTACATTTTCTAATAAGATATATCTAAAAAAATACATGTAGACATTATATTTAAAGAATCATACAAACCAAAAAATAATTTTATTTTAAATTATTTAAAAAAATTTTTTTATTAAATATTCCTTTAGAAAGTACAATTTATTATATTCAGTAAATTTTTTTTAAAACTTTATATCAATAATGGAAATTAATTATTTGTGTATATTTATTAAAAATTATATAATTACAATCAATTCTGATTTATAGTTTTAGGGTTTCTAATTAAGAATGAGATAAAATATTTATGTTTCATTTATTATGTCTAGAACAATACTAAGCTATTGCTATATCTAAATAAATATAAAATTAATACTAATTATGATTAACAATTAGAGCAGTGTGAGTAACAAGTGAAAGCTTTAACGTTATTATATAGCGTATTTAACAATCGGTAGAATAAAGATATAAATTGTACAATTCAAACTCCAGATATAAAAAAATAATTTTAATTTAAATAAATTCCAATAAAATTCTCTATAAAAGTTTTTATAATAAAAATATAGTTGAATCTATAGTAAAGAATCAAAACGAATCACAAGTCACGAACTCGACATGACCATGGAAACGAAGAGGTTCAACCGCATTCTTGTACACCCTAAGAGATAGAAACTAGAACTATGTAAGAATAAGAGAGAGAGAGAGAGAGAGAGAGAGAGAGAGAGAGAGAGAGAGAGAGAGAGAGAGAGAGAGAGAGAGAGAGAGAGAGAGAGAGTACCTTAAAGCACCAGTCAACTGTAAAGAAAAGTAAACTAGAAAATCTTTTTGCAGTATTTAAAATTGTATTTAAAAAAAAATATACTCTAGTTTGTTATTTCCTTATATACGTATTTTCATTCTTTATTTAGAATAGTGTTAACATCAAAACATATATGTTTAATTATTTACTAACATTGTACTTTTGTAAAAAAAACTTTAAGAACATATTTTACTTCTATTAACTTGTAGTTAAATCATAATATTTTATAAAAAGTTTGTCAGTAGTTATTTTTTTCTTATTATAACTTTATAATATTTGAATTAACACCTGGTATTACATCTGATAAAAGCAAAATTGTATGTAATATAACGGTATCGAGTAGAATAAACTGATAGATGTTGTAGCTTTCCTTTTAAGATGATGTTCTAGCGTTATCAAATTAAAAATACTTGAAAGCATTGTATTGCCAATTATACAACAGTTGGTACCTGTACACTTACAAGCAGATTGCATTTTAAATCTTACATGAATTGAACTAGCTCGACAAGTATATACCAAACACGGAAGTAGCATCAGAAGTATTCCTTATTGTGAGTACTTGACGCATATAATAATACATACACAGTTCGATATAAACTATTATCCTAGCAATAGAGCATATCTTAGGTCATGAACAAAGTAAGAATCCGCTGATTTTTTTACGATTTTTGATATAGACGGTTAGCTGCTTTATTTCATGACCCAAAAAGTGCCCTATTGCTTGGTCTAATAGTGCTTACAATAAAACTCAACCATCTTTTATATTATTTTTATTTGCAGCAGCAGCTACACTGTACTCTTCATAGAGACATAATGATGTACAGACATTCTACAAAGCACCGATGCATTAAACCGCAAAAAGGTCATAAACCTACACGATGAAGCACAGAAAGTGTCTTGTATCTATGATTTCCCTCCATTAATATTCCAATAATATTCTAATAAAATTTTTTCTTAATATTATCTCGAACTTCCAGTTACATGATTTCACCAACCACTGCTTACTGTATTCAACAAAAAATTAAAATTTACATTTTAGCACAACTACATAATTAATGTTTTAATGTGTGTATAGTATATAAGTGTATC